>CAJHZI010000281.1:0-325000 GCA_905160935.1 Enchytraeus crypticus | reverse complement strand
GGCTACTAAAGGGGGCTCCTTGGGAGATACGGGCAAACCACTGTCACGGCAACACAACAATAAAAGAGTTCCATTTAATGCCAATGTACTTGTTATAATGTTTCACATTTTTATTAATGAATCCCATTTTGATGACTCCCAGCCGCGCTGATCTAAGAGTAAAATCTCGGGCATTCACTGGACTGGTTATACTAAAAGTGGTCTAAATTGCCTAACGGTTTAAACGTGTTGTATTAAAAGTGATAGATATCAACATAGTTGGTCATTTCACTATAATGCGTGTTTACTTTTTAATGACAAAACAATTGCATTTTACTCTTGTATTTGAACTTTTTAAACTCTCGTTGTACTCTGATGGTTAATGATTGACTCTTGAAGATATAAATACGGTTCAAAGGGAAAATTTATTCTACGCATGCGAGGATATATGTGTATGTAATTTGCAACTGACCTTTTTACCCTATTGTTTACGCTGTATTGTCAATTACGTCGTATACGGTATGCTGATTGTATTTGCTGACTAGGAAATTGTGTTAACTTTAATATCATTGAACGAAGAGGTCGCTACTTACTTTTTAACCTGTGAGGCCCATCTGCTTGTCTAATGCTAAGACATAATGTAGATCATTGTAAATAACTAGAATGTTTTAATGTCCAGTACTGGCAATATGATCGTTGTTGATAAACTGATAGTAGTGTTAAAGGATAAAGTCAAAAATGTTAAGTTGCACTTGAAGGCAAAATTGTTCAGTTGCACTCGAGTAAACTATATGCACTTTCTCTCGCTCTCTCCCTCTCTGTTATTCTTGCGATCTCATTAATTAACTGCATAACTTGCCAACATTTAGTAATTGTCATAAATATTAATTGCTATGTAATAATTTACAGAAATTATTTGTGATCAGATGATCATAATCATGTGATCTTAATTACTGCTATGTATGTACGTGTATGTTTCTTTACTTGTAATTTTGTGCTCAGATAAATAAATTTAGACAATTTGAGTAAAGTTTTTAGGAGAATAAAGCCTCTGACATTGACAGGATGTTTGAATCTGTAAATAGATATTAGAATGAAGGCGTTTAGAACGATTAGTAAACAGGGAGATGAGAGCCTGAGACGTGATTTATTCCAGCACTGCTGCTCTTTCAGCCGCTAGTAATATTAGCCCTTTGATTTGGTTGAGAGCGAGAGATTGATCAAGCCAATCGGAGCTGTAATCGCTGAAGACTTGTATTGAGCGACTTGACAAGATCGTTGAAGCTATTAACTGCTGCTGTGGAACCAGTGACGTGATGAGAGGTGGGAATGAGTAGCTATTAACAGCTGCTGTGGAACCAGTGACGTGATGAGAGGTGTGAATAAGTAGCTATTAACAGCTGCTGTGGAACCAGTGACGTGATGAGAGGTGGGAATAAGTAGCTATTAACAGCTGCTGTGGAACCAGTGACGTGATGAGAGGTGTGAATAAGTAGCTATTAACAGCTGCTGTGGAACCAGTGACGTGATGAGAGGTGTGAATAAGTAATAAGCAATTTTATGAGTTTAAGGGGCATAAATATTTTTGACTCAGGGCTTTTGATTCACAGATTTTTAAACTGTTCGCTTACTCTGCTCGTGAAATCAAAAATTGCACGGCGAACTGTTTTTGAGAATTTTAAATATAGGCTTACATGAAAAAATCATGGAAATGTTAAATTATGATTCACTTGTAAGAAAGAACCCGTGACTCGAAAATTGTTTGCAAGAATCGAATCTATGGCTGGGCCACTGAATAATTTTACTATTGGCAGAGGGCTCATTCATACTACTTAATCCACTCACATCTCCTGAGAGCTTGGCGATGCTTGTAAGCGATGTAGCCTCGTGACGTCACAGTGTCTATATATAGCTCGTTTGGCTTTATTCCTGTGTTCCGATTGGTCAAGCTTCAACTTCGGCTAAATCCAAACTGATCCCGACGAGTCCGACCAGAGAGAGAATTTAACTGTCGCAAATATGCAGGACGATCCGACTGGTAAATTGTGAAAGGATTGATTTATAATTAGGGGCTTACGATGTAGGCTTAGTTTTAAAATAGGTGCCATCGTGAATTAAATAATTTGTATGCTTTTATGGCGTAGTTAGGCCAATTTGTAATGCGCCGTTGTGTGAGATGAATTAAGCATACAACTGATTAATATAATGTTTTTGTTTTGGCGACATAAAGCCGTTACTAGCCTGAATGTTTTTCTGGACAAAGTGAACTAATGATATATAACTGATAAAACTGTCAGTTGACTATAGTGTAGATCGTATGTAAACAGTATAAATGTAGGCCTTTGAACCTAGTCGAAAGTCATATACATGTATACTAGGAGCTTAAATAGAGAGGAGGTATGGGGTCCTTGACTGTATTAACTCCTTCTAGAACTATGGCCTAATATATTATAGATATAGTTGAGTCCCTCTAGACCCGTCAGTATGATCATTCTCATTGGTTGAGCTAGTGCAATAAGGGTTATAGTGTTGAACTGCAGATAATGCCTAGTCTAAATTGTCTTTAATGTTTTTCATTGCTTTTCTGTGTTGGTATGTTCTATTTCATTGCGTCATTGGAGGCGTAGAGAACGTCTATTCGTATCCCGACCCTAGTTAAACTGGGATTTAAGGGAAGATGATGATAATGATGATTATGATATGATGGTTATGATGATGAAGTATAGTCTTTAAATAATAATCCTTCAAATAGATGTTGTTACCTCATAAGTAAAAACTCTTGCGTGCCTATAATTTGTTAGCTCTCTCTAGTTGTCTCTTTAAGTGTCAGGTCTATGTACATATTTCTATTCGCAGCGTTATGTGACGCTCCTTATAATGCATTCCATCACTAAACAAGCTTACTCTTTCGCAAACTTACTTGCCTTATCCAGACCTTAATCTAGCCTATAGCTTGGGAGTAATGGCGTCTGAGGATTTTCCCGTTGTCTACTGCAGTTCTAGCTTAGTCGCTTCTTACGGCACCTGCAGTTTATGGGTATATTCTGCAGTGGTCCTGTCACAATACGAGAAGTTTGCAGTAAGATGTAGAAAAATAAAAATGAGTAAAGTGTTGATAAATTCTGATATGATTTTAACTTCAATGCCAGAACTCCTAAGTGCTTATCATCAAGACAAAACAATTGTATGAATAGCCAGAAATCTAAAGTTTATCTGCATGAGACTCGGTTTTTATATCGTGATACCTCCCTTAATGATAAAATTGTTCGCACCCTTCGAAATTTTCCAGGTCGACCCCTGCACAGAAGCCGGTGGCCGCATTTATACTCTGTCTGTCGTTAAATAAAGTCTATAACAAGAGTCAGTTGATAAAATCGATGTTGTTGTTTTCTGGATATTGATAGTTAATTTTACGTAATTAGCTGAATGAATAGTGTTGACGTGATCGGTTTTCAAGGAAATTGTTGGGAAAATAAGACATATGGCGATTTGCAACATCGCCCCGGATATATTGTTGGCTGTGCACTCGTGATGTTTTCTATACATGGAAATTTTCCTGTTTCTTGGATCATATTTACCCATTCCGTGTACTCTATCATCTAGATCTCAGCGACTGAGCAAATACTCGTCAAGTTGTGCATCAGATTGAACTTCTTATACAAAGCTGTTGTCTTTGATGTAAGAACTCTCGCAATGGTTTCTCTGTATGAAATTCTGACAATGTTATCGCTATTTAGCGTATTCTCTGTTCTAGATGGATGACGGATTGAGAAGGGTTTTGTCTTCTGAATTAGGCTATAGTTATTGCATAGGCTATAGTTAGTGCATTGAGCATTTATCCAGAGCTTGGGGTGATAATGGTACATTTGAATCGGTCTAGTATTTTAAATATTCAGGAAGCTTTAATTACATTGCTGTTAGAAGTAACAATAGTTATTGTTAATAGCTGCTCATATTATTAAGTGTCGTGCTACCACTCGACGATTTAACGTAAGCAGTCAGAGTATTCTCGGTTAGTTTTATAGGTTGTCAGAATAGAATGTTTATATGTACTCACATGATGCGATAAATGAACAGGGCTGGGCACTGTTTGTAGGCTTGTGCGCAGCGCTTTAGTTGCACCTCTGGTTGATGAGTTTGCTACAACTTCATGTTCTGTAATTATGATGATCACCGAACAGTTCTTGTTGCTCTTCTCTATGATATTCTGGTAGTATTGTTATTACTTGACATTTGCTTGGTCACAAGCGTGCCTGGCAGCATCGTTCTAAGATGAAAGGGATTATTGATAGGCATGACTGAGCAGTAATTAGCTCTTAGTTAACTCATCAATCAGTTGATGTGGATACGAGGGACTCGTCACAGAACTGTTTCATGATCCATCTCGCGTTCATGCTGCAATTCTCAAGGGCTCTGAAAGTGTTGAGTGAATGAACAGAATAAACCACACGTCTGCTCGACGCGCAGTTTAACCTGTGGCGGGATTGTTAGACTCTCAACAGCTTGTTAACGTTGAGTAACGGATGACTTGTGGCAACCTGTCGGTGAGATGGTATCGTCGAGTAGGCGAGCAGCGCGCTTCTGGTCTACGTCATATCCTGCACGTCCACCTGCGCGTTAGTGAGCCAATTCAGCAACTTAGAGAGTGGGAGTGGGGCAGGAAATAGAGGGAAATTAGAGTAATATTTTCTAAATAAAGTTATTATTCAGTAAATGTAGAAACCCATTCAGTGTGGAGACGTGGATATTGATGATCAGCTTCATCCCCTAGCTAACGGCTTTTATAACTAATAAAGGCCCGTTTTTATAATATCTATAAATAGTATGTCGCTGTGTACTACTTGTGTGTCTATGTTATATGAATGTAGAGAAGATCTGCTTATTTCTATAGCTTACGTGCTTGTATATGTCTTAATGTCATGGTGTACTACGTGTGTGTCTATTTTGTCTGTCGTTGTAGGTTTAGGTAGCATGTATGAATAGATGTAGAGATTGCTGTATAGATGTTACGTGCTTGTATTTGTCTTAATGTCGTTGTGTACTACTTGTGTGTCTATTTTGTCTGTCTTTGTAGGTTTAGGTAGCTTGTATGAATAGATGTAGAGATTGCTGTATAGATGTTACGTGCTTGTAGTGCTGTGTCTAAGTGATCAGATATAGTGATTATATATCGTGATATGACTTGTTAAGCGTTGAAACTTGAGAAAGACGGAGATTGAATTAAGTCGTGTAGTTTATTCGACAAATCAGAGTTGTAGAAGATAATTTACATAGGCTATGTGTTACTGCATTTATTTATGATTATTTTTACGTATTCGTTTAATTTAGGCTCCAGAAATTTGCTACAAAAATTAAACGAATGGAAAAGTTTCACATATGGGATTAACTATAAGTCTCAAATATGGGATATGATGTAGGACAGAGAGGATTTGAGACAGTCTATTCGTATCCTGACCCTAGGTAAACTGGGATTCAAGGGAAGATGATGATGATGGTGATTCGTTTAGTTTAGGAAAACAGTAAATATTCACAAACATGTAAGCGGAAATAGCAATTAGAGCTGAAAATAATCAGCTGAGGAAGAGGTCTCTAGGTTTACAAGTCAATTCTACACGCTGAAAGAGCGAACAACTGTTATTTGCACTTTACAGTTACAATTTATTGATTTTTTAGCTTTCTCATTTCGATGTGATTGTAAGAAGGTTTTCTCTATATCTAAGTAGGCGTGTTTAACGTTAATTAACAGCCGGTGACCCTGATTTATCTGACTTTAAAGCCGTGGACTATAAATCAGGTGCAGCAGGATCAATTGTCGAGAATTTTCATTGAATTTTATAGTCGTAAACTAATTATCGATCGGACAGCATTGAGTCTTAAATTCTTGATCGTAAGGCTCAATGCTCGAAATTCCCTAAATATAAACTTTGAGATATGGACTCATTAAACTTATAAAAAGAATTCGATCAAGAATAGGAAAAGCCGCCATATGGGACATTATTTAGATGCTAAATCATTGTCTAGATAAATAGTCATTGTGCATAAGCCCTATTTATTAATGTGTTTAGTGCATTGATACACTCAATTTTAAAATATACCGAGCAAGTCTTAATGTATGTTACTATGCTACTTGGTACTAAAAGCCCTTAATCGTTAGACTATTATTATATTAATAGAGATACTTGTGCTCATATAACGTAAACTTTCTTGTGGTGCCGCCGGGCGAACATTCCAGTGATGATGCATTTAACGTTAAATATAGTTAGCAAGCTACCTTCAACACTGCTGTTTCCTACACAGATTAAACTTAGTAATCGCCTATGATTTTGAGCTAATCATTGAAGATTTAGTGCCAATCAATGATGATTAAGCATCAATCGCCGATGATTTAACGCAAATCATTGATTATTTAGCGACAGTCGACTATGATTTACTGCCATTTATGATGATTCCATCGATGATTTAGTGCCTTTCACCGATGATTTGGCCCCTATCATAGATGATTTATTTGCTAATCACCGATGATTAAGCGTCAATCACCGATGATTTAACTCTGATGACTGGCAATTTAGCGCCAATCAACGACGATTTAGCGCCAATCAACGACGATTTAGCGCCAATCGCCGATGATCATGACTTTTAAGTAGTGTTGAGTTTTTTCAAGGTTTTATTTGAACTGATTGAAGATATCCTTAAGTGATTAATTAGTAATTTCATTGATTTAATATTCTTGTATAGTTTAGTTTAACAGTCTTTATCGTACGAGCTCCTGGTCAAAGAAATATCTATTTAAGGTATATATGCATGTAGCCGGATGACTAACGTAAAATCTCATTTATTTCAGATTGCTTTTTTTCAGATTTTTGAAATACTTCTATCGACCAGGTGCCCATTGCAATCTATTTTTATAACATTTTAATATCAATCAGATTCATTCTAAAGAAACATCGGAACGACTGGGGATCTCGGATTTTCGTATATAAATAAAGAAGACACTATACGAATCTTGGGGATAGTGGATTAATCGAGGTGTGGTACTGTTACATGGTGTAGACATCTAGGGTACAAATACAGTGTGCTGATACTGCTGAAGATCTAGATCTGGGTGGCGGTTTTCCAGCACAGCAGAGACCTCGTGGTTTGAGCAGCTTGTAAGAGAACTAGAGAGAGGCGGAGCTATCTGGAGGCGGAGCTATCTGAAGGCGGGGCTATCTGGAGGCGGAGCTATCTGGAGGTGGAGCTATCTGGAGGAATGGTTGACCAGGAGGAGCTGAAGCAGCTGAACGGATCAGCTGAGGCTGCTGGTGTAGAGAAGAGCTGCGGCAGCTCTAGCAGCAGCAGCAGCAGCAGTGATGGGAGGCAGGGGGTGAGGGACAGCACAGGTGTGTCTCTGGAGGGGTTGATTGAGGCAGAGTGTGACGAGTGGAAACAAGAGGTCGAGGTCACGTACAGAGTGGAAGAATCTCCTGCTCTGCCTATCTGTCTCCTACTAGGCTTTCAGGTATCTTAGATTTATTCCTCATCTATTTCTATCTGTCTCCTACTAGGCTTTCAGGTACCTTAGATCTATTCCTCCTCTCTACCTATCTGTCTCCTACTAGGCTTTCAGGTATCTTAGATTTATTCCTCATCTATTTCTATCTGTCTCCTACTAGGCTTTCAGGTACCTTAGATCTATTCCTCCTCTCTACCTATCTGTCTCCTACTAGGCTTTCAGGTATCTTAGATCTATTCCTCCTCTCTACCTATCTGTCTCCTACTAGGCTTTCAGGTATCTGAGATCTATTCCTCCTCTCTACCTATCTGTCTCCTACTAGGCTTTCAGGTATCTTAGATCTATTCCTCCTCTCTACCTATCTGTCTCCTACTAAGCTTTCAGGTATCTTAGATCTATTCCTCCTCTCTACCTATCTGTCTCCTACTAGGCTTTCAGGTATCTGAGATCTATTCCTCCTCTCTACCTATCTGTCTCCTACTAGGCTTTCAGGTATCTTAGATCTATTCCTCCTCTCTACCTATCTGTCTCCTACTAGGCTTTCAGATATCTTAGATCTATTCCTCCTCTCTACCTATCTGTCTCCTACTAGGCTTTCAGGTATCTTAGATCTATTCCTCCTCTCTACCTATCTGTCTCCTACTAGGCTTTCAGGTATCTGAGATCTATTCCTCCTCTCTACCTATCTGTCTCCTACTAGGCTTTCAGATATCTTAGATCTATTCCTCCTCTCTACCTATCTGTTTCCTACTAGGCTTTCAAGTATCTTAGATCTATTCCTCCTCTCTACCTATCTGTCTCCTACTAGGCTTTCAGATATCTTAGATCTATTCCTCCTCTCTACCTATCTGTCTCCTACTAGGCTTTCAGGTATCTTAGATCTATTCCTCCTCTCTACCTATCTGTTTCCTACTAGGCAACGTTTGAAAACTAAGAAACGTTTTGTTGCATTTCTGGAGCATATGCTTATTAATAGAAACGTTAAATTGTTTAATTGTTCTGTCATTATTACCACCTCAACTATAGGTCATACTCTCTAAAATCTTGGCTTTATTTATTTAAAATTGAGTAATTGACACTTGAAATATTTTGGTCTGGATTAATCAAGTTAAAAAATGAAAACTCTTGAAGGCAGCGCCTTAAATAATGTATAGAGCCGTAGGTAGGCCATACATTTAAATTAATTAGCTGCTTTGTTATCTTCTATAAATTCACGCTTCTTGTGTTGCATTTTTGTATTTTACTCACCGTTGCTTTGTTAAATTTTACTAATGCTTGCCATTGTTGATTTCTACTGTACGTGGGATAAAGAATCAATGGATGTTTATATTTAGAGGAAAAAATAAATCATAAACGTGTTTCTCAACTGGATTTCAACGTATAGATGATTTTAACATGAATGTTTTGAATGATAATTCAATTTAATATAATGCTGTAGGAATACTGTATATCTATGATGTAAATAATGTAATTGATGGAATAATGTAATAATTTATGGAGATCCAATATCCGGTTTTCTGCTCTAAATTCGTGCACAAAATCGTCTCTAGTTTTAACTTGATTGTAGCTGTTATGAAGATCTTTATTCGTCAATTAGACTTCTAATCAAGTATGAAGTGTATATATATATATATCTATATATATATATATATACATATATATATATATATATACATATATATATATATATATATATATATATATATATATATATATATATAGATATATATATATATATATATACAAATATGTACAAAAAATACAAATATATATTCAAATATATACTAAGCTGAATATACATGTATATATATATATATATATATAAGCGCAGTTTTGAGTATGTGTATATTGATGGTATATTTCAATGCTTACAAACTTACGCGAAATCTCGTTTGTAGGTAGAAGGCGGGTTCTTATTGCTCGTTATACTGTATCGCATACTGTATTAATCTCGTTATACTGTATCACATACTGTATTAATCTCGTTATACTATATCACATACTGTATTGATCTCGTTATACTGTATCACATACTGTATTAATCTCGTTACACTGTATCACATACTGTATTGATCTCGTTACACTGTATCACATACTGTATTGATCTCGTTACACTGTATCACATACTGTATTAATCTCGTTACACTGTATCACATACTGTATTAATCTCGTTACACTGTATCACATACTGTATTGATCTCGTTATGCTGTATGGCATACTGTATTAATCTCGTTACACTGTATCACATACTTATTAATCTCGTTACACTGTATCACATACTGTATTGATCTCTTTATACTGTATTACATACTGTATTAATCTCGTTACACTGTATCACATACTGTATTAGTCTCGTTATGCTGCATCACATACTGTATTGATCTCGTTATACTGTATCACATACTGTATTAATCTCGTTACACTGTATCACATCACTGTATTAATCTCGTTACACTGTATCACATACTGTATTGATCTCGTTGCACTGTATCACATACTGTATTGCTATTTGCAGCACTACTTGTCGATGTTCGTGGCGACGCTGACCGTGCCGATACTGTTGGCGCCTGCGCTGTGCATGAACGAGGATCACGTGGGTAAGAGCGAGATCACGGGAACTCTGTTCGTGGCTTCAGGCATCATCACGCTTCTACAGACTGTATTCGGCGTCAGGTGCTTATTTCTATTCATCTGTATTGATCCGTATTTTCTTATAATTACCTCATCGGCTGGAGCCCATAGGCGAAGTCGGTAAGATTCTCGACCGCGGATCAGAATGTGCGGGGTTCAAATCCTGGGCTCGCCCGTCACAGACATCGCTTTCGAGTGAGGCAACTGACGTTAACCTTAACTTTTAGCTTTTTAAGATATTCTTGGTATTCATGACGTTAACATTAGCTTTACCAGCTTTTATTGAATTTTGGGAAAAATTCCCCGTCTTGTGTACGGTACGATAAAGAATAAACCAACCGTAGGCTGCCCATGCTGTGAGGGGCTACTGAATAAGAGCGGAGGAAGGGAACGGGAACTGCCTCAGACGCTATATTATTACCATTATTCCCATATGGACACATTAAGATGTGGAAGAGGCCTCTTCTATTTCTTCTTCTATTTACTGAAGGAAATTTACTCGTTAATCAATATATGCTCCTTATAGACATATATTGTTATCGTTAGCGTAGTTGTCCCCAGACAAGAGGTTTGCTCCCAGAGCTCACTGTCACAGATTTGGCTTTATGAATAGCATTTCACACTTACGTTTGTATTTTTTGTTTGTCTCTTCGGTCAATTTGTGTTCTTCCCCAGCCTCTGTCAATTTGTGTTCTTCCCCAGCCTCTGTCAATTTGTGTGCTTCCCCAGCCTCAGGAAAATTCTAGAGTTGGTTATGCTGCTGTGGATAACAATACTTGCGTATGATTTGTTAAATTCATCATCATCATCATCTTCCATTTAATCCCTGTTTAACTAGGGTCGGGATGTGAATAGACTTCTCCACTCCTCTCTGTCCCATACCATATCATCAGTCAATCCCCTACAGTCTCTCCATTCGTTTTAGAAAATTTTCTAGCAATTTCTGGAGCCTAGGCGCTCACCAACCGAATGCCCTCTCTGACGTTGGTTAGGATCTTCGTGCCTTGGTCGCCTTCTACGACACGTGCACTTGTGCAGTCGTCGGTGGGTCTATTCTTCAAACAATCCGGACTCAACGCGGGGAACCTCTGAAAAATATTATACCTGTATGACAGTAGTGTTAATTATTATAAATGTATTATAAAGTGTAAAATACCTGTGAAATTAAAGTTTAAAAAATCCAGTTCTAAGTAATTTCTGGATTGATAGAGTTAGATGGACTAAGACGTATTGTGCTTGTTTTGTTTCTACTTTTTGTGTTTTATATTTTTCGCATTTATTGCAGTATGCTTCACCTATTCATGCAATTAGATACTGATAGCTATTGAAAAGTCTAACCTAAAATATTTAGATAAATTTATAATATTTAAAAATCAAAGCAATTAAAAGCCAAAGCTAAAGCAAAGTTTAAATTCAGTTTTCTGCTCGATAGCATGTCAGTTACGGAAAAGCACTGCATTTGAATCATGCACCTATCTATTGATCCGCTGTCAAACTATATATGATACTGACTCTGTCCTTTGAGAATATTTAATAAAAGAGGCTCATATTAATAAAGAGGCTGTATATTGTATAGATTTAGTTGCGTTACGTGTTGCCTTACTAACGTTATTGTGCTGTATTTAATCGCAATTGTATTTTGTTTGTTTTTTTGTTATTTATAGGCTACCAATTGTTCAAGGTGGAACATTTGCAATACTTGTTCCAACACTTGCCTACCTCAACTTACCCAGTCTTAAATGTCCAGACAACATTCTGCCTCCAGGTTTTATACCTATCATGTTAAAACTAAGTATTTGCTGATGTTATATTATGATAAAAATGATAATAAAGATAATAATAATAATAATAATAATATTAGCAGTTGCAAGACGCCATCCTACATAAGTGCTCCCTTTCTGCCGATAGATCCATTGACATTGCGCTGTCAGTTTGGTCCAAAAGCCTCGCATCTAGTGCTCCACCTTCTACCTCAGTCAGTAACCAGAAATCATGGGACCGTCCTATAGTGGATCGGATTTACAACAGTCTGTTAGAATCCCAATCCAATGCAGTAGACAGAGCACGACTCCTAGCTGTATCAACCAAAAGAAGCAGTCACTGGCTTCACGCTCTCCTGTTGCTTCTTGTGGGCTTTTTTTAGACAATGAGGCGATTCGAGTAGCCGTTAGTTTCCGTTTAGGGGCGAAAACTTGCGAGCCTCACATGTGCCCCTGCGGTCATGAAGTCGACGCTTTAGGTCTCCACGGCCTCTCCTGCAAACGAAGCTCAGGTAGAATGTCTCGTCATCACAATTTAAATGACTTAATATGGCGAGCACTTTCAAGAGCAGGCATCCCTTCCTCTAAGGAACCAAGTGGGTTGTCCAGATCAGACGGCAAGCGTCCGGACGGCATGACTTTAGTGCCCTGGTGCAACGTATGGGACGTCACGGTCATTGACACTATGGCAAACTCCTACCTGAATACGACTTCAGTCACAGCCGGTGGAGCTGCTGTTCATGCCGCCTCTAGGAAGTTGGATAAATACCGTGATCTGTCCTCAGGATATGAAGTTGTTCCGGTGGCCATTGAAACCATGGGCCCGATGAATCCCGAAGGAGTTGACTTTATCAATGGCATAGGCAGACTTATCACAGAGCAAACCGGCGCTAAGCGAGAGACATCTTTTCTTTGGCAAAGGCTTTCCATGACTTTGCAAAGATTTCATGCAGTCTGCTTCAACAATTCTTTTAAGCCGATTGATGACCTCGAGTAGCCGGGCGGTGATTCAGCAGGTATTGCTTGAATCGTTTTTATCAAACCCCAGGTTCTTTACACCGGGGTAAAAAAAATAATAATAATAGTAATAATAATAAGGCTTCAATAATATTCAATAACATTTTGAAGGCTTCAATAATATTTATATTTAAAAATTCTAATAGTATATGTATTTAGTATCTATTAATGTGACGATTCATATCACATAATAATAATAATACTAATAACACACTTATTATAGAGAAATGATGAACTACTGTCGTATATCTCTGTCATAATAATAATAATAATAATAGTAATAATAAAGGTATAACGTTCATTTCTCAAAGGATGATGTCAGGAACGTCAAGTTTATGTATGGGCGTTGTATGTGTGCTGTATGTGCACTTGTGCTTATTTTCTACGTATTATTTTTATTTTTGTGATATTTTTTGCTTTAAATTTTTGTACGGGGGCTGTGGACATGTGCAAAATATTCCAGAGCTACTGTCCCTGTCAAACCACAAAGCTGGCATTAAACTTGTAATATTATCACCCCCCCCTTCCCGCTCAGGCCTAGGAAAATCCAGTTGGAAGACATATTTATTTAAGTCTGAAAGCTAAGAGGTTTGGTTTTCGCTGTTCTAGAATTAGCATGCTGAACGGCGGAGACAATGTATAGACAATAATACACTCGTCGACTGGTTGAACCTGACATTTGAACCACTACAAGAATGAAAGTCTATTCAATTAAGCTTCACAAATTTATTTTTAACTTTTATTTTAAGAACTTCGTTTCATCACTGTGGAAAACTGACTAGCTGGATTTTAAACCCGTGGCCTCGTCTAGATTAGGTACTTAGTCGTTGATTATCCAGCTCATTCTGATGTTAAGATCAACGTCGATTGATATGTGCTATACACATCACATATAGTACACCTGGGCACCTAGTTATGCATCTGTATGTGTAGACATACCGCTGAATGCTAGTCAGGAGGATTAGAGTATGTGTACATGTGTGTGTATTTGTATGTGTAGATGTATCGCTGAATGTTAGGCTAGGAGGAGTACATGGTGTGTAAATGTGTGTGTATTTGTATGTATAGATGTATCGCGAAATGCTAGTCTAGGAGGAGTAGATGATGTGTACATGTGTGTGTATTTGTTATGTAGATGTATCGCTGAATGCAAGTCTAGGAGGATTAGCTGATGTGTACATGTGTGTGTATATGTATGTGTAAATGTATCGCAGAATGTTAGTCTAGGAGGAGTAGATGGTGTGTAAATGTGTGTGTATTTGTATGTGTAGATGTATCGCTGAATGTTAGTCTAGGAGGAGTAGATGGTGTGTAAATGTGTGTGTATATGTAAGTGTAGACATATCGCTGAATGCTAGTCTAGGAGGATTAGATGATATGTACATGTGTGTGTATTTGTATGTGTAGACGTATCGATCGTATCGCTGAATACTAGTTTAGGTGATGTGTACATGTGTGTGTATATGTATGTGTAGATGTATCGCTGAATGCTAGTCTAGGAGGAGTAGACAACAAGACTTACATACTGACGGGCAGTGACGAGCACAGAGAGATCTGGATGTCGAGACTTAGAGAGGTTACAACTTGGTGTTTTCAGTTCTTAAGATAAAACTTCACTAAATTCTAAACTATTGTACATGTAAGTCCGCTGTACAGTGCTTTCTGTAATTAATCGTAGCTGATCTGTTAGAGATGTATTATTTGTATTGTAGATACAGTTTCTATAATGATATCTGCATTGTTGGAGTGTATCTTATGTATTGTAGATACAGGGTTCTATAATGATAGCCGCGCTGTTTGAGGTGTATTGTATGTATTGTAAATACAGGGTTCTATAATGATTGCGGCGCTGTTTGAGGTGTATTGAATGTATTGTAGATACAGGGTTCTATAATGATAGCTGCACTGTTAGAGGTGTATTGTATGTATTGTAGATACAGGGTTCTATAATGATAGCTGCACTGTTTGAGGTGTATTGTATGTATTGTAGATACAGGGTTCTATAATGATAGCCGCGCTGTTTGAGGTGTATTGTATGTATTGTAGATACAGGGTTCTATAATGATTGCGGCGCTGTTTGAGGTATTTTGAATGTATTGTAGATACAGGGTTTGTATTGTATGTATTGTAGATACAGGGTTCTATAGTGATAGCTGCATTGTTAGAGTTGTATTGTATGTATTGTAAATACAGTGTTCTATAATGATAGCTGAATTGTTAGAGGTGTATTGTATGTATTGTAGATACAGGGTTCTATAATGATAGCTACACTGTTAGAGGTGTATTTTATGTATTGTAGATACAGGGTTCTATAACGATAGCGGCACTGTTAGAGGTGTATTGTATGTATTGTAGATACAGGGTTCTATAATGATAGCTACACTGTTAGAGGTGTAATTTATGTATTGTAGATACAGGGTTCTATAACGATAACGGCACTCACTATTAGAGTTGTATTGTATGTATTGTAGATACAGGGTTCTATAATGATAGCCGCACTGTTTGAGGTTATCATGGGCGCCAGTGGGGTGATTGGTGTGATGCTGAGGTTCATTGGACCTCTGACTATCTGCCCCACTGTGACACTGCTCGGTCTAGCTCTGTTTCGTTCTGCTGCCAACCTGGCTGCCAAACAGTGGTGGATCTGTCTTGTGTATGTCTCTCACCGTCTCTTCATCATTCTTTCTCTCTCTCTCTCTCTCTCTGTCTCTCTCACTCTAGCACACTACTGTTCTGGCTCTTGCTCTATTTCTTTCTGCTACTTTCTAGCGATGATATGGCTAATATCTTGAAACAAATCGATTCGTAATTCGTAATATTGACAGTCTGTTTGGGATTCTTACAACGAAGATGATATCTATTGAGAATGATACTATTGATATATGTATTTTGGTCTTATTCTTATTCTTGATAAAAAGTAATTAATAATTTTCAATCTATGAGCAATCAGTCGATCAGTTCGAAGCGGATTAATTGTTGCCCATATATAGCGCTACAAATTTCTTAACTCTCTTCCAAGTATCGTGATGTCTTATTGATTTAATTTTATATTGATAGCAAATATTTAGATATATGGATATAATTCAGAGCCTAGAAAATGCTTATTCTCAATTGTTTAGCAAGTTATTTCGTACATTAGATAAGAAAACAATTAATCAGTGTCAGTTTTTTTCGGGTCAATTGCCGATTGAACTAAAGATTGCAAATAGAAGATTTAATTCTTTGAGGAAATTGTGTCTTTCTGATACCTCTTGTAAATACTTTAATTGTTTTAATGGAGAGTTGTTGCCATTGATTAATAAATACTGCGTCAACGTAATTAATAGGCCTAACTGTACCTTGCCAGTGAGCTTACAAGGTTGAGAGACTTGACTTTAAGTCGTTATTGCGAAACTACTTTGAACGTTCGCTAGAAATCAATTAAGGTTTAGTTATTCATTTTTAGTTTATTGATTGAGTGTATGCTTGTGTCTATTTTTTTTCAGCACTACGTATGTGTTTACTTGCATGATTGTATTGTAGTTTGTTTCTTGTCTTGCTACCTGAATGGTGAAATAAAAGCTATATATATAATTGCTTTCCCGCTACAGTATCTATGATTCTTCATGATTGATTGGCTAATACTGATGATTAATTGATTGAATATTTCAGCACTATGGGTCTCATGGCTCTATTCTCGCAGTACCTAGACAAAGTCAACATTCCATGTGGCAGGCGATCCAGTGACAATGCTTGCTGTCGTAGACATCAGTTTCCAATCTTCAAAATGTTCCCTGTAAGTTTTTGTCTGCCTGGTTTAGATGCATTCATTTGTTATACAGCTACGAGCAATACTGACTCATTTGAAAATGAAGATTATTCTCTGTATATTATGTTTGCGTGACTCTATGAAACATATTTATTACATGTTAATCTTTTTTTCCTTTTGGCAACTGCTAAGTTTTACGTTATAGCTTTTTTCGTAGTTCAGCTCTTCAACTTCTGGATTCTGAAGTTCAGTTCTCTATCCAATACAGCATTGACTGTAGTATGGTGAATCGATTGACGCTCAGTTGTCTTACTCTTAGCTGCTGCATTACCGGCACTTGATGACTAGCTTGATGTACTTCTTCACTTTATTCAGATCTGATTCATACCGGGTGCATCTTCTTATAATACAATTTCTACATTATTTGTGTATTATGTGATTTAAATTGAGAGGTTTCTGCTTAATCTGGACGAGGTTTCATGTAGAGATTGTACACTTGATCCAGATTGTTTTGATCCAGATTATTGCGCCGTTTCTTCTTTTTTCAGTATTTGTATCTATTAATTTCTCTCCATTAACAAGTGAACCTCTATATTCTAATATTCTGCTCAACATCTACCCCCCAGTAAGAAAATATTTGTATAAATCTTTATTTCACCCAAAAGCAGCAAACTAATACATCAGTGACAAACTAACGGGCTACAATACAACGCACACGAAGTAATAAGAAATAAATAAATAAAGAAATTCAAGTGAGAAACCCAATCATTGAGTTAAATTGTGCAAATTAACATTATTTAATGTTTTCAGAGTTGACATAAATCTCTCTTTTCTCAAAAGATATTTACATTTGGTACTATGATTGTTATAAACTAAATCTTCATACAAAACTGCAGATCATTTATTCTAGATATTTGAAATTCTTTAATCTGAAGAAACTTGCGCTTGTAACTAAGCAGTGATAAATTGAGTTGGTAAGATTAACTGAATTACTAGAACTAGAATCATCCTATATATTATGTATGTGATTGTGTATGTGTATGTATATGTGTGTATATGTATGTGTGTATATATGTATGTGTGTATCTTTTCATATGCAGGTAATTCTGGCGGTGGTTATATCGTGGTTGATTTGCACAGTATTAACGGTCACGGACATTCTGCCCAACAACTCGACGCAGTGGGGCTACGAGGCGCGCACTGACCTCAGGCTGAGCGCTATCTACGCCTCGCCCTGGTTCAGGGTTCCCTATCCAGGTAGCTCTTGAGTCTACGTGTTGCTGTTGTTGCTGACTTTGTATACCGGGTGTGGTGCTGACACCGCTTTTCTCTCATGTTGTTGTTGCTCGCTGAGATAATGCTATTATGTCAGCTGTGATGCTCTAGTTCTCTTTCCTGTGTTGTGCAGAACCTTTCTCTGTTGTTAGTGGTCTCTCGAAGTTCTACCTTAATTAATTGTAATATGATTGTTCTCCTTTTATTGGAAGAGTTGCTTGACAAATCAAAGCCCTGGTATATTAAAAATTGAAGAATAAATTTTAATTCTTTTGTTGCTCAGGTTTCTTGTAATTCCGATTATTTTTGTTGATAAGAAATTGTGCATTTTTTATTCTCCTGTTGAATATGCGAAACTTGAAAAGTTAACTCTAAATATTGCAGCCTATTATATGAGGCTGCAATATTTAGAGAACTCTGATAATTATAACTCTGCTCCTTACATGAAGGTACGCTTTTTGTCTCTCATAATACATGAATAATTCCATTACGCCTTATAAACTGTGCTTCGTATTATTTAAATAAATTACTTGTATTGACTGATTGATTTACTAAAGATGTGGAGTGTAAGAAATGAATGATGGGTGGTTGATTTATTGATTGATTGACTGATTTATTGATTGGTTGATTGATGAATACATAGGACAGTGGGGTATACCTGTAGTGAGTATATCAGCTGTGTGTGCCATACTCTCCGGTATACTTGCTACCACAGTAGAGAGCGTGGGTGACTACCACGCTTGTGCTAAACTCTCGGGGTCGCCTCCTCCTCCCCTACATGCTGTCAATAGAGGTTAGCTCCTCCTCCTTTACATGCTGTCAATAGAGGTTAATTCTTCCTACTGTACATGTTGTCAATAGTGGTTAGCTACTCCTACCCTACATGCTGTCAATAGAGGTTAACTCCTCCTTTACATGCTGTCAATAGAGGTTAGCTCCTCCCCTACATGCTGTCAATAGAGGTTAGCTCCTCCCCTACATGCTGTCAATAGAGGTTAGCTCCTCCTCCCCTGCATGCTGTCAATAGAGATAAACGCTTATCACTTATAACTCTAGAATTCTAATACTGCTAACTTTTTTGTATTTAAAATTACATTTACCAGTACTGCACTTACGTAGCATTTGTTGTTATTTTATTTTCGCATCTATCATACTAAGCGGTGACACAAAACTCTACTTATCGTCCTTGCATAGCTTGAATTATTAGTTCTTGTAGCTTTAAACTCTTCTACCGAGATTTGCTTGTAAGTGTTATTTTTAACTTGTTAGCCTGGCAGAAGTACTACAAAATGAACCTCAGCAAGAGAACTCCTTTGATCAAAGATGTTTGTGTGTGTATAGGTATACTGATAGAAGGTATTGATTGATCATTGATGTTCTGTGTATGTGTATAGGTATACTGGTAGAAAGCATTGGTCGATCATTGATGTTTTGTGTGTATAGGTATACTGATAGAAGGTATTGGTTGATCATTGATGTTCTGTGTATGTGTATAGGTATACTGATAGAAGGTATTGGTTGATCATTGATGTTTTGTGTATGTTTATAGGTATGCTGATAGAAGGTATTGGTTGATCATTGATGTTTTGTGTGTATAGGTATACTGATAGAAGGTATTGGATCGTTCATTGACGGGTGTTTAGGAACTGGAAATGGAACGACCTCAACGAGTATTAACGTCGGTGTCGTTGGCATTACTAAGGTAGGTGTCTGAATTAATCATCTAGGTTATTCTGTTAATTGATCTTGTGTCTTGTTAAACTCTTATTTAACGGCTTAAAGCATTTATAACATGTACAGTATTTTTGTGTAGCAATCATGCTTAATTCAGCGTGTATTAAGACACTGTGTCTTTTTCTACATTTTCGTAAAGATTATTTACTACTAATTAAATATTTCCTAGCTCTCAGTGACATCGTTAATAAAAGGTTATTAGAATTCGCCTCATTCGAGGATGATGTGTATGAGGTGCTATAACTTAAGTTATATTACTATTAGGGTATTATTATTATTAATCTGGTATAGGTGAAATATTGATGGACACATAAGGAAGACAAAATCGAGTCCAAGAATTGTGCAGAACCAGCTATCAAAAGAGAGTATGAATCTTGGTTGAGAATTAACTGATAAGTATAATTAGAGCACCGCTGTGTGCTATGCGCAGAATAAACTCTGTCAGGCATGAGGATGAAGATGATGAGTCTGTTCGCAGATCTTTATATAATTTATTCTCGTCTGAAATTGTTAACTGTGTGTGAGAGCTTTCATAGTAGGGCTGTGTATATCAAATATGTGGAGCATTCTTAGCATTGTGTATGTCAAAATATGTGGAGCATTCTTAGCATTGTGTATGTCAAAATAAGTGGAGCATTCTTAGCATTGTTTATGTCAAAATAAGTGGAGCATTCGTAGCATTGTTTATGTCAAAATAAGTGGAGCATTCTTAGCATTGTTTATGTCAAAATAAGTGGAGCATTCTTAGCATTGTTTATGTCAAAATATGTGGAGCAGAAGAAAGAAACCGAGACATTTGTCGTTCTTTTAATGATTGAGCTGAGCCCGTACCAATTAGTAAGTGTACTTTTTGAGTATACTGATAGAAGAGCTGACTGCAGATCAGTAGGAGCTGAGTTCAGATTCAGTGCTTGCCCCATTACTGACATGCTTTTGAGATGGGAAACTGCTATCAAACTTGTCTTTAGCTTTTATGTTGAGTCATGTTGAACTGTTCAAATATGTTCAACATAGTCGACTCTATTGTCTGGATGCTATGGGATGAATGCCTCGGGTAGATATTAGCATTCATAGGTCGACTCTGTGGTCTGGCTGCTATGGGATGAGTGCCTCTGGTATATATATATTAGCATTCATAGGTCGACTCTGTGGTCTGGATGCTATGGGATGAGTGCCTCGGGTAGATATTAGCAGTCACAGAGCTACTTGTGTGTGTTGTTAGGTTGGCAGCAGACGAGTGGTGCAGTGCTCAGCTCTCTTCATGATTCTATTTGGAGTGTTTACTAAGTTCGGCGCACTGTTTATTATGATTCCTGACCCAGTCATTGCTGGAACATTCTTCATTCTGTTTGGTATATAAGAAATATTTCACTTTATGTATATTTTTACTTATTTCTCTGGTATTTATTTTTATATACTTTTTCTAAATTATTTTGATTCACTTAAAAGTTACAACTGCGCCGTATTGTACTGTTCACTTAAATGGTTATGTTCATTGATGGAAATTTCAAACTTTCTGATTGTTTTTTATGCTTGATATTGCCATTTCTCTTCAAACAAAAATTTCGTTTGCTTTAGTCTTATATTTCATGATCACAACAAAATCAAAATAATTATATTAGATTATTAACGTAAAGGGACGCTTAAGAATAAATAAATTTGTAAAAGCTGTAAAATTGCCGATGTTAACGTCAGTTTTATCTCTCGAAAGCGATTTCAATGACTGATATACTTCATCTTTAATTTTGTTATTCAAGCATTTGGCTCTGTTTCCAGCTTGTTAATTTTTCTGTTCGAGCATTTAGCCCTCTTTTCCATTATCAGACGTCAAAGATCAATTCCCTATTAAGAACATTCATTGTACATGCCGCATCTAAATTACGCATGCTTACTTCCTTTGATCTTGCCATGACACTGATTTGTTACTTATTTATTGATTGACTGATTGATTAAGTGAGTGAGTGAGTAAGTGTATCATTATTTACTCTTCAAAATTTTAATTAATTTATCGATTGACTGATTTATTGTGAAATAGTTAGATAGATTGATCAGTTAAATAATTGATTTAATAATTATTATAATTGATTGATTGATCGTTTGTAGGTATGATAGTAGCAGTTGGTATATCTAGTCTACAGACGATTGATATGAACTCGAGTAGAAATCTCTTCATCATAGGCATCTCTCTCTTCACAGGCCTGGCCGTACCTCAGTGGATGATGGCCAACACTAACTCTATTAAAACTGGTCAGTTCTACTCCTAAGCTTAGCTGTAATAGAGTTCAAACTATTAAAACCAAGCTTCTCATCCTAAGTGATTGTATTGAAGCCCCGGTTCCTATCCTAATCGATTGTATTGAAACCTAGGACAATAAATTATTAGATAATTTTACTTTTTCGTAATGTATTATTCTTATTTAAACTATGTTGGCAACTGAATTTCTAAATTAAAAGTTAATTTACTTCCTCCATATTTATATTTCTCAACTACATTGAAATTATTTATAGGTAGGTGGATAGCACACTTGCCTGACAGCAGGAGGCCATGAGTTTGATCCCAGCCGGGCGGCCTCTGGCAATATCCCACGTGATACTGAAACAGACATTAAACTTAGATTTATTGCTTTATACTTAAAGTCTTATAAACTGATAATGTGTGCTTGATCGATGGTTGATTCAGTGATGGATGGATTAATTTAATGATTGATTACTTATTACTGATTACTTTGAAAACTGATTGAATTGTTGTGTGACACAGTAGTTATTGATTGAGTGATTGATTGACTGTGCAGGCAGTGAGGTGGTAGACAATGTGTGTGTGGTACTACTAAGCACCAGTATGTTTGTGGGGGGATTTGTCGGGTTCGTCCTAGATAACACTATTAGAGGTATGCTTATGTCATGAAATACATTTGATCCATAGATTTAAATCCTATGTATCGTACTTGAAATGTTTAATTAATTCTTAATTTCTAAAATTATATGAAAGATGCTGCCTAAATAAGGTCTTCTCATTTGAATGTCCTGCTGTACAGCAGCATGTTGAAGATTTAAATGTCTGTTCTTGAGATCATAGGATCCTGTGTGGGAGAGAGTTAAATTTCGGACATTCTTCAAGACCCATAACACGCAGTTAATTGACTAAATGGCCCAAATTGAGTAATATATATAATGGCCCAAGCATATATATATATATATATATATATATATATATATATATATATATATATATACACTGTGTTTTTTATAACTGATACCCCAAATTGTTTTAACAATAAAGTCGTAAGAAGTTAACAGATGTTCTTGAAATTTACAACGCCTGACCAGCAGCCAATTCTACAAAACATAGAGAAATTTCGTTTCAATATTTTAATAACGTGAAAGTTATAGTTTTGTAAATAGGAGTGGGGTCAGATAAGAAATTTCCAGTACAGGATTACGGGCGTGTTACATTTAGCGTAGATTATCTCTATAAAAATACTAGCTAACATGCAACATAATATTTCTGCCAATGCTATTTTGAAGAGCAATCGTTTCTTTTCAAAACGACGTAAAATACGCGCTGATATGTTCTTAATTGACAAAGTTATCAAACTTTTTATGCATGCATTGCATGAAGAGAACAAACGAAGATAGGACGCCGCTGCAGTGGCTGCGGTGATAGCAGTTGTACCCAGACATGCAATGCATACATACATTTATATGTATATATATATATATATATACATGTGTTGTGTCCGGGTCGTTTGAAGAATTTGACCAACCGGTGACTGCACGTGTCGTAGAAGGCGACTAACGTACTAAGATCCATACCAACGTCAGAAAGGTAATTCGGTTGGTGAGCACCTAGGCTCCAGTAATTGCCACAAAACTTTAATGAATGGATAAACTTCAAAATTATCAGTAGGACTGGAGAAGGTCTATTCGTATCCCGACCCTGGTTATCTGGGATTTAAGGGAAGATGATGATGATGATGATATACATGTATAATTGTATGTATATATGCATATATATATATATATATATATATATATATATATATATATATATATATATATATATATATATATATGTATATATATATATATATATATATAATTTAGTATTTTATTATATATCTATTACTATTAGTATTTCATTAAATTAATCAATCAATCACATTAAAATAATTTAATGTCCGGTTCCTCGCCCTAAGGTCAGGAACCGGTTCCGGTTCCTCGTCTTATTGCCGTTATAGTATTTATATATATATATATATATATATATATATATACATGTATATAATATATATATATATATATATATATATCAAATATACATACATATATATATATTTACATATATATATATATATATATATATATATATATATATATTATACATAATATATTTACATATATATATATATTATACATAATATATAAGCACGATATAATACACATACATGTGCACGTATGCATGCATGTGTAGACATATATGTATGATTTTGAACGCCTGTAGGTTCGTCAGAGGAGCGAGGCATAGCTCACTGGAAACACATGAGAGCAGCCGCTGAGAGGGCTCAGGCCTCTCCTCAGCTCCAGCAGCGCATGGCCGCCACCTATGATCTGCCTTTTGGAATGAACTTTCTACGAAAACACCCGTTCTTCTCCCGTCTGCCATTCAGTCCTACCTACCGGTAAGAAAAAGCTAAAGGCTTTTTGGCTTTGGTACAGTCGTAGATTTTTTTATTATCTAATTGTTAATCAGTGATATGCACCTATGCTGAGCTTTAATGATTGGAATAGTAGTATGTACGCTAGACATGCCAGGAGCGGGTGTGAAAGAAAGAGAGATAGAGAAAGAGGGTAAGAGAGGTAATACACTATGATGCAGTATATCAATATTGTTGACAAAAAATATTACAAGTAAATTTTTACTGTAGTACTTTTTTGCTTCTAGACATATTTAGAATAATATAATTTGTAAGTCCGGGTGTGGTTGAGACCACTGTAAAATAGAGTAACTGCATACAAGCTGCCGCTTGAACGTAAGAGGCGACTAAGGCAGGAGCTGAGGTTGGCCAATGGGACCCACCTCACCCTGAAATTTTTCCCCAGAATTAAATGGCAGTTAATCTAGTATAGAACTGAGAAAGGCAATGCCATCTCAGAAGACATATTATTTCCGAGCTTTAGGCTACGCGTAATGTATAACCCTTGGTTTTACTACTGTATTGCATTGTGCTGATAATTAGCCCATGGTTTTGCTATTGTATTGTACTAATGTATAACCCATGATTTTACTACTGTGTTGTATTGTACTGATGATTACCCATGGTTTTACTATTGTATTGTACTGATGATTAATCTGTGGTTTTACTATTGTATTGTACTGATGATTAACCCATGGTTTTACTACTGTTTTGTGCTGATGATTAACCCATGGTTTTACTACTGTTTTGTGCTGATGATTAACCCATGGTTTTACTACTGTTTTGTGCTGATGATTAACCCATGGTTTTACTATTGTATTGTATTGTACTAATGTATAACCCTTGGTTTTACTATTGTATTGTATTGTGCTGTTGGCAGGTCTCAGACGGGCGATGCAGCGACAGGTAAAGGCGGTGAAGCAGGTGAACAAGGGAACAGTCTGACAGTTACATCTGAGCTCACGTGTAGTGATAAACATCAACTGAATGGCGGCGCAGAGATATTCTCAGAGAAATTCTGATGATAGGAGAGCACCTGTGATCTCTTAGATATAATATAGTCAATTACTTCTAATCAACCTGTTGCCTCTACGATGATTTTCTCTGTATCTGACTTCTGTGTGTCTGACTTTTCTACTGCAAAATGCTGTGTAATATCTGAATAAACTGATATTATTCCTTTTGTTCGAAAGCTGTTCCCGATCCTAGTTAAACTGGGATTCTTTGGAAGAAGATGATGATGATGATAATATATGAAAGCTATGCATGCATAGGCAGTCATATGTATGCTTATGCTTATGAATGCTAAGCCAGAAGTCCTTTAATCTGCCTGTCTCGGCTGCTCAACAGAATTGTAACAACTCGATAGTGTTACTAAAAGTAATACTTGATAGTATTACATATTTTTAATATTACATAGTTAGAGTGCTTACCTGGGGCTCTACTATGTCCGGATTGAATAGCCTATTGCAAACAATTAATAGACAAACTAAAAGACTCGTTGGACATAGATGGAGAGAAGTAACAACATACAGTTGTAAACAGTATAGTATTTTTAACAAGAATAGTACAAGCAACGATTTCCACCTCATCGTGAAGATTATAATCGATTTAACATTGCATTGAAGCCATAGTGTTATTGATAAAGATGTAAACTGCATCATCTGAGTGGGGGGAATGTTCTGGCTCTTCTATAAATTTGTAACAGCTTTCAAGATCTAATAATATTATCCATCGCTAGACGAATTGATGGAGAGGTGACGATTTCGCTTCTCTGACGTCTGTTAGAGCTTCCTTCACTGGAGGAACAGAAATTGTTCTGAGCTTTTAATTTTTACATACTTTTATCCAATGTTTGCGATGTTATGTTTTATCAGGATTGGGAAGATGTTTTTAATTAGTAAATTATAAAAGTTATTTATAGAAAGTTTTAAGCATAATATTAGAATATTTCCTCCAATTGTAAAATCTCAGGTCAGTCTACGCAGACTAACTGTATGTTAGAGGATTTTCTTAATTCAGTGCGATTGAAACTGATTGTAGAATGAGTAGAAAATGTATACCGAATTAAGGGTAGGGCAGCGATATAAATTTTGGCGCTGTAATTTATAGTAGATCACCTGAAAGAGTTGTTTTAATCAAAATGCTATGGTATGATTATACCGTACTCTGTTTAGTGTTTTACCAAATGACAGTTTCTAGATACATATTCTTACATATTGTACTTTCGTTCACTGTTGTGTACACCTTGGCCCAACAGGTTCATTGCAAATCTTTTGTCTTGATGCATAAGATTTTACTGTTTAATTGGGTAGCACCGCAGGCAGCTGTGGTTTTTAAAGCTGTTTCTTATTATCATCTTCATTTGTATCGACTCCAACCAAAATTCAGTTTCGTAATATCCAGAACCAACACGGACAGTTTTAATGTCATTGACGTACATGTAAATAATATCACGTTCTGCTGTAGTATATTGTGAAGTGATATAGATATAGTGAATGTCTAAATGGCTGTGATATGATATATATGATATCAGTTCAGTAGTGAATGTTGTAACGTTTTGTCAGTGTTGTCTATAAAATCTTTTAAACTCTATTTGTTGTTAGTGCTGCATTTCTGTACGAACATTGCAATGCATTAAAGACTTTTCTTGAATGATATTCAACGAAGATCATTGCTAATTATTAATGTACAGTTAATCTAAGCACAAGAGAAACTAGGAGAATATTTTATGATAAATCTATTTGGGTGTCAGTATAGAATGATGTAAATGGCATTTTCTTTGATATTGATGGATTCGTAGAAAATTATCTACGTACAGCTAGTTATGTTAACAGTATAGAAAGCTGTGAAACTAATGTTTGTGCCATTTTCCTTACTTTAAGAATGTCTTTGAGTCGATATAGCTCAAAATTCGAATCTATTTCCTCCTGTTTGACGGGAAGTAGAGGCAAGTGTTTTACTTCCGTCCTTTAAGCCTGCGCAAATAACCTGTAGAAATTGTAAAGATTAATACAGAGTTTATACTTAGGTTTTGTTGTTGTGCAGTTTTAAATGTTGTTATCTATTATTGCTACACAGCTGGAAATGCTGTTGCGAACTAATGTGTTGCCTGTAAATCACCATTGATGCACAGCTTGGAGGCTACAACATCTGTTCTGGTAAATTCAAAGTCGATTGTCGTCGTTGTAAACAATGCGATTGTGTGCAAATAGCTCGAAAAGATGATATCAGCCTGGGAGAGAGGAGGGTTAATAACAATAGTAACAGCTTATTAACGTCCGTTTACTTATCCAAAGATGATGGAATGTTCTCTCAACACACATCACTACAGATTGATTCAACCAGACAAATCTGCAAAAGAAATGTACTGAAGTAAGGTCCTAAGTGAAATGTACTAGGTAAGGTTCCAAGTGAAATGTACTGAAGTAAGGTCCTAAGTGAAATGTACTAGGTAAGGTTCCAAGTGAAATGTACTGAAGTAAGGTCCTAAGTGAAATGTACTAGGTAAGGTTCCAAGTGAAATGTACTGAAGTAAGGTCCTAAGTGAAAGGTACTAGGTAAGGTTCCAAGTGAAATGTACTGAAGTAAGGTCCCAAGTGAAAGTAAAAGTAAATAATATCTGACAGCAATAAATTATTTATCATTTGTAATCACAAGCCGAGCATTGCACGAAGTGAAGAATTGTTATTTACAAACGTTAGATTGTGGAAATGATCTTACGACGTTGTACAACTGTCACAGAGCTGTGGGCCAGTATGAATTGATGATAAGTTGAGGAGTATTGGGGAGTTAAATATAATAGATCCCTGAAGACTTCTGTATATGTTCATTATTTGTAATTAGCCTGTCTTTAAATTATTATGTTTGAGTGAAGAGGCCATTTGCTATAATATTGGAGCTTTCCAGGTTCTTAAATTACTCCGTGAAGTGCAAATGATAAGTATTGGTTGTATGTGTCTAATACGACTAATATACTATATGCATGTGTATTACAACAGTAAATTGTATTATATATATATATATATATATATATATATATATATATATATATATATATATATATATATAACCTAAAACAGTATTAGGTCTACTTTTATGTGAATATTTTCGAGAAAAATGTATCTATATGTAGGCCTAATTCTATGACAAAACACTGTATATATCACATCCTGTATCTCTGTGAGTGTTCATAGGTTTATTAAGTATAAAGTATGTTAATGTATTAAATGCTATTTCTGACTGTAATCGGTATAAAATGAATATTTATTTATAGACAGATAAAAGGATGATAAATATGTATGAAACTTCCCGTATTGTGTCTAGGACACTAAAGAATAGACCAACCGTTAACTGCATGTGTCGTAAGAGACAACTGAGCGAGAACTGAGGAAGTCAACTAGAAAGTACTTAAGAAGACACATTTTTTTACAAAACTATAGGTTACATAAAAGACTTAAGGCATTGCATTTTTTTAAATGATTAACTTTTGATCTCTAGACTGCTCTATATGGTGCCTGAAAGTAGATTCTGAGTATCAATAGATTCCTTGGACCTATCACTTGGCAAAATACTAGAGAAATATTAATATCAAAGAGTTACTAATTTATTGTTTTAGTCGGGGCTCTAATGTTTTTATCAGTATGGCTATTCTACTTTCGGCAGAGTTTCAGCTCTGCTGTGAACGTTGCGAGCAAATGCTGCTAAAACAGCTGCAGCTAAAACATGTAGTGGCTGGATTTGCCTGTGTTGTGTCCGACTCTCCGCGCTACAGGGGAGATAGACCAACCATAAACAACTATTGTCGTAGGAGGAGAATTGGCAGGATCTGAGGCAATGGAAACCCGCTCAGAGCTCATGTAATCCTCTAGGAGTGTTAGAATTTATATAGTATTCGATAAAGATATAGACTCTGTATTCAGATCATTTTTTGGTCGATGGATGCTCCTTATCGAATTTGAAAGTTGATCGTTTAATATGAATATGTGCCTTGGATCTAACTTTTTTTACTATATACTGAAAGAGTTTATTGCGGCTGTTCATGGGACAACGAAATTACAATATTATAAACATATAAAAAAATTACTTCTAATTACACTGCAGTATTTGTTCTTCGATGTAAGAACCCAAAATATTATTAAAAGTGGTTTAGTAATTGTTACAATTTTTCAACCTTGTTTTCATCTTGGTTTACCCTCTCTCAGAATTAAAAATATGATCCAGGAGAATCAAATTTTCAACGATTGTGAAATTCTTCTTGGCTACAGCCGCAATTAAACACTCTAACTTTCTATATGATTCTATTCGCCTGAACCAGTAGCGCATTGGTTTAGCTGCTCGAACTTGTTCAGTTTCTGCTGGATTCGAATTCCTGGTTTTTCATCATTACCTGAAATTTCTTAACAAGAGTCTGACGTAAATTTTGGTTTAAGTCTTGGATAAAGTCTTGTATAAAGTAGCCATTCTACGTATTTAACTAGGAAGTCCTCAATGATGATTGCAGAGTAGTTTAACGGCATTTAGGGACAACATTTTGCAGTAATTCTAGTGCATTTATTTATTCTATTTTGGCCTTATGTTCACCACCCTGGTGAAAAACTTTGCAAATATTTTCCTCTAGTGTTATACATTTTCAACTCGATATCTACATGTAGAATTCCCTTTGACCACGATGATCAAAGGGAATTCCATCGACGAAAGCAATTGTGCCATTTCTAACCTTAGGCCTACATGTACCTACCGTACTTATGACATATCGAGTAATGTCACTTCGTTTGTAAAATCTAATTTGTTGGAAAAAATTAGACTCTGTCACTAATTTGTAAAGTAATTCCGGGTAAGGCCTTCCTAGTAAGGCCATTGAATTGTAAAGGTTACCTACATGTAGGTTAAGTTGATAAGTTTTATGTTAATCAAGTCTAAATTATCGACTATTAAATATGTTTTAAAAACTTACGAGTAATTATAATTTGTATCATTGAGTAAGAAAGTTAATTTTGCTTGAGTTAATAACTGATAGACTTATCAATCGTTCATTAGCAACAACAACAACAACATCAGCAGTCATCGCTAATAGACGTTAATTGACAGGAGCGTTAACTGTTAGTTTTTAGTATTTGAAGTGTTAGCTTCCAGTTATATTCCTTTTATGTGTAACTAAAGTTGGACTTTTCTTCTTTGTAATCCGTTAATTCGTAACATATTAATTGAAGTGGTGTATATCACGGATCGCTTCTGAGTAGTAATTCGATGTGTTTAGTGAAATTGGTCTCATTTATTAATTCATTTGCTTCTAAGGCATATTTATCCGATATTTATGCAGGGTGATAATTAGTTTATGTCAGACAATTTTATCCTTTAATTTGTATATTTTATTGAAAAATTAATTTTTAACGTGGATTGATTAATTAATTAGTCCTAATTGCGACTATATTCTTTCTATTGAAAATAGAATTTTTTAAATAAATATTGTGGACGTACATTTGAAAGGCTTTTTTTTAATATAAATTATGAGGATTGTATTAAGTAGTCTATATATATATTTATGTTTTATAAGAAATTGTATCTGCAATGAAAAACTAACCCTGGGAAATAAAGATTGTTAGTGAATAATATTTTAGTACTACAATGCTATACATTTAATGATTTTAAAAATAATTTTTCCGATCTTAAAGATTGAAGCTCGCCGTATTGTTTGAATGATTGAATTAGTAACAAATTTACCGTATAAAGCAGGAGACCACTGATTTGAATTCCCTCTAATTTGCCGCCTCAGACAATATCGTTTTAAGTAAAGCTCAACATTTGGATATATTGCTATTTTTTTGTTTTTATGTTATTTATTGTTAGATGGCTAGCGCTATTATATATTGAGTGCGCGATTTTTTAGCTCGAGGCAGTCTAGCATTGGATTCTGTTTCTGAAGTATTCTAGTGTTTATTAGTTCGTATCTTAAAAATCAAGCATATTCGTTGATAGTTGACAATTGCTGATTGTTAATTGATAGTAATTCTATTTTTTGCTGATAGTTACTTGATGTTGGTGTATCCGGTGTCACCCATATCTCTACCGTCCTCCTCTTCCTTTCTATAATTGGTCTTATCCGTTAAGTTACCATTTCTATCTACATTGAACACTCCTCAATTTCCACTAAAGATTCATCAACTATTTCCTCTCTGTGGATAAAGGACTGCACAGTTATCGATCTCGCTTTCTCTCGGTCTAAGCATTTCCCTGTACGTTCAGGTGATGTTGTTAGTAGTTGTATGTTCCACTTGAGATGCCTATGAGTTAAGAGTCGGATGTTAAGACTTAATTGTACTGTATTGTATTAAAACCCCCTCCCTCCTCACTTCGTCCGTAAACTGTGCATTGACCGTTCTCAGTCATAAGAGTCTAACCGGTTGTTCATCCTATGCGGTCTTGGCGACTCCTAATTTCATGATTTAAAAAAATAAAGTATTTAGTATTAAATATAATATAATTAGAGATTAGAGCTTATTGTGCATGTTTCATTATGCATAATAGTGACTGTACATGTACATTGTCTGTGTGCTACGTGGAACTTAGCATCAGATGGCGTGTGGTAAATCAAGCGCTAAACTAGGCTTGACGGATCTGTTTACAGCGATCTAAATATTAAGCTGTATATTATGCACGTGAGTATTTAGTGTTGATATTCTATCATAATTGATTTTCAGGTACGGGTATGTGTATTTTACGGCGATCGAGGAATGATTTTTTTTAAATTTTGAGCTTCTAATCTAGGTTATATTAACATTGTTGCTGATGTCAAGTTTTGTCTATTTTTCTTGAGTGTAACACGGAGGTCATAGGATGTTCCAGAGCAGTATAGATTTTGATGAAAGAACAACACTCCCCAGATTGCTAGGGAACGTCATCGGTTAGGTGACCATTGCGGATAACATGTGTAGGGTTCAAATCCGTGCTCCCCGTCGCTAATATCTTTTATAGGAATGATGCCAACGTCAACATGGATATTTTGACTTTAAGTTGCATTTATGGAACTGTTTAATGTGTTTGTAGACTATGGGCAGTGTTTTAATTCATGAGACATTCTTATCAGTATTCGATTTGTTTTTATTGTTTTTATTTTGTAATTATATCAGTTCTGAGAAGAGTAAGATGTAAGAAAGGATGTAATGGACACAAATAATTTCCTTTAGCATTTTAGTTTTAATGATGGTATCATTAAACAATAATTTTAACGTTGAACTCGATTTAGCCATTTAGTTTTTTTATTTGAGACTCCCAGGCAAATGTACGATATTCTTCTTCTTCAGTGCACTGCCAAGTGGCAGGGTCAAGGTACATATTCATACTCGAAGTCTGTTTTCTCGCTCCATAAGATCACTCCTTAGATCAGCAAGTTAATACCTTCACAAGACTATGCCTTATCCATATTTTATGTAGCCAATAGCTTGAGAAAAGTATGGCTTCTGAGGTGGTTTCTCGTTGCCTTCCTCAGGTAGAGGATTAATTACCATTTAATTCTGGGGGAAAATATTTCATGGTGAGGTGGGTCCCCTCTTGCCATCCTCAGCTCCTGCCTTTTACGTACACGCGGCAGATTGTTTGCGGTTGCCCTATTCTGCAGTGGTCCATCCACACACGAGCACCACACGGGGATATTAACATCAAGTAAAACAAGTCTGAAGCGTAAAATCGGCTTTTTAGCCCTAGTTCCTGGCTTATGTATTTATCACCTGTATGCAATGTAATCTGTGAGAACTTTGCAAAAGCTTTTGCTGTCTTGGTCTAATACCTTATAAAAATGTGACGTCCTCATGGTCAAGGTCGAATGGTGTAGCCAATAGGATATAAGTAAATCGCCGCAATTCGGACGCGGACGCGGCTTGTTGGCAAACAAATGAGGTGTCTGCATTGTTGATCCATGTAAGTGGATTTTAAATGCACAAAATAATCATTTATAATATAATGCAGTAATGCCTCTAATATAATACCTTCACACCATGTTCGGATACAGTAATTTTTAAGGGGCCGACCTTTTAGGTCAGTGTATACATTTTTGGCTTACGCCCTGTGTTTAAGTGAGAATTGAGAGCTAGGGAATTGCCAGAATTTTTCGGGCCTCCCTGTAATATATTTACAGATATTCTAGTATCTAATATGGGCCCCTAGCAGGGAATGCACTTAAGAAAAACATAGAGCTAGTGGAACTGAATTCCCCTGCTTCCCCACCCTCCCCCCCCCCCACCCTACTTTAACCAATACTTACGTCAATGCTTTCTACCAAACAGATTTCAATTTTTACTTGCACAGTTTTTTACACATTATTTATATATATTATATACAGTATATATATATATATATATATATATAAACGAAAATATGGATTAAAAAAATTCGGTGGGGCCGAGCCCCCTCTGATCCGCGCCCGTCTCACAGTGAAATGTGCTCTTAATAAAATTAAGTTTATTAACATATGTCAATGATATTCTCATTTTCTGTCGATCTTCTTCTTCTCCCAAACCTCTCACACAATTGGATATCATCTGCTTCTCCAAAGGCATCAGGAATTAAAATTAGTCTAACAATAATCATCTTATGACTATCATTGTAATTAATAGTATAGGGAGTATTTTCCCCATCGTTCTTTCCGGGATCTCACTTTTTTCGTCCCCTCCCCCAAATACCAAACATGTGCGCCACTGCACATAGTGGTTTTTCAATAATAGATGCTGACTATACTATATTATATTATAATACACCATATATTATAGTAGCCTACATGCGTACTATAATATATGACCATCTCTTTAAGTAATACTGGTCATCACTGTCTTATCTATTTCCCTAGAACTTTATTTAGAGTCATTTCTCTTCAACATATAGGGCCAGCTGCATATTTACGTATATCTTTTTCAAGGTATATTTTTGCAGTAGGCTATTTCTTGCTATGGAAAATCTTCAAATCTCTAATCTTCGATCTAAAGAGGAAGCAAGCCTTAAATTATTTTTATTATTGTTGTTAACTTTTTATTACTATTTCCATGACCTCAATACTTTTATATAATTTTTTTAACTAAAGCCTACTTACGTGTAAGAGGAAATAACTACACTCCATCTGCAATGGATGTCCTGGTGAAATAAGTGACTCCAAGATATGTTATTCGTTGCGTAAGTCTAATTGTCTATCAATACAACGGCTCATCCATTGACCTATACTCGTCATCTTTCTAGAAATTCAGGTTTTAATTCGTATAATTATCTAGCTTACGATCAGCCTAAAGGTAAGCATCGACTCGGCGTAGCCTGAAAATCACTTAATATACATGTAGGCCACAATTAAGTTGCCCACAATGTCATGCTACAAAATTCAATTTTGAACGTTTATATAAGAGCGTTTCTTTCTCGCAGTATATAGCTCCCTCTAGTGCACTGTCAATTAAGTGGCAGGTCCAAGATACATATTTCTGTTCACCATATTCACAAGTTTGCGATTACGCTCTATGGAGTACGTGACCTAGATCGATCAACAAGTTAAACTCTTTTCAAAATGTTAAGCCTTATCCATACACACACGAATTCGCGTAACAATTAAATGGTTGAGAATAATTATGGCTTCTGATGGCCATATGCATGATTTCCGCTTGCCTTCCTCACTTCTTACTAGGCCTATATAGTTAGTTGCCTCTTACGACATGGGCTGCTTACGGTCGGCTATTAAAAGATACACGTAGAATAACTATAATTCTTTATTATTCTAAATATGCGTGGTTGGACAAATTTTCATGCAGTGACTTGGACACAACCTCACTTCGCTTGCGGTTAGATAGTCACTTATATGGACATAATTATTTGTATCACCGCGGGATCTTGTTTACATCATACGCGGGAATTTGTAATTTTAATGTAACTTTGTAAGCTATCCCTAACCCTAAGCCCTACCCTTTACTCTAACGCTAAACATATTCCTAAGAAACTAATAAAATTTAGTAAAACTTCAAAGAATAAAAAGTGATTCAAATCAAGAGCCCGCGATGATGCAAATCATTCGGTCCAAATAAGTGACCATCTAGCTGCTACTCACAATCTAGGTCTACTGGACTAAATCGTTGCTAAGCAACGCAAAGTGTCTCAACATGGCAGAAGAGAATATCTCAAAGAAAAGTTAGTTTAAAAAAATAAAATTATAGCTTTTAATGTTGAACATACTGGATGCCACTGAATTAGACTTGAAAGCTAGCAAATATGATGGATGATTTACAGTTTTTGGAAAATTATTTTAAATTTACGAGTTTATTCAATTATGTTTAGCTGTTAAACTATAACATAGAATCTGTAATTTAGTAATTCAGACTCTCTCTTATTTGCTCGGTCTGACACTGCTTAAATTAAAGGATATTTTCTTGTTTGTTTATCCAGAAAATATCTCAAATCTTCCCGAATATAAAGCATAGTTATACTTACAAAGTTGATAATGTGAAGTTTAACGATGGACTAAAATTAGGCCTACACACAAACACACGCACACACACATACACACACACTCATATATATATATATATATATATATATATATATATATATATATATATATATATCTTAGTGCACTGCCTACTGGCAGGTCCATGGTAGATAACGCCTCCACTCTTCTTTGTCTTCCGCCTTCCTCTTCATTTCCAGATATGAGTGGGTCTTTAAATCATCTAACATACCTAATCTCGGCCTGCCCCTGCCTCTTTTTCCTTCCATTCTACCTTCTATGACCTCTTTTAATAGACCTTCCCCCCTTAGAATGTGTCCTATCCAACTCTTCTTCCTATTTCTTAATACATTTATCAGCTGTCTATCTGTGCCAAGTCTCTCTAGAACGTTCTCATTTAATAATAATAACACACATTATAGTGAAATGATCAACTACGTTGATATCTATCACTTTTAATTCCTCATGTTAAAACCGTTAGGCAATTTTGTCAATTTTCCGTGTAGCCAGTCAAGTGAATGTCCGAGATTTTACTCTCAGATCAGCGCGGCTGGGATTCGAACCCACGAGGGTTCAATTCACCTCAGGATCTGTCATTTAAGATTTTATGACGTTATCTACACCTCTAACAATTGCACCATTGAGACATTCTAAATTTGTATTTCATTCATTTGTAGCCTTTTGAGTTCAACTAATCCTCTCCATTCTTCTCCAAATCCTCATTACCAATGCCTCCCGTTTCCTATGTCTCGGTATGTATATATATATATATATATATATATATATATATACATTATATATATATATATATATATATATATATATATACATTATATATATATATATATATATACATGTATATATATATATATATATATATATAATATATATATATATATATATATATATATATATATATATATACATATATATAAAATGTTTCTTCAAATAATACCTGTTTGTAAATTTTTAATTTTACTTAAAAATATTATTTTTAAAATTTACTTAAAAATGTATGCATAACCGTAGGCCTATATATATATATATATATATATATATATATATATATATATATATATATATACATATATATAAAATGTTTCTTCAAATAATACCTGTTTGTAAATTTTTAATTTTACTTAAAATATTATTTTTAAAATTTACTTAAAAATGTATGCATAACCGTAGGCCTACCGTATGTATATATATATATATATATATATATATATATATATATACATACCGGTGAAATACATATCGGTAGGCCTAGTAAAATTTACTAATTAAAAATTAAAAATTTACAAACAGGTATTATTTGAAGAAAAATTTTCTACTGCAGTGTTTAGGCCGTGTCTTAGAAACTGGCAAGATTAATATAAAACTTTAAAATGACATACAATTTTTTAAGCTAAACTTTATAATTACATTTCCTAGTAGAAAAAAATCGAAAATACTTTCATATTAACTTCTCCCATTACAAGTTAGCAGGGGCGGATCCAGGAATTTTTTAAGGGAGGGGGCCCGAAATTTGTTTTTGAGAGTGTGCACATTTTTGCTTATCTCATTTGTTTTTGAGAGCCTACTTCGGGACATGTGACGCAACCAGAGAAATATTGTGGGGGGGCTCACTTTTTTTCACTACTGCGCTCGGTTCATGAGTGAGTGTATCCTCGTATCTTACCCCCCCATTCATACCCGTACTATAGTGAGACGAAAACCTAAAATGCCTAACATTCTACATTTGTTGTGGAAAAAAGCATGTTAATTTTCTACTCTGAAGTAACTCAGCGGATCTGGATGAATCGCAAAAGTGACCTAATTTTGGCGGTAGGGAGGGCTTAAGTCTTTCCCAGTCAGGGCTGCTTGTACCACTGCTCCGGGACCGAGTTCACATTTTTTACTTACATCCTTTTTCCTCTTATAAAGTGGTTAAAGTGAAAATTGAGAGCTAGTGAAATGATCAACATTTTTCGGGCACCCATCCATTATACAGGGCTCTTAGGATACCAAATTTGGGCCCCTAATCCCATATTTGAAAAAAAAAGATCTAGTGGAACTGAGTTCCCTCTCGTACCTCCCCCCAACCAATGCCCTTACAAATATATTGACACACAGAAATTGCCATAGAAACAATGAAAATATAGTTTATATTTTTTTAGCGTTGGGCCTAAGGGGGGGGGCAGGGCCTCCTGGGCCCCTTAAGCCCAGCGCTAAAACAATATCAACTATATTTTCACTGTTTCTATGGCAATTTCTATGTGTCAATATGTTTGTATTCTCTGGATCTGCCACTGCAAGTTAGTCCCCTTCTAGTATTGCTTATCATTGATGTTTAGTATAGTAGGCATAGTTTTAAATTACAGATCATGTGGCGAATTGAACCCTCATGGGTTCAAATCCTAGCGGTGATCTGAGAGTAAAATCTCGGACATTCACTGGACTGGTTATACGGAAAATGGTCTATATTACCTAATGGTTTAAGCATGTGGTATTAAAAGTGATAGATATCAACATAGTTGATCATTTCACTACAATGCGTGTTTACTTTATTTTAATTATTTATTTATTTAGTTAGATCAGCAAAAAGGGTCATTCAACCCTGTACAGTTCACAAGCAATGCAAACAATCAAGTAAATGCAATACGTGAACACAATTTAAATGTGAACCATGGTGAACTTAAAACGAAAAATAAAAAGTAGAAAGTATAGAATTGAAATAAAGAAATTCAAAATAAAGAAAATTAATGATAATAGGTATGTATAATTATACATTTAAGTTCATTATCATTAATAATTATTTAATAAGTACTGACGAAGATTAATATTCAAACAGTTAATGGAGCGAGATGATCGTAAATTAGGTGGAAGGGAGAGAAAGTATCTAGGGCCTTGTACAGCGATATACTCAAAAGTATATCGCGACAGAAAGTTCTAAACGATGGTATAGTAAATTCCGAAACTTGTCAAAATTTATAAACAGAATTTACAACATTATTTAATAGCAACGAATAGTTGTAACGTGAAGGCATATCATTATGAATAAATTTATACAGAAATACGCAACAGCAATGTTTATGAATATCACTTAACTTTAAAATTTTAAGTTCTTTAAATATACTTTACATTTTTACTTTTCAAATTAAACTGCTTATTTGTAGGAATATTAATATTCCTGACACTAGTAAAACAGGGATTAAAGAGAAGAAGAAGAAGATGATGATGATTTATAGCCATATTAAGTACTTGATACATAGCAAAACTACTTTACTTGGCTAACCATAGGCCAATCCAGTTAATATGTAAAGTATCCCTTCATGTGATAGGTTCAGGATAACTTATAATTGAATTAAGTTATCTGAATATAACAGCAGGCATTCCTAAGTGTTTGTTAATACAGATATAACTTTGGACAGTTGTAGACCAATTGGTCTCTCGTAATCCAAACGTATAGGGGTCTAACAGATGCACTATTAATGACCTTTGCAATTATTTTGTTTAACTTTCCATCTGTAATATTAAATGTCTATAGCTATTTGTTGAGTCACATGTTTTGCTCTGAGTTACTCCTATTAATATAGTTATTATTCTGAATCATTGATTTTAAACATTTGCAGTAAACATCGACCATGATACTGCCGATGCTGATGGGAGTATTGAAAGCCGACAATCTGCGAGAGAAGAATTAGAGGAGGTAATTATCGATGAAGAATACAATGAGGAAAATTTTGATGAATTGTATGATGATAGTGTAGAATCTACAAAGATTAGTGAAGGTCTGTCAAACACCATAGGACTTTCAGATAATGTTAATGAGAAAGAAGTTAAGTTAAGTGAACAAGTTCTGGAAATTAATAATGAGAATATAATGTCAAGTGAGAGAGAAAATAAAAGTCAAGAAGCGTCTGAAGAACTTGGCCATGAATCGAGTACACTAAAGGATGAGAATTTACCAGCTGAAAAAAAGGAAGATGAAGAAACAGAAGTACTGGAGAGTGATCGACATATTGCTGAAGAAGTTCTTAATGAAAATCAATTAGAAGAGGAGCAATTATCAGTGACAGATTTAAAAAATAGAGAGAAAGAATTTCTGGATGATACTTATAGAAATATTGATCATGACGAAGGAGAGGATGAAAAAATTAGATCAGAATTTAGAGAAGATGAAGATTTTTCTGTGAGTTCAGACACAGTTCAAGGCAGGATCAAGAGAGCAGAAAGAAAGGAAGATGAGATAGACACTGCAGATGTTAGCACCGATGAAGATCAAGTGGAGAACTTAGAGATTAGAGAAAATGAAGATTTAGTAGAAATTGCAGAGATAAAAGTAGTAAAGGATAAGGAGGAAGAGTCAGAGATTAGAGGAGATGAAGATCAGATGGAAAGGTTAGAGGTTAGAGGAGTTGAAGATCTGGTGAGAATGTCAGAGCTTACAGAAGATGAGGATAAGGGACAAAGGTTTGAGGTTGGAGGAGAAGAAGATCAGATGGAAAGGTTAGAGGTTAGAGGAGATGAAGATCAGATGGAAGGGTCAGAGATTAGAGGAGATGAAGATCAGATGGAAGGGTCAGAGATTAGAGGAGATGAAGATCAGATGGAAGGGTCAGAGATTAGAGGAGATGAAGATCAGATGGAAGGGTCAGAGATTAGAGGAGATGAAGATCAGATGGAAGGGTCAGAGATTAGAGGAGATGAAGATCAGATGGAAGGATCAGAGATTAGAGGAGATGAAGATCAGATGGAAGAATCAGAGATTAGAGGAGATGAAGATCAGATGGAAGAATCAGAGATTAGAGGAGATGATGATCAGATGGAAGAATCAGAGATTAGAGGAGATGAAGATAAGATGGAAGAATCAGTGATTAGAGGAGATGAAGATCAGATGGAAGAATCAGAGATTAGAGGAGATGAAGATCATGTAGAGAGTTCAGAGATCATCAGTAAAGAACCACGTAGAGTATTGGCAGAAGATTTCTACTACAACTATGAGGATCATGTGTCTAAACCTAGCACCGCTGAAGATTCTAAATTACCTCATCAACTGCTCATGCTAGAGTATCCTTTCTAATAAATATTTATTTTGTATGGATGTTATTAGCATAAGGTGCATGTATGATAGTTGTGTATTGAGTAAAATTTGATCTAAGCCTGTAGAATATTAGCATATAGGAGTCGGATTGAAAATCATTTGGTGCAGAATTCAAATCCAGTGCTCTTGCTATCACAGATTTGCTTTGAAACACTCTCCAGCCAGTGGCGATGTCGGTAAGATATCCGACCATGGATCAGTTTAAGTGTGGGCTCACCCATCACTGATATTACTTTCGAAAGATGAAAGTGATTGGCTTTACAGCTTTTTACAGGACAGTAAGCCTATAATATCTATAAACTAATTACTTTAAAAATCGACTTTTTTATTGACTTATTTGTCAAAAAGGATCGACTTACTTATCTCATTATATATGCCTTGAAAATTATCAGATATGTTACAATGGAGTTCTATAAGCTGCTAAGCGTATACTATGGTTTAGCATCGCTAGCTAGCTCAGAAGTTGTTCTGATGATTCAGCCGAGATTTGAACCTGTGACCACCTTATTGCTCAGAGCATCTGGTTTATAATCATGATATATTGAGTGACCTACCTTGAGGTGCATAAAATCTTATGTGATCGAAGAATCCCGGTTGAGCTCTAGTTTGAAAGTACAATCTGGAAATTACACGAAATGATAAATGGGTATATGACATAACATAACATAACGGCACACTGGGTCAGGAAGCACAGATGCTTGTTTAAGGCCCATTTCCTCCATCCTCTCCATGGTTATTAGTAATGATTGCCTTTTGATGGCTCACTAATTGCAGTCGGCGCGGATTTAAGAATAATCTTCCATCACCCTGGGATTTTCTCGTTCAAAGCTGTCAACACTCGGTCTTCCAAGGTGTTCCCCCACAAAGTACTAACAGAGGCCGATGCAGCTTAAGTTCGATTATTGACGCGCAACTAAACCAAGTGAGCTAATCCCGCCGTCTATAACTAAGTGGAAAGTGAATAAACTGTTAAAGAATATAAGCCTATCACAATAAATTGATTAATTTTATTATGAATAATCGTTTCACTACTAAGTGTCACTAAAAGTATCACTCTTGACTTGATATTTAAATCAGTCATTCGTATGGATATGATTCATCAAAGAGATCTAATCTGCTCGTTCTAGACTCAACGACTGTGGCCTATGCTGGAGGAAACTATCTGCATGTAGTTTCTCTATCAAACAGATCTCACACATACCTAAGATCTACTTCAAATGGTGGCATAGGAGCTATTGGGGTATGAATGTTTTCTCTCTCTCTATCTCTCTCATTCTCTTACTCTCTCATTCTCTGACTGTTACTATTAGTCTTACTCATCAGTCTATTTATTTCTCTCTTATTTTCTCTATTTTTCTCTCTGAACTTACGTTTATCTGTTGTCATTTGCTTTCCTTACCCTACAACTGCAGTTAATCCGATTATCTAGCATTTTAGCAGCCGTTTTAGACCCAGTGTGATCTTTGTAGTCAATCACTTTCGTTCGAGATTTGTTTAATGTATTGTCGATTATATTTATAGGAATTTTTCAGTATGATACTTTTCTGTGAAAAGAGTTCAAAAGACCCTATGTATAAACCGAGCAAATTTTAGTTTCTGTTTGATGCTACATATGTTGATTCTCACTTTTGTCTGCTGATTTATCTGTTTTCAGAATTATTTGTCGATGTTTGATGAATTTCTAAATAAACATATGTACTAATCTAAACCGGCTGCTGTGGACTTGGCATTATTAAAGTTATGGCCTGTATCATTTGAATGCATTAATATAAAGCAAGGGTTTTATAGATATTTCATGACAATTAGTACACTGCATGAAATTTTCTGGACATTGTTGATAGGTGAATAAATACACTTGAAACCCCTTATGTTGCGATATTGTATTACATAGTATTATATTGTATTGTCCGTATCGTATTGTATGGTATTATATGCATTGTATTGTATTGTGTTGATCTGTATTTTATTTCATTGTACTGTAATATTCATTGTACGATTCTGTGCTGTACTCAGCAGTACTCTACTTTTTAAATCCCTTTCCCACGTGCTAGAGTTTCCTTTTTTAATACTCTTATTTACAAAATTTTACAAACTGAGGTATGCACATCTGCTGCAGATTAGGATATAATTAGTATTTACTGAGAAATGTGTTTATTAACTTCAAGGTCTTCCGCCAAAATTAAACCATTCAATCAATGACAGCGTTGTCCTTCAGGCTGATCAACCAATCAGCTCAATTCTTAGGCGAAATTAGCATTGCTTAAATTAAATTAATTAGCTCACTTCTTAAATCCTGGAGTAGTTACAGAGAGTTACGCTCGATTCAGTGTAGTAACTACTATAATATAATTTTTGCTTTTTCGGTGGTTTAAGCCAGTGTTATGGGTTAAACTTGGATAATCGGTGTAATTAATGGAGTCATAAGGTACAGTTTCTTCAGAGTTTTTCATTATTTTACTATTTCCATGCTTATTGGTAATCATTGTACTAGAGTGTATCCTGTACTGGACTGTATTGTGCTGTGTTCTATTGTATTATAGTATATCCTGTACTGGACTGTATTGTGTTATACTGTGTTTGTATTGTTATGTATCCTATACTAGACTGTATTGTGCTGTGTTCTATTGTATTATAGTGTATCCTCTATTGGACTCTATTGTGTTATACTGTGTTTGTATTTTAGTGTATCTTGTACTGGACTATTTTGTCCTCTATATGTATATTGAATTGCATTATAGTTTAACTTATAGTGAACTGAATTTTGCTGCATTGTATTGTACTATAGTGTATTGTGTATCCTATTGTATTGTATTAAAATGTATTGTGATACAGTGTAATTGTGTTACGGTATATCCTGTACTGGACTGTATTGTACTATACTGTATTTTATTATAGCGTATCCAGCACTGGAGTGTATTGTGCTGTATTGTATTCTATTATAGTGTATCTTGTACTGGAGTGTATTGAGCTGTACTGTATTTTATTATATATAGTGTATCCTGCACTGGAGTAAATTGTGTTATACTGTATTGTATTGCTCAGCTTGATGGGAGTAGACGATTTATCGCTGTAGCAGAGAAAGGTGAGATGCCAAATATAAATATCTTTGAATATCCCAGTCTGAGACTGTACAGGATTTTAAAAGCCGGCACTCAACGCACGTACAGCTGTGTCAACTTCAGGTGAACTTTAATGTTCTAGACTGTTTCTCTCTCTCTCTCTCAAACTTTTAATCTCAATCTCTCATTTTCCTGTCACACCGTCTCAATTTTTTTTCTCTCTCTTTCGTTCTCTCACCTCTCTCTCTCTCTCTCTCTCTCTCTCTCTCTCTCTCTCTCTCTCTTGTCTTTCGCTCTCTTTCAATGTATCCTCTTTTCCTATTGCTCAGCCAATTAAAAAATAATATAATGTTGCTTTAAAACTTTTGGCATTCATCGTTATTTTATACTGTAAAGAAATGTTTTTTTCTATTACGCATCTGTTCACATTTTTCCCGTTTTTGCTTTGTTTCTTCCTTTAGACTCTCATTGAATTTCAATCTAATAATTCTCTAGTTGTGAGCCGCAAGGTTTAACTAACAGCCATGATGAACTCCTATAAATACCTAAAAGAATTCTAGACTGTTGTATCCTCTGTGTCCATTTAGAGTTGGGATGCTTGAAGTTTGTAATCCTTAATCATGCAGGAGATTGAGCTTTATATTCATACTGACTCGCTCATCATAGCTGATTGATTAGAATTAATATTGTTGATTAATTGATAGACAGGTTTAATTTGATTGACTTGTTTTTCTTCATTTTTTGTATGATTGAGTGACTGGTTTGACTTTAATTATTGACGGATTTAAGTTAGGTAAATTGTGAGTAGTGAAATTATTGATTGACTAATTGATTTCTTGATATTTTTTGGTCGCGTGGTTACATACATAACAACCGCATGAACTTACAAACGTTTCTTTCTTACTTGCTGTTTTTGAAGTTTTCGTTATTTCTCGTATTTCTTCATGGTTACTAGTAATCATTGCCTTTTGATGGCCAACTGACGGCCGTCGTCGTGGATTTAAGAATGAACTTTGAAAGAAAATATCCGAAAAATGTTGATCTTTCTTATATTTTCTCTCAAAGTTGTCAATACTCGGTTTTCCAAAATGATCACCCATCCTTGTACTAATCGGGTCTGACATTGCTTAACTTCGTTAATTGACGCGCAGCTTAACCAGCAGCGCCAAATTCGGGCCCCCTTATTATGATTTATTGGTTGACTGATAGTTGCAATTGGCTTAGTTGACGTTATTGATTAATTGATGGATTAATTTGATTTGATTGATAGATTTGACTAAATTGTTTCTCTGATTTTAATTGATTGATTGATGAGTAGTCCTGATGGAGAACTGCTGGCATCTGTTGGAGGAGATCCTGACTACATGTTGACGCTGTGGGACTGGAGGCAGGAGCGTGTGATCCTGCGCTGTAAGGCTTTCTCTCAGGATATCTATCGAGTCTCCTTCTCCTCTGAACTACACGGAGTACTCACTACCTCAGGCTCCGGACACATCAGGTAGGTTGTTGTTGTTGTTGTTCCTCTATTAGAGTATTAGAGTCTACACCATGTACTCACTACCTGAGGCTCTGGGCACATCAGGTAGGTTGTTGTTGTTGTTGTTCCTCTATTAGAGTATTAGAGTTTACACGATGTACACTACCTGAGGATTCACTTATATATACTTCCCTTATATACTACTCTGCGTTTTTCTTTTTTATTTATTTCTATTGAAGTGTTTGATGAAAATGGCAATTTGTTTTATCGCTTTACTAAAATTAAGTTACTAATATGATTCAATGTTTGTTATACTTTATTTTCTAAACTACTCCATTGATCGTCGAGTGTCGCTGCTGTTTCTCACAGATTCTGGAAGATGGCTCACACGTTCACGGGACTGAAGCTTCAGGGGCAGTTGGGTAAGTTTGGTCGTAAGGAGATCTCGGATATAGAGGGGTATGTCGAGTTGGCGGACGGGAAGGTTTTGAGCGGATCTGAGGGGGGAAATCTGCTGCTATGGGATGGGGGGCTGATCAAGGTAGAGATATGTAGGAAGGGTCGCAAGACTTGTCACAACGGACCCATACAACAAGTCCTCATGGATGAGGGAGAGTTACTGACTGTGGGGGCAGATGGATACATCAGGGTAGGCTTTGCTCTGACTTCTTATTCTTATATTCATCATCATCATCATCTTCTTCTCTTAAATCCCAGTTTAACCAGGGTCGGGATACGAATAGACTTTCTCCAGTCTTCTCTGTCCCACACCATATCATCCGTCAATCCCCTATTTTTCATGTCCTATTTCTTATTCTTATATTAACTTAGTATTTATATGTTTTTTTCGTAAGTCTTAATGTTCGCTCAGTTTGTATATATAAGCAACTATTGAAGACTTTATTACTTCTATATATGCCTACAGATGTATTGGCAATAGTGTGCTGTGTGGCTGATTTAATCATCAACATTTTCATGTTCTTTTCTTGAATCCCAGTTTAGCTAGGATTAGAATACAAATAGACCGAAACTTTCTATTGGTTTTAGAAAATATTGTAGCAATTTCTGGAGCGTGGGAGCCCATCAACCGAATGCCGATGTTTAGTTAATTTAAGGCCTGAAATTTTGAATTAATAGAAGTAGCCGACTTATTTATGATAGTTCTAAATTTGTTAAATTAATTCGCTAATTCATTTTATTTCTTGGTAAATGATCAATGTAAAAGATGTGGATGAGGGATAGTAAAAAAGCTAAGAATGCTAATGTTAACGTCAGTTTCCTCACTCGAAAGCGATGTCAGTGACGGGCAATCTCAGGATTTGAACCCTGCACATACATGTACATGCACTGTTGAATATCTTACCGACATCGCCACTTGCTGGAGATGACAAGTAAGGATGGTGGATTTGGTAAGGATGATTTATTGATTGATAGATTGTTCATTCGACAATACCTGTGACTTTGAGCAGGAAGAAAGTGTTGGAGACAGAACCTGTGCATGAGATGATCGATTGGTTATTATTTATCATGTGACTGATTGATTACCTGACAGATTGATAACAGCTGTAAAGCCTATGTCAGCGTCGGTTTCATCTCTCGAAAGCGATATGAGTGACGGGTGAGCCCATGATTTGAACCCTGCACATGCTGATCCACGGTCGGATATCATACTGACATCGCCATTGGCTCTAGCCAGTGACCATGTCAGCAATTATATGAGAGGCAGTGGATAGTTTGATTGATTTCATTATTAACGTTTTGCCTGACTAAGGTGTGGGACTTTGAGACGATAGACGGAGCGGATACAGTGGATGACATGGAAGTGTTTGAGATGGAGCCGATGAATGAGATGAGAGTTTCCACTGACGCTAGACCCGTGTGTATTGTTAAATCTGCCGATCTGTCGCAGCCCACCATCTGGTACATGCAGGTCTGTAATAGGCTTAGCTAGAGGCTGATGAATTAAGTAATACTCAATCAATCAATAAGAATTTAATGCCCGGCTCATCGCCATAAGGCAATGCCAGGGACGTCTCTAGCAGAATCTACACAAACAGGCGCCAAAGCACTGCACGATTACGATTGAGTATACGGAGACCACAACAGAAAGCGAGATCGAAACAGCGCAAGTCCAAAATCCAAGGCAAGCGGGTCAAAATGTAGACCAACTCATAAGTAACAGCCATTTTATTAAGTCTACATGTGTGATAACTGAGGTTTGTAATTGGAGTCATACCTCTAGGCACTATGATTCTCTTTTATAGGATTAACTAAATGTTTTGAATGATTGATAGCGCGCTGGTGTTTCTTATGGTTAAACGACATTTTCGCTTTTTTCTTCTCTCTCCCTCTCTCTTTTTCTATTACTGCTTTCTTCTTCACTATGTTAGTCGCTGCATTTTGCAATTTTCTTCATAAACGAGCGTATCCCGTCGAAAAGTTTTTAATGTATTTTTCTGAAACTGATGCCTTTTTTAAAGATAAGATTGAAGATTTCTGACTGCTTTGCTTGTTTCCTTTTGTCTTTCTCGCTCTCCGCTTTAATTTTTATTCATGATCAATTTAAAGTTTCAGTCGTAACGAAACTGTTGAGTACCACTAGCTGCTCTAATTGCAATGCGATTAAATGTTATAGGATGCTAATGGTGCCATCTGGAGACTGGATCTGTCATTCTCATTTACTTCAGCGGCTCCGGAGAAACTCATTTCTTACCCTGCCGGGCCAATAGCAGCCTGCCAAACGTCACCTAATGTTTGTCTAATGGCTGCCCTAGCTTACGATGGTAAGCTCGCTAACGCTCGAGACTGATTCTATTGTAAAAATTTTATACAGGCCGCGGATTGCAAACATACAACTCCATTTTCAGAGCTGGATAGCACATGCTTATGCACATTTCTCTTCTTGTTTCTGTGTTATAAAAATGGACAGCGCGCGTCTTAAGAGGCAAAGTAGCACAAAACTAAGAACGATAAAGGGAAACCACCTCTAAAGCTATACCTTTCCCTTTCAAAGCTAAATTAATGTTTTGATAAGGAAAAGAAAATAAAGAAACTATCGTATTGATCTATGGAGCGCTCTTACTAGAGGATGAATTTCGACTGTTGGTAGAGATGTGTATCTGGGATCTGCCTTTTGGTAGAAAACTAGAGAGTGAAAGAGTGTATGTAGAATCTTAAGTCAACATTTGTTAGTAGGTGTACCTTTGAATAAATATTGAATGATAAGTTTTATACAGCCCGAAAAATCTTAAGTTTCGCATGTGATATATTGTTCTTAAACAAGAGGTTTCTGTTTGTATATACTGTTATCAGTTATATAGAAAATAAAAGGTATTGTCAGGAATGAAATCAATTGATTTACTAAGCTTGACTTGCGCTTATTCAATTGCCGTGTCCTCTATTCCATTCCCCGCGTAGCGTCGCTATTTGTTTTTGCTGGAATCCAATGGCTGACGACTAGCTGATTAAATTACATATTCTACATCATAGTGCCAGATTAATTATTTATTTAATTGAAAAACCGCAGCATGTATAATAGTATTCATATACGGATACGCAGGAGCATGTTCATAGAATGACAAATATCAACGCGATAATTGCATAAGTACCTACTAATAATACAGCAGTAACAACTGTGAAATTATAGTTAACGTGCTCTCATATTATGTAGCTGACGACTAGCTGATTATACTACCTTTTACCCACACCCACGTTGTGGTGTGACCTACACCCACCCATCAGATGGCCTCTTCGACCTACACTGAGTTAACATGCACCCACATTGTGCGGATTTATACCATGTAGTTGACTTTTACATGCATCCTCAGGTTAGTTAGACTTGCATGACATTGGCTTTCTGCGACGTTGTGGTTTTACTGTCGAGTAGGTTCAGTGAGAGTGTACGACTACTTGATGAGATCAGAAGTGTGCACCGCGAGGTTCAGCTCACCTGGCAGCTGTCTGCTCTGGCCTCAGCTGTCGGTACGCATCTTTCTTTCTATCTCTCTCTTAGTGCATTTCCTACTGGCAGGTCCATGACATATAGCGCCTCTATTCATCTCTATTCATGTCTTTCTCTTCGCGTCCACATACGAGTGAATCTTTAAATTATTTATAACGTTCCTTGTGATATAACATTATTCTTGGGGGATTCTGCTTATGATGAGGTGGGCCCCCTATGCCTTCCTCAGCTTCGACGCATCTTTGACTTAGTCTTTATCGTTCTGTTTCAAATATCTGCTATCTTTGTATTATTATTAAGTTGAGGGCATCATGCAATTGAAAAGCGATATATCAATGTATTCTTGAAAATAATAGGAATTGGCTGCAGAGATTGAAGACTAATTTTGAAGACTTGTACATGAATCAAAGAGCGGTAATCAAAATCCAACAAGAATACTCAGAAGAAGGTGAAATAGGACGTGGAGTAAGACAAGGTTGTAGTATTTCGCCGCTGCTGTTTATCATTTACGTTAAGCAATGATGGAGGAAGCCATGGAAGACATGAAAGAAGGAATAAAAGTAGGAGGGAAATTGTTACAAGATGTAAGATTTGCAGATGACCACGGAATGGTAGCGTGCAAGAAGGAAGGACCTTAAGGAAGAAAGTTATCAGGAAATTAGAGGCATTGGAAATGTGGATATGGAGAAGAATGGAAAGGATTAGTTGGACGCAAAAGATTACAAATGAGGAAGTTCTGGAAAGAGTTGGTACAGATAGACAGTTGATAAATGAATTATTTGAATTAAGAAATAGGAAGAAGAGTTGGATAGGACACATTCTGAGTGGCAAGGTCTATCAATAGAGGTCATAGAAGGCATAATGGAATTAAATGGAGGCGAGGGGCTGGCCGGGATTAGGAATGTTAGATGATTTAAAGACTCAATCATATGTGGACATGAAGAGGAAAGCAGGAGACAGAGAAAAGTGGAGGCGTTATATACCGTGGGTCTGCCAGTAGGCAGTGCATTAAGAGAGATATATCAATGTTCTAGATTATTTATTTAATTATTTCAAACCACTACATCTTACAAAATAACATAACAATTGACAATATTCTGAGACAGTGAACAATGGTTTGTGGCTTCCTGAGTAGCCCTAGGTCTATCGAGTAGGACACCAACTAGCTATTAAAGGATTAGAGATGGAAGAATTGGCTTTGCAGCAGTGGGTATTACAGCTCCTGACGACATCTTAATGTTATTGTTATTTTCTTGGGTGATAGAAGCTTGTTATTTGTGGGTTGGTAGATGTGGGTTGCTTTTGTAGGCAGATAGAATCTTGTAATTTGTAGGTTGATAGAAGCTTGTTATTGTTAGATAATATGACCTTTTCATTTTTAGATTGATAGAAGCTTGCTATTTGTGGGTCGATAGAAGCATGTAATTTGCAGACTGATAGAAGCTTGTTATTTGCAGACTGATAGAAGCTTGTTATTTGTAGGTTGATAGAAGCATGTTATTTGTAGGTCGATAGAAGCTTGTAATTTGCAGGCTGTTAAAAGCTTGCTATTTTCAGACTGATAGAAGCATGTAATTTGCAGACTGATAGAAGCTTGTTATTTGCAGACTGACAGGAGCTTGTTATTTGCAGACTGATAGAAGCTTGTTATTTGCAGACTGATAGAAGCTTGTTATTTGTAGGTTGATAGAAGCTTGTTATTTGCAGACTGATAGAAGCCTGTAATTTGCAGACTGATAGAAACATGTAATTTGCAGACTGATAGAAGCTTGTTATTTTCAGACTGATAGAAGCTTGTTATTTGTAGGTTGATAGAAGCGGGTGTACACTGTTCGCTGGGTTTTCAGACGGAGTGTTGAGAGTGTTAACGCTGCAGCAGATAGCGGCCGTGGATGATCATGGTAGAGTGCTGGCCAATCAGAGAAGAACAGAGTTAACATTGAGTCAGGCGGCAAAACCTCACACGCAGAAAATCACTTGTATGGCTCTGAGCTGTGACGGGTGTTTACTGGCCACTGGCGTATGTAATTTTTATTTTGATCGTTTACTTGATGAAATTATTGATTTATTTACTTAATTCCTACTTTATTTATTAATTTTCTTAATATTTCTTTCTCTCTTTCTTTGTTCATTGGTTATTATTTGGTTGATTGTGTGTTGATTGAATGCTTGGATTGGTTGATTGATTGACTGTCTGCTTGATTGCTTTATTGATTGATTGATTCAGTGAGTGAGTGAGTGAAGGAACGAATGAATTAATGAATGAGTGAGTGAGTGATAAATTGCTTGCTTATTTGATTGGCTAATTATTTGATTAATAGGATTGATTGATTGTGTATCTATTTCAGTCAGAAGACAATTCAGTGTTCTACATGGCTGTAGACGATTGTTTATGCAAACCAATAGGATTTATTAGAACCCCCTCACCTGTCACACATCTCACCTGGTCTCCAGTCTCACAGGTAAGTCTCTATCAATCAATTTCTCATTTACGGGCCGGTCCATGGTATATAACGACTCCACTCTTCTTTGTCTTCCACTTTCCTCTTCGTATTCTCATGTGAGTGGATCTTTAACTCATCTAACATACCTAATCTCGGCCTGCCTCTGCCTCTAGTTCCTTCCATTTTGCCTTTTATGGCCTCTTTTAATAATCTTTCCCCCTTAGAATGTATCCTATCCAACTCTTCTTCCCATTTCTTAGTACATTTATCAACTAAATCTATTATCTCTTATCTATTATCTATTATATATTATCTATTACCTATTATATATTATCTATTACCTATTTATCTGTATCAACTCTCTCCAGAAATTCAATCAATTTATCCATCTGGAAATTAATACATCAGTCATTCTGTAACTAAGTTAATTAAGGGTATGTAAAATACAGTAATAGATTGATTGAGTGATGCTAATTAACAAAACTATGCAAAACTGTGATGAGCAGCTGCCTTGAGAGTAAGATACTGGAAGTGAAAACTATAGATACAGTATCCGTTGATTGATTGATTGATTGATTGATGGATTGATTGACTGGTTGGTTGGTTGGTTGGTGGTTGGTTGGTTTGTTGATTGGTTGGTTGGTTGATTGGTTGATTGACTGACTGATTGTGTGAGTTCGTGATTTAGTGATTAATTCAGTGATTGATTTAGATTGATTTAGTGGTTGGTTCTCTTTTTGGTTGCTTGATTTATTTATTGATTGATTGATCTTTCGATCGATCGATTGATTGATTAATCGATCGATCGATTAATTGATTGTATTAGAGTCCGAGCACAGTGTTGATCAGTTGCATGGAAGGTGAGGTGCTGGAGGTGGAAGCTCCGGACAGGTCTGGACTCTACGACACGTCCAGAACGTTTGAGATCAGTGGACTAAGGACTCGTCGATACCAGTTCAGCAGCGTCAAATCTCGACTTCTCGTCAGTATAATCTCTGTCTTCCTGCTTGTAGTATCCAGCAAATAATTAATTACGCACATACGCCGAGGCCTATGTGCAACATTGGAGTAATACCTTTATTTCTATTTTTAAAGGTGCTTGAAGATATAGGTTAGGTAGTCTTGTATGATATCACTTTATCATTTGACCTTAGGTCAATGATAAAAGTTGGACAGTTTTACTGATCAAGATTTAGTGTCATACTTCATTCTAGAATTATAATTTTAGTTCTCCTCGGCACAATTTTATAGCATAATTTCAGTTCCCTCAGCACATTTTTATAGCATAATTTCAGTTCTCCTCTGCACATTTTTGTAGTATTCTTTGTTTAAACTTAACTGTTTAAACTCTACCTGTATCATCACTCTTTCTGTATCATCGTGGTCATCATCATCAACATCATCATCATCATCTTCGTCTTCCCATAAATCACAGTTTAACCAGGATCGGGATACGCATAGACCTTCTCTATTCCTCTCTGTCCCTCTCCATATCATCACTCAATCCCTTATGAAAGTCTGGCTTTCTGTATCATTTTATGGTAATACTATTCTACTCGGTTTTTGCTCATAGCCTGCTTGATGTTATGAATTAACTGCAATAACTAGCTGTATCTCTCTCTATCTTTATGAGAGTTTCAGTATGCCATCAATCCCTCTCGTTTATTTCATCTTTATGTCAGCTTCTGAACTGATCCCTGGTGTTACTATCAGTCACTTCATATATGGTTTCCTGACAAATATTTACAATTATACCTGACCTGTTTGTGACAGTGTGTGACAGATTTTCGTATATATCCTTTCTTTAGCATGACGAAGAGATGGAGATGTTGAGAAAAGAAGAAGAAGAACGAAAGAAGCTGGAAGATGAAGAGAGGCGGATACGAATAGAGAGAGGATTAGAGGAAGCAAGGGATGAAAGCACTGCATCTGATGATGACGATGAAGGTATTTTAATATTTTATCTCTGTTCTAATTTCGTTCATAGGAACTCACTGATGCACAGTTAGCAATAGTATTCATTAGTAGATTTGTTTCTCGTTTTTTAATTATAAATAAAGCTGGTAAAGCTAAGGTTAACGTCAGTTTCCTCACTCGAAAGCGATGTCAGTGACGGGCGAGCCCAGGATTTGAACCCACATCAACTGATCCGCGGTCGAGTATTTTACCGACTTCGCCACAGGCTGGAGCCAGTGGCGAAGAATAAATACTGAACTAGGCTAAAAGAATCGACTGCAGCCCTCAACTCGCAGAGGCCGATGCTTGGCACGTTATCGTGTTTTAACTTTAAGATTATATACGTGCATTCTTTCATTATATGCCACTTCAAGTGCTTTTTAAGAGAGCAAAGTAGTATGAAAGCTGAGCTTTAAAATGAAAAATTTCGAAAGATGTATTTTCGTTCATTGATAAATCTATTATTGAACTCTATCAATAAAAACTTTGAAATTGGTAGATAACGAAACAAGAGAAAAGAAGAAGAAGGAAATAGAGAAAGTGTGGGAGCCCTACATACCAGATAAACCGAGCAGAGTGCTCTGTGCACAGTACTCTAGCGAACAAGGAAAATTCTGGTTGTCTATGGTTTGTTTGCAGTTTCTACGATAGCTTTATATGCATGAGATTGTTGTATCAAATCGCGCACTTATTCTCCCAGATTTTTGATATCAATACAACTGATCTCTGTTAAGCTTCTTATCCTTTTGCGAATAGCATTATTTATCGAATTGTTGTGCGAAACCTCTGACTGTCCTTGTGACGTCTGACCTCATGACATATGAACCCAAGCGATCACGAGTTCTTGCTAAGATCACGAGTGTTTGCTAAGATCACGAGTTCTTGCTAAGATCACGAGTGCTTGCTAAGATCACGAGTGTTTGTTAAGATCACAAGTGCTTGCTAAGATCACGAGTTCTTGCTAAGATCACGAGTTCTTGCTAAGATCACGAGTGCTTGCTAAGATCACGAGTGTTTGCTAAGATCACGAGTGCTTGCTAAGATCACGAGTTCTTGCTAAGATCACGAGTTCTTGCTAAGATCACGAGTGGTTGCTAAGATCACGAGTGCTTGCTAAAATCACGAGTTCTTGCTAAGATTACGAGTGTTTGCTAAGATCACGAGTTCTTGCTAAGATCACGAGTGCTTGCTAAGATCACGAGTGTTTGCTAAGATCACGAGTGCTTGCTAAGATCACGAGTTCTTGCTAAGATCACGAGTTCTTGCTAAGATCACGAGTGCTTGCTAAGATCACGAGTGTTTGCTAAGATCACGAGTGCTTGCTAAGATCACGAGTTCTTGCTAAGATCACGAGTTCTTGCTAAGATCACGAGTGCTTGCTAAGATCACGAGTACTTGCTAAGATCACGAGTGTTTGCTAAGATCACGAGTGCTGGCTAAGATCACGAGTGCTTGCTAAGATCACGAGTTCTTGCTAAGATCACGAGTGTTTGCTAAGATCACGAGTGCTTGCTAAGATCACGAGTGTTTTGCTATAATCACTAATGCTTACGTATTAATATTTAGAAGCTGACTTTAGTTTATAACTGGTTCACTAGATAAAGTTTATCATTCTCAGCCATCTTGAAAATTGAAACCTCCGGATTAGCCAACGAGGTTACTGATATTCACCGAAAGTGCTTGGTGAATAGTATGTACATGTACTAGCAATTCAGTCTCAGTAACACGGGTATTGCTAACGAACTGTATCTCACTTCTAATGAATTGTGTGAGTGACTTAGTGTTTCATGGATTGATTGTTTAGTGCATGAAAAGATTTATTGATTGACTGATTCATTGGTTATTTAAAAATAAAACTAGATAGCTATGCTTAATGTCTCTTTCCGAATCACATGTGATATTTATCAGAGACGGTCCGGCTGGGATTCGAACCGATGGCCTACTGCAATTAGGCAAGGGTGCTGTCCATTCGACCATTTAACCGGTTCGTGATTGATTAATGGCTGATTGACTAACTGTCTGATTGACTGATGATTGACTGACTGACGGATCGATTGATCGAGATCGATAACTTGATTGGTTGATTGATATTATTGCTAGGGTAACTATGACTCAGGCTTTCTGTACGAGTGTAGATTCCCTGCTACCCCAGGGTCGACCTCTAGCGGCTCCTCTAGCGGCTCCTCGTACTCCTCCGCTCCTATACGAGCACTTCGGGTCCAGGACTCACAGGACGTCGAGATACTCTGCATCACACTCAGGTCTGTCAGACCTCTACCTGGATGTAGGACATAGTGAAATCTTAAGTCATATTTTAACCTTTTTTAGAGTAGATCAATTTATTAAGTTTGCACATTGGGAGGATAAATTATATTGTTTACAAGTAGAAATTGAATTTTGTGTGAAAAACAATTCCTCGGATTCCTCTAGATGTACATGATTGATTGATTTGGTTTTTTACTCACTTTACACTGGTTGATGAATTGATTTACTGATTAGTTGATTTGTTGATTGATCGAGTTGTTAATTTAGTGATTATTGATTGAGTGATTGATTATTTCGGTAATTGACTGATTGATTAATTCATTACTTGATTAATTTTTTATGTGATTAATTGAGCGAGTTTCTGACCCTAGCTATGCTGGGTTTCAAGGGAAGATGATGATGGTGATGATTAATTGATCGAGTGAGTATTTGATTGATTGATTGTAGTAATGATGGAGAAAGAATGTACATGGGTATGAGAGATGGGTCAGTCAGGGTCCAGGCACTGAGTGGAGGTGACGTCAGCCTGATGATTCATGATCACTGGGCGCTAGGTATCCATGACAACAGTGTGACGTCACTAGCGCTGAGTCATGATGGACGGATGTTGTTCAGTGCTTCCACTGATGGAAATCTTTTCTCATTCGTCATTAATGCGGAAGGACCCTTAAAGGAGCCTGGGTCTAAGCAAATTATACTTGCTCAGGTAATCAATCAATCAGTTTAGAAATCAATCAATCGATCCTTCGATTCATCAATCATCATTTTGCATTAAAAAAATATTTTATTAATACATATCTCTACTAAGGAAATAAAATCAACAAATGGTAAATAATTTCAATTAGACAGGCTTTTCAAATGTTATCAATATATTTTGTATATCGGTCTCTTCTATTATAACAGTAGGCCTACTATTCCTGTAACTGTGAAAATTATAGAATTGCCTACATTAACATGCATATATTACAAGAACATGCATAAAGTACTTAACAGTGCTAGTAGACTCCTGATAAATTACTGTTTGGATATAAGCAACTATTTTGTTGATTGGCTTGTCATTATCCCTCGTACAAAGTTGATATATCGCCGATCAATCGGTATTTAAGTCTTTGATGTTAATAATACAAGCGCCATTTACTTATTAAACGGTTACTGTTTTGATTCTAATTAGTTCTATGCAATGTGATCCGAAGTAGAATTAGCACCAACTTTAGTGTTTCTGATCTTCTGCTAATTTCAAATTTTAAATAAATTAGTTCTGTTTCACTAAATATATTTATGACTAAGGCCTACATGATGTCATTGATTCTACATAAACGCTGCAAATTTCAATAATTTTTAAAATTCAGTATATTGATTAATGCGCGATGTCATTGTGTATGTTATAGACTAAAGCTGGCCAGGCTCAAGCCGAAGATATCTCTGATCCCAATGCTTACAGGTAGTCTCTTCAACTAATCCTCTCGTAAACATTTATATTAAGTGCTCAGTAAATCCCACCTACCAGTGCTGGTTAAGAAATTATTATTTTTTTAATAAACTTTACTGATATGATGAGATATACTAAACTATAAATTTTCTTATGCAACGGGGCGTTGATTATTATTTTAGATCTCAAAATAATACTGAAATTAAATACTGATACTGATCAGTATTAAATACTTTAATACAGATTTTAAATACTGAAATTATTTATGATAATATTCTATTGCATTATGTGTAATCTTATTATAGATGTAAAACATGTAGATTAGCATAGTACTGTTTCATGTCAGCTATTTTAATGTTGTTATGTTTATATCTGTCAAACTTAAATTAAATTATGAAATGAAATTAATAAAGAGTATAAAGCAGCGATATTTATTAGGTCTTCCTATTTATCAGCAGCGATCTGACTGTGAAAAAATCTACAAGCACCTTCTTAACAATTTTCAATAAATAAAAACTTAATGTCATTACTAAAATCAGGGAAGTGAGCAAAAGTTATACTATCACAAAATTATATTATTACATAGGCAGTCTTGATAATATGTTGATATATTGTAGGACGGCTACTATAACTATGCTCGCCAGAGAATGGAAAAATGCTGCAGCTAGCCAAGCAGATGAAATTCAGGCATACATGTATATCACTAGACTTATGCTAAGAACGATATTTCTATGGATTAATTGATAAAGAGTCTGTCTCATTGATTGATTATATTAATTATCAGATCAACTAATTAATAAATTGTAGTAGACCTATTAATTTATTGTATTGATTGCTTGATTGTAGCATTGAGGATGCTAAGCAAAAGGCAGAGTACGAGAGATTGCTGCGGTTAGCCGAGCAGAAGAAGGCTAGTGACAGAAGACTGATACATACTCAGAGGGAGAGATTTCAACAAGTTTGCAAAAGAAATGAACAACTTCCTCATTCTCTCAGACTGCACAACAAGGTCTGTCTAAAAGAGATTTAAAGTTGATTTGTATTGCTTGTTTGTTAAGTTTCTGTCTTCTAATCAAGAAAAAGGTGTTAACTAGTATAGCGGGAGTTTTGTAAGAGTTTTTATAAATAATATAGGCCTATTATTTTTTATAACAACTTTCTCTTTCGACGTTCTCTTTCTTGACCTTACTGTCTACGGTCACTAATGTGCGGAAGATTTTAACTGATTTAAGCCTAACCAATGAGTGTAGTATAATCATATAATTGATTGATAATGAGATGGTAAACAGGATAGTTTTCTCAGGGATTGATGCCCCCTGCCCGGTAAATGTCAGTCAAAGCTGAGGAAGGCATAGGGGGCCCACCTCGTCAAAAAGCATATCCCCCAAGAAAATAATGGTATATCACGACAAAAATGAACGCCCCCAGTCCCGTGCACCCCTTAAATGGGGAGGGGTGGTAAGAATCCCACGGCCAGACGGCACCTTGGGTGCCCCACAGATATACCAGGAGGACATTCCATGCGCCCCAAAAGGATAAGTGTGGGCACATGGAATGTGAGAACTATGGGAGAAAGGGGAAAGTTAGAAAATTTAAAGAGGGAAATGGAGAAAGGGAAAATAAATGTCCTAGGGATGAGTGAAGTAAGGTGGTTGTGAACTGGAGATTTTATAAGTGATGGGTACAGGGTTATATACTCCGGAGGAGATAAAAGGGAGAAGGGTGTGGCAATAATATTGGATAGAAATTTAAGTGAACGAGTAACAAAGGTTCTTCAGTGCAGTGACAGACTGATGTTAGTGCGGATCAAAGCAGATCCAGTAGATTTGGTGTTTATCCAAATCTACATGCCTACATCAGCCTCAGAGGATGAGGAAATTGAAGCGATGTACGAAAAAATAGAAGGAATGATTAAAGGAGAAAAAGCCACAGATCAAGTGATAGTTATGGGAGATTGGAACGCGGTGGTGGGTGAAGGAAGAGATGGAAATGAAGTTGGGGAATATGGTCTAGGAAAAAGAAATGAGAGAGGACAGAAATTGGTTGACTTTTGTAATAGAATGAGATTAGTGGTGTCCAACACTTGGTTCAAACATGAGAAGAGAAGGGGTTACACATAGAAGAAACCAGGAAGCACCGGAAACGAGGGAAGATACCAGTTAGACTATATTCTGTTAAAGCAACGGTACAGGAATAGTGTGAAGAATTCAAGTTATCCAGGAGCCGATATTAATTCAGACCACAATCTAGTAATAGCAAAAGTAGGGCTTCAGTTGAAGAAAATACTTGAGAAGAAAAGCAGTAAGAGATGGAATTTGAACGGATTAAACGAGAAAAGAAGTCAGTTTCAGGAAGCAGTGGAAAGAAAAGTTAAGGAAATGAAGGACTACGGAAGAACAGGGATAAATGAAAGATGGTGTCAGCTAAAGTAAGCTATTAAAATAGGTGCAACAGAAGTTTACGGCTTTCTTAAAGCAAATACAGCTAAAAAAACCTTGGATCACAAGCGAGATGCTTGACAAAATGGATGAAAGGAGGAAATGGAAAAGTATTGACACCAGTCATGGCCGAAGGAAATATAGAAACTTAAACAGTGAACTTAGAAGAATTACAGACAAAGCAAAAGATCATTGGTGGAGTGAAAAGTGTGATGATTTAGCAGAATATGATAGAATAGGGAGGTCGGATCTATTATACCAGGAAGTCAGGATATTAACGAGAACCGATAAGAAAAAGAAAGGAGATGCAAAGAACATTAGTATTATGGGTAAACATGGGGAATTGAAGATAGAGCTGAAAGAAGTAAAAGAAAGATGGAGAGAATATGTAGAGGAATTGTACGATAAGGCTGGGAAACCAGTTCAAGAGGATTTTAAAATAGAAGAAGAAAATATCATAGAAGACTATAAAAGGGGCCCCGATTTAATGAAGGAGGAAATTTATTCTGCAATTAACAGTATGAAGAAGGGGAAGGCAGCCGGAATAGATGAAATCCCTAGCAGAATTCTTGAAAATGTTGGAAGGAGAAACACTCAAAAAGTTAATGGAGGTATGTATGGAAGTGTACAATACAGGTATTTGGCCAGACGACTTTACCAATTCAGTGATGATTCCAATTCCCAAAAAAGCCAATGCTGTGGAGTGTTCGGATTACAGAACAATCAGCTTAATACCTCATGCATCGAAGATCTTATTAAAGATAGTAAACAATCGCATTCAGTCGAAAGCAGAGATGATACTGAGCAAGACACAATTTGGTTTTAGGAAAGGATGCGGCACAAGAGAAGCAATAGGAGTAATGCGGGTTCTTTGCGAAAGAAGCTTAGAATATGGAAATGACGTTTTTGTATGCTTTGTAGACTTCGAGAAGGCCTTTGACAGGATTGATTGGATAACGATGATGAATATCTTAAAAAGAATGGGAATTGACTGGAGAGATAGAAGACTAATTTTGAACTTGTACATGAATCAAAGAGCAGTAATCAAAATCCAACAAGAATACTCAGAAGAAGGTGAAATAGGATGTGGAGTAAGACAAGGTTGTAGCATTTCGCCGCTGCTGTTTAACATTTACGCTGAGGCAATGATGGAGGAAGCCATGGAAGACATGGAAGAAGGAATAAAAGTAGGAGGGAAATTTGTTACAAGATGTACGATTTGCAGATGACCAAGGAATGGTAGCGGGTAGCGAGATTGGATTGCAGAAGATAATGGATAGGCTGAATGATATGGCCCTAACATATGGCATGAAGATTAATATAAAAAAGACCAAGGTTATGAGAGTATCCAATAATAAAGGTGAAGTTAATATCACAATAAATGGTACGAAATTGGAACAGGTAAGGAGTTTCAAACATTTGGGTCATACTATAACCGATGATGGGAAATGTGAGACGGAAATATGCAGTAGGATTGCACAAGCAAAAGCGTCCTTTGGTAGTAGAAAAGAAATATTAACAAAAAGTCTAAAGAAAGACACAAAGATAAAGATAGTGAAAACTTTGGTTTGGACCACGCTATTAACCAGGTCTATTAAAAGAGGTCATAGAAGGTAGAATGGAAGGAAAAAGAGGCAGGGGCAGGCCGAGATTAGGTATGTTAGATGATTTAAAGACCCACTCATATGTGGAAATGAAGAGGAAGGCGGAAGACAGAAAAGAGTGGAGGCGTTATGTGCCTTGGACCTGCCAGTAGGCAGTGCACTGAGAGAGAGAGAGAGAGAGAGAGAGAGAGAATGAGATGGTATAATTGATTTATTGCTTAATTGAGTGATTAAGTGATCATAGTCACATCTTTATGTATCAGAATGATACATTTCTGGATCAGTATACATCAAACGAATCGAGTGCTCAAATGTCGTAGGTCTAGGCATAGACATCTGTATAAAATTATCTAGCATAAGCTTAAATGCTATATATAAAATTGTCCGTCCATAAATATATAATATGATTCTATATTATATATTATCTAAAAGTCCATGGTATAGACTAACCAACCGATTGTGACCTGTGACCAGAGCTTCTTTGCATTTTCTATCTCCAATAATCTAATATACTTATAATAAATTTATAAATAAATTATGATGATATAAATTGATAGGAGGTGTTAAATGTACATGTGCCTTTTACGGTATTGATTGATTTGTAATGTAATTATATGTATCTATGTGCTGTTAGGAGTTGATCACTTAAACTTTTTTATATCTAGTGTAGCAGTTTGTGTTGTATTTTTCTATGTGTAGAAGTTTGTATTGTATTATTCTATGTGTATGAGTTTGTTTTGTATTCTTTTTTGTGTAAGAGTTTGCATTTTATATTTCTATGTTTAAGAATTTGTATTCTATTGTTTTACGTGTAAGAGTTTGTATTTTTTTCTAGGTGTAGGAGTTTTTACTGTATTTTTATATATGTAGGAGTTTGTATGTGTCTATGTGTGGGAGCTTGTATAGTATTTTGGTTTAAGGGTAGGAGCTTGTATTGTATATTTCTATGTGTAGGAGCTTGTATTGTATTTTCTATATATAGGAGCTTGTATTGTAATTTTCTATGTGTAGGAGCTTATATTGTATTTTGTTTCTAAGGGTAGGAGCTTGTATTATACTTTGTTTCTAAGGGTAGGAGCATGTATTGTATATTTCTATGTGTAGGAGCTTGTATTGTATTTCTGTATGTGTGGGAGCTTGTATTGTATTTTTCTATGTAGGAGTTTGAGATGGATTCTACGATTAAACAGGAGCTGAGCAGGTTGAAGGACGAGAGAGTCGACACTGTACGTAAGGAGATGATGTTCGATACCGCCAAGCATGAGCTGGCCTACAGGAAAGTGTACGATAGGTATGTGACCTGACCTATATGATAGGTGTGTGACCTGACCTATATGATAGGTATGTGACCTGACCTACATGATAGATAGCTATATGATAGGTATGCGACCTGACCTTTATGATTGGTATGTGACCTGACCTCTATGATAGGTATGTGACCTGACCTATATGATACATGTAGGTATTAGAGATGGGAATCGAACCGAACCCGAACCGAACCGAACCCTAAAATCCAGAATTTTGACCGAACCGAACTCGAACCCCGACTCTGACCAAACCCGAACCGAACCCGAACCCAGACTCTGGCCGAACCGAACTGAACCCGAACCCAGACTCTGGCCGAACCCGAACCGAACCTGAACTTCGTCCAAACCGAACTGAACGAAACTCTTGTAGTTCCTTTCTTCTTCACCAGCCTGACATTAAATAAAGATAGTAAGAACAATACAAATATATATTAGTTTTTGCATTTACATGTCTTACAGTATCTAACAGCATATATACAGGTAAGGCTGGTTCCGACACAAATTTTTAAATGGCAGCTGTACAAAGGAATGATAGCGGGAAGCGAGACGGGCCTACAGAAGATAATGGATAATCTGAATGATACGGCATTGAAATATGGAATGAAGATTAGCGTCAGAGAGACAAAAGTTATGAGAGTATTCCATAAAAATATGAAAATGCTTGACTCAATCTAGGTGGATTTGTTCTTGTTAAATTCAAATTATGATTTTTTTCTAATATTAGTGTGCTACCTTAGTATTTTTGCAGCCAGACTTACAAATAATTATATATGACATTCTATATGTGTTAAGACTATCTGGCGTAAATAATTTTGCACCATGGAAATGCAATAATTTCATAACTATTTTAGTAACTTCGTAATTGATCTGAGAGTTTCAAATTTGAAAGCCTAAGGTAAATTATGAAGCTTATTACTGGTCAGTTGATAGCAAACGGTGTATATTATGATCATTTTTCTATGGAAGTACACGTGTTTACTAAATCATCTTTATTTGACATTTTTATGTTACTAAATTGCACTTTGTCTCTGAAATATTGAATCAAATTTTAGCCAAGACATTTCCTCTTAATTTTAAATGTATCTAATATTGTAGGCCTATAGTGACAAAAAAAAATTAAAAATTGATGAAGCATTCTATTTGCTCATTATAATCAAGGAGAATATTTCAGATACAATAATAAAGCTATATATCTATATTGTGAACATTTGTTGGTCAATTTACAATATTTTAAGAAATGTACAGGAATAAATACCACTTCTCTCCTTTTTTCTTTGTCATATTTTTACCCATGTGAAAAAATGTGGCAGCTATTATGACTTAATGAATTTCTAAGCATATTTACCATAAACCATTTTAAACATGTTTGTCATAACCATAGTTATTATAAGTAAAGTTAAACTATTGCAACATTATCCAAACCAAACCATTTCGAACTCGAATCGAACTCTTGCGAGTTGGAAAGCAAGCTGAACCCGAACCGAACCCGAACCCTTGTTAGAACCGAACCCGAACCGAACTTTCATTTTCAATGAACCGAACCGAACCGAACTCTCAAATTGTCAACTGCTAACCGAACCCGAACCGAACCGAACTTTCATTTTCAACGAACCGAACCGAACCCGAACTCTGGAAATTCATAAAATTTCCATCTCTAGTAGGTATGTGACCTGACCAATATGACAGGTATGTGACCTGACCAATATGAAAGGTATGTGACCTGACCTATATGACAGGTATATGACCTGACCTATATGATAGGTATGTGACCTGACTTATATGACAGGTATGTGACTTGACCTATATGATAGGTATGTGACCTGACCTACAGGAAAGTGTATGATAGGTATGTGAGCTGTCCTACAGGAAAGTGTATGATTGGTATGTGACCTGACCTACAGGAAAGTGTATGATATGTATATGACCTGACCTGTAGGAAAGTGTATGATATTTACGTGACCTGATCTATAAACACAGGTACAAAGCGATGGTGGAGTGCGAGTACATTACTTTGAAATCATTTCGCACGGTGTACGAGGTGTCAAGCTACAGGAGCTCGAGGTTGTCTCCAGGATTCTACAAGGTTCTGGAGGAGATGGAGGCGAGGAAAGCCGTGGCCAGGCTTAAGGATCAGTTGGCTGAACTGGCGAAGCGCATGCGGGGTTAGTGTAGTTAATCCAGCAGACTGGTTCCTTTTCTTTCATTTTTCTTTCTGCAGACTGGTTCCTTTTCTTTCATTTTTCTTTCTCTATTTATGTAAATTGTAACTCATGTTGTGTTCAGGTTGATGAAGAATAGATCATGTCGTGCACGTGTCGTAAAAGGCGACAAAGCACTAAGATTCAAACCAACATCTGATAAGACATTCGATTGCGCCTAGGCTCCAGAGATCGCTACAAATGTTTTTAAACGAATGAAAAGTTTTAGGGGATTGGCTGATAACATGGTGTGGAACAGAGAGGAATGGCGAAAGTCTATTCGTAGCCCGAGACTGGTTAAGCTGGGATTCAAAGGAAAATGATTAAGATGATATTTATGTAAATTGCTAGTAGGACTAGGCCTACTGATAGTACTGCATAATGAGCAACTCACACACAGATTAGATACTAGTCTTTCTCATGCTACATAGGATGCTATTCGCTATCTACTCAATCTGATATCCATTCAATCATTCCAAAATATAGCAGTTTTAATAATCTATAAAGATTACGTTCTTCGTGTCTTCCCTACAATGCTTGAGGATAGGCAAATGTAAAATTGTACGTTGCGTTAAAGCCTAAACAGGCGACGGTTAAAGATCTTATCATGACATGGTCTCAGAAGCCATATTTCTAGACTAGATATGTTTAGATCAGATTATGCGGCATTGATTTTGTCATGCATGATCACTCTGAAACTCTTGGTATGGATTTGCCATTTATGCATAGATTAATCACAGAGCAGGTGAGGAAAAGAAATATTATACGGTATTACTGGCGGTGAAAATTTTATAATGTAATGATATCATGACGCCTTACTCATAATTATTTTACTCACAAGCTGACGTATTAATCGCTTTAATAATTGGCTAACTATCGATTTAGAATTGATTGATTGACTGATTGATTAATTGACGTCCCGGACATTGCCTTATGGTGAGGAACCGGACGTTAAATTCTTATTGATTGATTGATTGATTGATTGATTGACTGATGTCCAGATGAAGGAGAGAAGGAAGGAGAAGGGGTAGAGGGGATGGATGTAAGAGAGAAGAGTGAGATAAAGACGACCACTAGCATAAGAGGAGCTGTTGGGATGAGGATCACCAAGGCTCTGGAGAAGCTGGAGGAACAGAAGAAGCGCAGAGCTGCCAGACAGGCCGAGGTTGACGTCGTGAATCATTCAAACATAGTAACTTGTATGATGTTTGTGGCTGGAGCCAGTGGCGAAGTCGGTAAAATATTCGACCGCGGATCAGTATGTGAGGGTTCAAATCCTGGGCTAGCCCGTCACGGACATCGCTTTCGAGTGAGGAAACTGACGTTAACCTTAGCTTTACCAGCTCTTACCAGCTTTGAGTCTGTAGCAGGTCGCTAGTCTCAAAATGCGGACCAGAAAGTGCACGGTTCAAATCCAGTGCTACCCCTGTTACTGAAATTTTTTCGAGACAGGAAGCTGACGTTAATTTAATCTTTCAGTTTTAGATCGCCTCTTCAATGAGAAAGGAACAATGTTAAATTAGGTTTTAGATATTTCAGCTTTCAATAGGCCACGAGTCTAAGCTTAACGACAGTTAGTACTCAATTGTATGCGGGAGTCCAACTCGGCTGGTTTTCAAACTCGTGGAGTCTTGTTTAGCTGACAAGTATGCTACCACCTCTTTCACCTTCCGTTTTGGCATGTTGTATATAGGAAAACATTTAAAACATTTTGTCAATGGTTATTTGATTTGGAACAATAGATTTTGAAATAAGTAATTAGTTTGAAACTAACTTTGCAGAGGTCAGCTTGAGAAGATGTATATCACTTTTCCTGACGGCTATTGTTCATGTTTATACTTTAAGGCTATTAATTAACATGCTTATTAGTACTTATTTTAGCATTTGTATTCATATTAGACATATAAGCAATTACAAATATTAATACGAATACAGACCAACAAATACTAAAATAGATACTAACACGAATACTAATACTAATACTAATATTATTAGTATTAGTATTAGTATTTGTGTTAGTATCTGTTTTAGTATTTGTTGGTATGTATTCGTATTAGTATTAGTATATGTAATTGAATTAGTATTTTGTACTAGTATAAGTATTTGTATTAGTATTAGTATTTTGTAATAGTTTTTGTACTAATATTTATATTAGTATTTTGACTCCTATTAAGAGAAGTATGTCTATATTGGAAATTTGATTTTCAAGCTTTACTAGAAATTCATTCTCCAGTACCCATTTTATCGTCGTTGGCTTCAATGTACTCGACGTTGTCACGGAGTGCAGAGGATTGTGTTGTTGGTCCTGCAGTGGAGCGCCCTGATGTCGAGGAAGCCTGACCCAGACGTGGACGACCCCGATGAGATGAGAGCTGTGAGAGAGGCTGAGCAGAATATGGGAGACTACAAGCTCAAGAGATCATCTCAATACTCCCTTCAGGAGAGTCAGAGGCTGTCGTCCGAGAAATCACGAGAAAAACTCGTTCTTCTCAAACAATTAGTTTGTTTTAACTTTTCTTGACGTACGCACGTATTTACTATGTTTGAGAAATCACGAGAAAAGCTCGTTCTTCTGAAACATCTTTACTTGACGTACGCACGTATTTACTATGTTCTGAGAAATCAAAAGAAATTATCTTTCTACTTAAACAATTATTTTGTTTTTTTATTCACTGTCTTTTGAGAAATCTAAGGAAAAGCTCGTTCTTATTAAACATCTGGTTTTCTTTGTTGCACTTCCGTGACATATGAACATATTTACTATATTTAAATAAATTCAGAAATCTATTTCTTTTTAAACTACTGATTAGTTTTGTGTATCCTAGGTTTCTCATAGTGCACTGACGACTGGCATGTCCATGGTAAAACGCCTCTACGCTTCCCTGTCTTTCGTCATATTATTTATATTTAATTCACCTAAGAGTGGATCTTTAAATCACGTAATATTTCTAATCTCGGTCTGCCTCTGTTTTTCTTTCCTTACATTCTAACTTCTATGGTCCCCTATATTAAAGAATCTCATCTTAGAATGTGTCCAACTGATATAATCAACTGTCTATCAGTTCCCTAGGTATACTTATATATTTAATGTCTTTTGAAAAATCTGGTGAGAACGTTTTTGGTGCTAATAGACAGTTGATTATAGCATTAGCGAATAAGAAGACGAGTTGAACTGTTCTGAGGAGGATGAGTTGACAGCAGGAGCCAGTGGCGAAGTCGGTAAGATACTCGACCGCGGACCAGTAGGTGCGGGGTTCAAATCGTGGGCTCGCCCGTCGCTGACATCGCTTCGAGTGAGGAAACTGACTTTAACCTTAGCTTTACCAACTTTACAGCAGAGTTATTGGAAGAATGTATAGAAAGAAAAGAAGTAGAGGAGGAATGAAATAATGGATGATAGATTATTTGATAGCGCCTTTTTTATAGCAATGAAGAAGGATAAATTAATTTGATAAGTGTAAGAGTTAAATGGCTAGAGTGTGTGAGTGAGTACGCCAGTGCATGAGTGCGTGAGTGAGTAGCGTGTGATATTAGATAAAAGTTCTATTGCTACTGTGTAATTATTTACATTTCACTTGTACAGCTGCATGATCGCAAGCTGGAGTTCAACTCTCAACTGATGGGGCTTCGTGACAAGAAGATACAGATAATAGGAGAAGTGGCTGATCTAGTGACAGAACTGAATGCTCTACAGGCAGACCTTGAGTCTGATGATGTCAAACCTTCACCTCTTGTACCCAGCCTAGAGGCTTGTGAGGTTCCAGAGAGGTTAGTCTATGTCTTGTTGCTAACAAAACCTATTTTGAATTTAATAAAAGTCTTTTATGAATTCAACGACGGTTTCACTGCTCAAATTATGTAGATACTGACGATTATGTAGACCCTCTAGTGTCTGAAGAGAGGGCCCGAAATCCAGGCGAATTCCCCAAACTAATATCTAGTCCTGGTCTTTTCAAACTAATCTGGTGCTGCAAATTTTGTGAAAAGTCTTAGTGGTTTAAGAGAGTCTGGCAGTTACACCCCTTTAAACTTCTCTTTGGCTAATAATATTAGCCAATTGGGGGTGGGATTAGCACATTCGGTTGAACGAAGTTAAGCTCCATCGCGCCGATTAGTACTTTGTGGGCGACCACCTTGGAAGACCGAGTGTTGGAGCTCTGAAAGAAAAAATCCTGAGGGTATTGGAAGGTTATTCTTAAATCCGCGCCGGCTGGAATTGATGCGCCAACAAAAGGCAACGATTACTAATAACCATGGAGAGGAATGGAGGAAATAACGAAAACTACAAAAACAGAAACTAAGAAAGGAAACTATGTGGCACATGCGGTATGTCGTGTGTGTAACTACACGGACAAAAAAAAATTAAAACTTGGTAAAATGTTTTTCACTTTGTTCATAAACATACATGAAATAAATCACATTTTACATATATAGTTAAATTTTTAGAGATATCTGATAACTGATAGATATCTGGTAAACTGATAATTATTTACTGTCGTTGTAACCCATATAATTCAAAAAATTATCTCCCTAGCGGGGAATCGAACCCCGGCCACGGCGGTGAGAGCGCCGGATCCTAACCACTAGACTACTAGGGATTGTTGAGATATATATTTATTGTGAGCTAGTGAACTCTAGTGGGGGTCTTTCGACACTTCAAGTCAATAAATCAGTTGTTAGCAGTAGCTCTGTTGAAGCGTTTCATGTTAGTTGAGGAAATAAAAGCCATCACTCTATTCCTTTTGGAATTTAATGAATTAATGTTGAACTCAGTCTCTAAATGTTTCTCATTTAACATTATTTGCCTGCTGTTTCCTTGCTTATGTTACTGTCAATTGGCAGTTCCAAGGCACATAATCCTACTCCGTGCAGAAGTCTGTCTTCAGTCGCAGTAAGAGCTCTCGATCCATTGACTAGAAAGTTTATCAATCGCTTAGGCTTAATCAATAAATATAAATATATTGATATATAAATATTATTGATATATATATTCTCCGTGTTGTGTTCGGATTGTTTGAAGAATTGACCAACCGGTGACTGCACATGTCGTAGAAGGCGACTTAAGCACTAAGATCCATATAGAAAGGGCATTCGGTTGGTGAGCCCCTAGTCTCCGGAAATTGCTACAACAATTTAAACGAATGTAAAAGTCTCAAGTAGGGGATTGACTGATGGATTATATGATGTAGGACAGAGAGGATTTGAGACAGTGTCCTTCGTATCCCGACCCTAGTTAAACTGGGATTCAAGGGAAGATGATGATGATGATATTTATTGAAATATTTATATAAATATATTTAATTATATAAAGTGTCGCTCTATGTAAACTGTTTATATACTGTAGTAGTAAATGGACAAAAAAGATCGATTAGCCCATAGGTATATAAGACCATTATCATTGTAATGACTAAAACTCTGTAAGTCTGAATGTGAACAACAAATTGGTCTAAAACACTGAATTCATTACCATGCATATATGGCTAAAGTCTCTTCACTAACGTATCTGTCTCTGTTACCTCAAGATTAAGAACTCATGCGGTTGTCGGTAGGTTCAGTTCTCTTTTTTCCGAACCGACTCGTGATAAATGCCCCTTACAAACCACCGATTCTAAGTCTTTTTCTTGGGAAAATTTGGCTTGTGAAGTGGTTTCCCAGGGCCTTCCTCAGTTTTATGCCTAATCGATCGAGTCGTGTACGACTCGTGCAGTTAAAGTTTGCTCTGCACTGTAGTGAACACAGGATTAGTTTATATAATTTACTAAATAAAAACTTTATATGCAGAAAAAGCAGATTTACAAATAACATTGGGATCATATCTGCTGGTTAACATGGGAATTCTGGGTTCTTATTTCTGAGGCGCGCCCTTTGCCGGCTAAAACACTCCTCCTCTACTTGCTAAGACACTCCTCTCCTACTGGCTAAGACACCCATCTCCTACTTGCTAAGACACCCATCTCCTACTGTCTTAGATATGGTGACTAGTCGCTATATATCTTAGATATGGTGACTATAGGCACTATATATTTCAGATATGGTGACTAGTCATCATATGCGTTAGATATGGTGACTAGTTGCTATATATCGTAGATACTTAAATTGATAAATATATAGTGACTATAGTCACCATATATTTTAGATGTAGTGACTAGTCACTATACATGTATATCTTAGATATGGTGAAGCTCTGTAGGGCTTTTAGAGCATCTAAGGGATTCTTCTTTCATGTCTAATATTTTATTAAAACTTAATTTATTAAAACAATATTTTCTTCTAATATTTTAGATCATATATTTGTATCCGATTTTCTGTACAGCAATGTAAAAATTATAAAATCTGTTTTAATTAGTGATCATTCAGCTATTGTAGCATATAATGATGACGTCAAAATAAGTAAAACTAAAACTAGTAAGTCTATAGTATATCGCTCTAATACGCCTACTAATCGTGCTAAATATCTTGCACATATTGCAACCATTACATCTTTAGATTTGATAGGTTTAGATAATAATAATGTGCAAGAGTCATTTGATCATTTCTACTCCAAAGCAACGTCTCTTCTCAACTCGTTCTTTCCATTAAAAACTGTCACACTAACAGCTCAAGATCCTGACTTTATCACTCCTGAAATAAAATCTCTTTTAAGAAAGAGAAACAGCTTAATGCGCAAAGGTAAAGCTAATGCCCTTACAGAAAAAATTGGTAAGCTTATTAGCAAATACAACTCTAGAAAGCTTATCAAACTCAATTTAGCAACCAATTCATATGACCTCTGGGCTGCTGTAAAAAAGGTCTCAGGTAAAAAGGAATTTCAACAGATGCCACCAAATTCTAATATTACAGCTGAGACGCTTAATTACCATTATGCTAATGTCTCTACTGACAATCAATACATTGCGCCAGTCGTAAATCAATCTAATAGTGCGCCACTATCTCCTATTTCTGAAATCACCATCTTCAACATACTGGATACACTGAAACCTACAGCTACAGGACCCGACGGTCTTCCATCGTGGTTTCTCAGGCTATCTGCACCAGTATTTTATGCACCGCTTGCCAAACTTGTTAATCTTTCAATTACCAACTCATATGTTCCCACACAATGGAAAGCCTCAGTGATTAAACCTGTACGTAAGTTTCTCATCCTAATGCCCCATCAGACTACCGTCCGATTTCAATAGCGTTTGTTCTTTCACGCATTACTGAACGTATCATCACTTCAAGATACATCTACCCGGCGCTCTTGTCTCCACCTCCAGACCTTGACTTTGCAAACCAGTTTGCTTTTCGACCAACAGGTTCTACCACTGCTGCCCTTATCACTCTCTTTCACAAGATATCCTCAATACTTTGAAGACAAAACGTTTGTTAGAGTGATATCTCTTGATTTCAGTAAGGCATTTGATACCGTCAAACCTTCACAGATGATTTCAAAAGCTTTGCAAGCTGAATATTCCTGAATCTGTTAATGGGTGGATTGCTAGCTTCTTATCTGACGTTCTCATATGACCATCTTCGAAGGTCAAATATCCTCTCCTAAAATAATAAATGCAAGTGTTGTTCAAGGCTCTGCCATTGGTCCTCCTGCATTTACTGTTGTTTCCTCTGATCTAAGGACAATCCATTCAGCAAATTCTTTACTAAAATTTGCTGATGATACATATCTCATAGTACCCATCATCACATTTACATTTAACTGAAGTATTTAATGAACTTAGACAGATGGGCTTCAGTAAATAATCTACAACTAAACAGAAGTAAATCTAAGGAAGTAATCTTTAAGTCACCTAGCAATAAGCGTCAAACAATTGAATTGCCCTACTTAGCTGGAATAGAACGAGTCTCAAATCTCAAATGTTTGGGAGTCACCATTTCCTGTAATTTTTCCTTTTCTCCTCATATATCCAATCTTATATCCTCATGTTCGAGTAATATTTTTGCTTTATACTCCTTGCACACAAAAGGTCTATCAAATGAACTACTTCAGATAGTGTTCCAGGCTTCTACTCTTTGTAAATTACTCTACGCCTCACAATTTTGGTGGGGGTTTACTTCTGCTGATGACAGAAACCGCCTAGAAGCATTTTTAAGACGAGCAAAAAGGGCTGGTTTTTATAACAAAGAGCAAACTTTTGAGAATCTCTGCATGTCAGCTAACAGTAAGCTATTTAGGTCAGTATGTAATAATTCTGACCACTTGCTGGCTCCACTTATGCCCTCACTAAACCAACATTCATATCAAATCCGAAGAAACGTTGCAAAAAGAACTTACGCCATACGAACAAAGCGCAGCTCTTTGAAAGATAAAAACTTCATAACCCGCATGACATTAAGTGATGCTATAAAACTATAGCTAATTTAATCTTGGTTTATGTAAGATTAAATTAAAATGCATTGTTACTACTTAGCGTGACTGTGTCATTATCTTCTCGTATAATGTATGTTCGAATGAAACCTATCTGCGGTTGTTAGATTGTTTTAAATAAACGCAAGATTTATTTATTATATTTTAAGTTCAGTGGGAGGGTTCATCCATTTTAAATATCATTTAAACGCACTCCCTTCGTGGTTAAGAATTTATCATTAGAATATCGTATAATGCCTGCTATGAAACATTATCTTGGACTATTGGTATCTAGGTATTATTGAACTTTCTATTTGCTTTTTGTTCCATGTATGTTTGTACGTTTTCTGCGGTATGTCAGATTTCAAGTAATAAACGAATATAATAATAATGTCTTAGACGCTATAATCCTGATCACGCGGAATTGATTTCGTTCAAAGAAGGAAAACAAGCAACGGTTGGCGTGACGGAATCGACGTCAATCAAAGCTCCTTCCAGCTTTCTACGTAAACAAAGCATCCTGACGTCACACTCACAGCGCTCCACTGGGGTAAGTAGCGCGCTATTATTTTAAATAGATTAAAGTGCTGATTTGATTTGAACTATCGTGTGTTCAGTTCCCAGCCGAGCAAATCAGAGAGCAAAATCTGGCATTCACAGTGTCCTGCCAGTGCTCGTATATATGTGACAGACCTTAAGCTGTCCAGAGGTAGAAACTTGTGACATTAAAAGTGATGAATACTGCCGTGAATTATTTCGCAATGATACACTCTTACATCAATGTATGAGTGCTTCAGATAGACGCTATGTAGTGTCTGAAGTTACTGTGACTGAACTAATTTTTTTCATTAACTCTGCATACGAGAAGTACTGATGATTTTAGTTTATCTAAATTTATATTTTGAGAGAATGTGTCAGAGCAGGATCTAAGTCAGAGTCATCACTTGTCAGACATGGACGTTAAACCCTATTCCGGCCTCAATTTACTCAGTACAGACTGTAATAACGAGAACTTTAATAATATTACTGTAATAACTAACTCAGGGTTTCTAAATTAAATAAGAAAGAAGAATTTAATTTGATAAAATAAAAACAATAATACATGAATTAAGACATAATTAAACTAGAACAAACCTCGACCAGAACTTAAAAGATTAATTTAACCACGAAAATAGAAATCAATATATTTAGATCACCTTCAACACATAACCCTTTATACATGAATGTATATTATTTATGAATGTCTCAATAGCGCAATGGTTAGAGGTGAAGATAACGTCATAAAATCTTAAATGACAGATCCTGAGGTGAATTGAACCCTCGTGGGTTCGAATCCCAGCCGCGTTGACCTGAGAGTAAAATCTCGACATTCACAGGACTGCCTACAAGGAAAATTGACAAAATTGCCTAACGGTTTAACATGTGGTATTAAAAGTGATAGATATCAACGTAGTTGATCATTTCACTATAATGCGTGTCATTATTACAATACAACCTAGCTAACTATAACTTATATGAACCACTCTCAAAACAACCACTATAACTAATTTATGAACTAGACGACTAGATTAGAACTAAACTATGCAGCCTGGTGCTATAGTGAAATTAGAACTAAAACTAGCGTGCTAATCCTAAACTAACTACTAATACAAAACCTTCTATAATACTATAGGCTTAAAACTCACTGCCACACGGCTACAACTATCCCAATAGTATCCTGGTACTATAAACTAAAATACCTACGACTAGTATCCTGGTACTATCGTCTATAACTCAAACAATTGACTTGGAAAAACCACCTCAAAACTAAATCTAACTAATCAACATCACGCCAAAGTCCCAAGTCCCCGAACATCGCTCACAACAAAACTGCCTCATCTTCTTTGCAGCTACGTGCGACAACAACAACAATTCAATATAGCATATTGAAAACACAAAGAAACTTGTATATATAGAAGCACGAACCCTGACAGAATGTTACTCTATGACTGTTAAAATTAGATGCTTAAAGATTTTATTTAGTCTACCAACTCAAGCGATAGCTTTAAGCCTACGTTAAAACTGACTAAAGCGTTTACATCTCTACACCTCTGAGTACTATTTTTTAAATTTAAAATGTTATGTTTATGCTAAAATCTTTTAGCTTATGGCTGTTTTGGATCGAGCCTGCTCAAAGGATACTCCTGATATACGAATTCTACTCGTTTTGGAATTACCCCATGTCCTGAGACAGAGTTTCTTATTTGCTCTACTCAAAATTCTCCAAATTCGTCTTGCTAATTTGTAAATTATAAATAGAGTAAGCAGAACGATAGGATGACAATAACCAGAAGTATATTAAGATCGTGAGAATCGGTTTGGGTATTTTTCATTCTTGTCGTTAGTTAGTTGTTATATTATTACGTAAACCTTTATTATTATATAATATTATGTTAAACCTTTATTAATATTATTATTATTATTATCATATTTATTATTACTATTATTATGAATATTATTATTATTATTATGAATATTATTATTATTATTATTATTATTATTACCAAGGAATTCGTTATCTTCTGAATCTACTATTGTCGCCTTTAGATGCTATAATTTTCTATTTGTTAAATTTATTTAAAAAATAACTGACAAATGTCTTTACGCACCTCGAGGTGCTATATGTTGTTGTGCGGTATTAAGTCTATCCCCATCTCATTGTTGTAGAGTCCAACACCAAGTCTGATAAAGAGAGCTGGCTTGACGAAGAGCTCCGGTGTGCCGGTCCTGGGAGAGGTGGATGATGTGGATCAGGAAGTGGAGCAGAGTCACGTGCCAGTCCTGTCTCCGGCTGAGCAGGATCTGAGACAGAGGGAACTAATCAGGTTTGGCTTGACATTCAGTACTTATTAAGTACTTATTAAATTGCGAACGTCACTGCCTTATGTTCACAATTTAAATTTACAATTTAGTTTATCACACTATCGTGTTTTAGCTCTGTATACGGGAAGTTATATTTCAATGATGAAATTCTAGAAGTAGGATTGGAGATTCGGAATTTCAGCATAATATCGTATGATTAATCAATGTAAAGAAAAATCATAAAAGCCTGCGGATTTCCTGTGATTGAACAAGAATTGCTGTTAGATATTATTCAGTGCTATTTTGTGCCGTGTAGTAATTATTCGATTCTTCAAGCTTTACAAAATTATTCAGATGTTTCTAATAAATCAATCCTGACACGAAGAAATCTTATGGATTAACCTGACAGCATCTGAACTTATCGTTAATCAAACGAATATTATTTATTTTGTTTGTTCTGTGTACAGAAAGATATACAGACGTGATGAAATCTTAAGGACTATAGATAACTTGGAGGACGAGTTCGATGCTGAGCTGAGGTTTCTCCGCCATCAGAAGTTCATATTCGACGTCTCCATCAAACTGGCAGAAATCAGGTACTTCACACACTGTCTTAAGCAATCTAGTACTTAACTGACCTTCTCATGGAAGTAATCTGGTACTTCACACTCAGCCTTAAGCCTTTTAGTACTTCCATGACCGTCGTAAGTAAATAATCTGGTACTTCATACACTGTCATAAGTAATATTGTACTTCACTATCTCACTCCTTGTCCTAAGTCATGTCTAGTATTTCACTGGCGCTTATAAATTAGTAGGTGCTTTACTGACCGACGGGATATTTTAATCATATATTTTACTGTTTGCTATAGGTAATCAGATATTTTACTGTTTTCCATAAGTAACCTAATATTGTACTAAGTGCCGTAAGTATTCTAGTATTAAACTGTCATAAATAATTTAATACTATACTCACAGTAGTGAGTAATCAGGTACTTCACTGACACTTATGAGTAGTCAGGTATTTTACTGACGTACAGAAGAAATAAGGTACATTATTGACAGTCCATAATGATCAGGTACTTTATTAACATGCATAGTAAATTATGTACTTAACTGGTAGTCATTATATATACACTGTACGTGTATAGATTCAGTATATTGGCTTATATTGGCTGAAGCCAGTGGCGATGTCGATAAGTTGTTCGACCGCGGATCATTGTGTAAGGGGTTCAAGTCGTGGGCTCGCCCGCCACTGACATCGCTTTTGAGTCAGGAAACTGACTTTAGCATGAGCTTTTACGAGTAGAAGCCATTAGTATTAGCCATTTAGTAGTAGCCATGGTTTCCATTATTTAGTAGTGCCATGTTAGCCATTTAGTAGTAGCCATGGTTTCTGCGTTCTTGCGCAGGTTGATGACAGAGTTCGAGGAGTTGAGACTACTGAAGGAGTATGACTTAACGGAGAACATCTTACAGCAAGCTCTGGCAGACAAGCACAACGACCTCAATGACCTTCAACAGCAGGTAAAGGCTGGCTGTTCTGTGTCATACTAAAACTTATTTGATTTTAATTACGTGTATGAATTTGTTTGAATATTTGATGCACGCTAAAATGAAAGACTAGAGAAGTGTATAGGTTTTGTGCTCAAAGGATAATTCATTTTGCGTCGACAGCTAAGTAACTTTATTTACTGAATTCATGCTGACTTTCTCCGATTAATTTATTGTTACAGTATACAGTAGCTTCTGTGCGTATCGAACTAAGTAACCAAATAGCTACTACCATAATATTTATGCAACGTGTCATTAGGCAATATATAATATATCTCTTTAATATAAAGTTGTAATATTTGAATTTTTGGGTAGGCCTATGTGTACGTTTGCTCTTGCTTGAGCATGTACAATTGTGCATGTGCTTGTGCATTTATGTCACGTCTGATGATGTAGCTCATGTCACGTCTGAAGATGTAGCTCATGTCACGTCTGATGATGTAGCTCATGTCACGTCTGATGATGTAGCTCATGTCATGTCTGACGGTGTCACTTATCAGATCTCTGAGGCGCAGCAGAGACTGGAGCAGAAGAAGAGGGAGATCGAGAGATGTCAGGAGAAAGAGAAACTGCTGATGCAATCGATGCTAGAGTCTGTAGCTGAGAACAAATTCAGTGACTTCCTCGTCAAGGTCTACAAGAAACGAGTCAAACGATCCAATAAAACTTCAGGCGGCGGTCAAGGTAATCTTTATGAGTTAGCTATATTGCAAAATGAGTGAACGCATAAAATAGTGAAATTATCATTTCCGATGATATAATAATAATAATAATATTAATAATAATAATAATAATAATAATAGCAATAACAATAATAACAATAATAGCAATAAAAATAAAAATAATAAAGGTTTAACGTCCGTTTCCTCATCCAGGGATGATGTCAGGGGCGTCCCCATATCTACCGCTTGTTTGAATCAATGAACTGTGTAATCCTTTATCCATTTACCAGTCTGGTTAGTGTCTGAGGTATGACTCTCCGCTCGAGAATCGAACCTATGTAGGTTTAATTCATTCCATTAAAAATTTTATGACATGACCTATCGCTCTACACACTGAGCGATTTTGACATACACGTAACTATGTAACTTACATATTAGGAATGATATAATATTAATTTTATATCATTCTTAATAAGGAAGACAGAGAAGAGTGAAGGCGCTATATACCATGGATCTGCCAGTAGGCAGTGCACTAAGAGAGATAGAGAGAGCGAGAACAAAGATCTCTCTCTAATGAGAGAGAGAGAGAGATCTTTGTCGTTTAAAGCCGAAAAATCATATTTTTGTTTAGATATGACTCCTTATTTGACTCTAGATGTTTAGCGACAATTTGCGACAAATATCTAGTTATATTTTCTTTCATTTATGCGTTTCTATGCTCGCGCTGTGGGCGAGCATGTGGCATTATGTTAAGTTTTCAAATGCGAATCAGGAGAATTGGATATGAAATTCTAGACTCCCCTTCGCAGGTGTCTTTTCAAAGCGACGGAGGATATTTTTGCTTTATACTCTTTGCGCACAAAAGGTCTGTCTAAGTTCTAACGAACTCCTTCAGATAGTGTTCCAGGCTTCTACTCTTAGTAAATTACTCTACGCCTCACAATTCTGGTGGGGGTATACTAATACTGATGATAGAAACCGCCTTTAAGCATCTTTAAGACGTGCAAAAAGGGCTGGCTTCCATAACATAGGGCTAATTTTTGAGAATCTCTGCTTGTTAGCTGATAGTAAGTGTGTTATAATCCTGACCACTTACGGGCTCGGCTTTTGATCCCACTAAACCAACATTCGTATCAAACCCGAAGAAACGCTGCCAAAGGAAGCTACATCATACCAACTAAGCGTAGCTCCTTGAATGAAAAACTTTAGAACCGGCATGATACTAAGTGATGCTGTAAAACTATAGCCAATTTAATTTTGGCTTAAAGTGCATTATTTTGCATTGTTATTTCATTATCTTCTCGTACTTCTCCTCAGCACATTTCTTTTGCAGATTGGTATGGGTGAATTGATCTGTAGTGATATGTGCTGTTGGGGACGTCCCTTACATCATCCCTGGATGAGGAAACGGACGTTAAACCTTTATTATTATTATTGTTATTATTATTATTAAAGTGATTACTGTAATTATGGTTGCATGTTCCATTTCGTATGTTCGTATGTTACCTATCTGCGGTTGTCAGATTGTTTTGAAATAAACTAAGATATTTTTGTATATTTAGGAGCTGAAACTTATTTTAAATTCGTTAAACTTTTACCTTTATCAGTTTGAACCATTATCTTCAGTATGGGCTTACCTAATGGTATTTTAGGAGGTTATCCGAATGCGGATCAGTAGGTGCAGGGTTTCAATTAGAGATGGGAATTTTATGAATTTTTAGAGTTCGGGTTCGGTTTGTTGAAAATGAAAGTTCGGTTCGGGTTCGTTTAGAACAAGGGTTCGGGTTCGGTTAGGGTTCGGCTTGCTTTCCAACTCGCAAGAGTTCGATTCGAGTTCTAAATGGTTTGGTTTGGATAATGTTACAATTGTTTAACATTACTTACAATAATCATGCTTATGACAAACATGTTTAAAATGGTTTATGGTAAATGTGCTTAAAGAAATACACGAAGTCATAGAATCTGACACATTTTTAACCTGAGTAAAAATATGACAATGAAAAAATTAGAGAAGTGGTATTTATATTCATTCCTGTACATTTCTTAAAATACTGTATGTTGACAAACCAATGTTCAGAAAATAGATATTTAGCTTTATTACGGCATCTGAAATATTCTCCTTGATTATAAACAGAAAATAGAATGCTTCATCCATTTAAAAATAATTTTTTTCACTAGGCCCCTATTAGAAACGTTTATAATTAAATGGAAATGTCATGGCTAAAATTTGATGCAATATTTCAGAGACAAAGTGCACTTTATTAACATATAATGTGAAATAATGACGATTTGGTGAACACATGTACTTCCACAGAAAAATTATCATAATATATACATTTTGCTGTCAACTGAACCAGTAATAAGCTATAAGTGTCTGAAATTCCAGTGATTTTTGTAATGCTCTCTCTATCTCTCTATCTCTCTGTCTCTCTGTCTCTCTCTCTCTCTCTCTCTTAGTACACAGCCTATTACAGGTCCATGGTATGTAAAGCCTCAACTTTTCTCGGTCTTTCGCTTTCCGCTTCATGTCCACATATGAGTGGATCTTAAAATCATTTAGCATTTATAATCTTGGTCTGCCTCTGCCTCTTTTTCCTTCCATTCTGCCTTCTATGACCGTTTTTAATAGACTTTACCCTCTTAGAATGAGTCCTATCCAACTCTTCTTCCTATATCTTACTACATTTATCAACTGTCTATCTTTACCAACTCTCTCCGGAACTTCCTCACTTGTAAACTTTTGAGTCCAGCTAATCCTTTCCATTCTTCTTAATATCCATATTTCCAATGCATCTAGTTTCCTGATATTTTCTTTCCTTTATGTCCATGTTTCAGATCCATATAATAGCGTAGTCCATACCAAGATTTTCGCTGTCTTTATCTTAGTGTCTTTCTTTAGGATTTTTGTTAAAAGTTTCCTATTATCAAAAGTTTCTTTTGCTTGTGCAATCCTACTATATATTTCATTCTCACATTTCCCATCATCTGTTATAGCGTGACTTATATATATGAAACTCCTTGCCTGTTCCAATTTTGTAACATTTATAATATTGACTTCACCTCTATTCTGGGATACTCTCACTATTTTTGTCTATTTGATGTTAATCTTCATTCAATATTTCAATACCATATCTTTCAGATTATCTATTATCTTCTGTAGACCAGTCTCACTTTCCGCCACCATTCCTTTGTAACGCTACCATTCCTTTTTAGCGCTATCTGTTATTAATTTTTAAATTTGTGTCGGAACCAGCCTTACCTGAATATATGCTGTTGGATACTGTAAGACATGTAAATGCAAAAACTAGTATATATTTGTATTGTTTTTACTATCTAAATATAATGTCAGGCTGGCGAAGGAGAAAGGAACTTCAAGATTTCGGTTCAGTTCGGTTTGGACGAAGACAGGGTTCTGGTTCGGTTCGGGTTCGGTCAGAGTTTGGGTTCGGGTTCGGTTCGGTTCGGTCAGAGTCTGGGTTCGGGTTCGGCCAGAGTCTGGGTTCGGGTTCGGTCAAAATTCCTGATTTTTGGGTTCGGTTCGTTTCGGGTTCGGTTCGATTCCCATCTCTAGTTTCAATCCGGTGCTCGCCCCGTTACTACCGTGCTTCCGAAATAGGAAACAGACATTATGCTTGACTTTAACCTGTTTAGTATTCGGTAAATGGTCTTCAATGTAAATGATCAATTGAAAATTCAAGTTTACCAAAAATCTCGCAAAAATTGTCGACTTTTTATGTAGAATTTACAAAATCGTCTCACTGAATCTCTCGTTGAATCTTTAAAAACTCGGGCTTGCATTTCTTAACTTATAGCACTTTCTAAGAACTGACTTTAAATTCGACTGCACTAGTTTAACCTTTTAACTTCCTGATCCACCTTCTAACCACCTCTTGATGTCCATGCTCCAGGTGGCGGTGAGGAAGATTCTGATAGCGACTCGGACCTGGAGGAGTCCCTCTACTCTGAGACGGAGTCGGAGGGCGAATCCGAAAGCGGAGCTCTGGACTTGGACGTGTGTCCGCCGGCCTGCGACCAGTCCCTGTATGACAGCACGTGTGCGCTGAGGGACAAGAGACTTGACCTGGAGGAGGCCATTGCTGATCAGCGCAAGACGCGTGAGATCATGAGCAAAGATCTCGAGGCGCTACAGAAGAGAGCAAAGGTCGTGGAGTCAGCCACGAGATCTGCCGCAGAGGAGCTGGAAGCTTTCCAGGTGATTGTTTATATACCCGTAGATACGAATTATTTAATTGATTGATTGTTTATTGATCTTACCTGTAGATACGAACTTTTACAGACGTCATTTTTCTCGTGTCTGGATATTTGTTAGTGCATTCGCCTATACAGTTTGTTCACTGCATCATGCAATCAATCTAGTAAACTTTAAATTTAGTAAACGATAAGTAAGTATAACTTAGGTTATATTACTTAGTTTGAAATTTCATTTTTCAGCTTCAGATGATGATTGATTGTCCTATTCACAGAATGATGGGAAATTTTAAATATTGTTTTCCGAATGAACATTTGGGTGGAGAGCTTCGAATTACTGCACGTAATACAAATTGAATAGTAATTTTTAGTGTTTGTAAACTCAGCAAAATATACTTTAAATTAAATTAGTAGTTTGAAATGTGGCTAATTGATTTAAATCTAATTTTTAGTGTTTGTAATTTTTAATGTTAGTGAACGGAACAAAAATATATTTTTAATTAAATTAGCTGCTGATAACTTTGAGGGATTGATTCATTAATTACTACACACGACAAATCGTTTTGCTTATACGACCGCGAATCAGATTGCGCTGGATCAGTATGTTCAAATCCTGTGCTCGCCCGTCACTGACATCGCTTTCAAGTGAGGAAACTTACGTTAACTTTACCAGCTTATTAGATTAATCTGTGTACAAATCAATTCAATATGCAACGCTGAAGTGACTTCATTATTGCACGAGTAGGTTAAGAAGCAGCAGAGTTTGAATGAGTTGGACACTATCGTAGTGCTGTGTCTAAGTCAGATCGAGTATCTACAGAACAACGCCATTCCACTCGACCTGTCCCAATGTCTCGCCTTCGACTCTCCCGCCATTGAGCGGCTCCAGGAGCGCATTGAGGAGCTGGAGCAGGAGCGCTTCGATCAGAGGAAACAAATGAGGTACTGCTCCAAGATGTTTTTGTTAAAACGTTGTGATAATTATTCCTACCTTTAAATTATCAAGCGTCTTATATACAGTTAGAATTGTTTTAAAGCAAAAGCAGTTAGAATTGTTTTAAAGTTTAATTTAATGTTACTGTCGATTATATTAGAGTATTTAGATAAAAACTAGAAGAATCTAATCTATTGTAACAATTTTCTAATATTTACACTTAAATTATTTAACACTGACTGTTGTTTTACATGCTTGAGTAATTAGCATAAACTATAATCTTTTACTATCTCTCTGGTCATTTCCATTGCTCCAATCGTGTTGCTAAACTATTTCATGAGATGTAATTTCAGTCTGATTAGTGGGAATATTCAGTTATGTAGCTGGTAAATTTTTTTAACATATATTTCAATCATGAGAATCTTGATGGAATCTTCTGCATTGTTGTTGTTATCAGACAGTCCCAGGCTCAGCATAGACGTCTGCTGTATGATCAGAGTCGATTTGAGCAGTACATCAGTAAACTGGGAGCTGAGTGCGATCAACTCATGATTGACAGGTTACATACCACTAACTATTGCTATGATTGACAGGTTACGTACCACTAACTATTGTTATGATTGACAGGTTACATACTAATAACCATTGTTATGATTGACAGGTTACATACTAATAACTATTGTTATGATTGACAGATTACATACTAATAACCATTGTTATGATTGACAGGTTACATACTAATAACTATTGTTATGATTGACAGGTTACATACTAATAACTATTGTTATGATTGACTGGTTACATACTAATAACTATTGTTATGATTGACTGGTTACATACTAATAACTATTGTTATGATTGACTGGTTACATACTAATAACTATTGTTATGATTGACAGGTTACATACTAATAACTATTGTTATGATTGACAGGTTACATACTAATAACCACTGTTATGATTGACAGGTTACGTACTAATAACTATTGTTAAGATTGACAGGTTACATACTAATAACTATAATTATTATTATGATTGACAGGTTATGTACTAATTACTATTGTTATGATTGGCAGGCAGGTTATATACCACTAACTGTTGTTAATAAACTTAGAGAGTATTTCTGTTTACTTCATGTAACTGATTTCTGCTAAAATGAATAGCATTTGTAATTAATAATTAGAGCACCTATCTGTAATTAGAGTACTTTTAAATTCAATGGACGTATATTTCAAGTGCAATTATGCAGTAGACACTGGACTGGTACATTGCATTTCTTCTGAATCCGGGCACTACGATGATATGCATAGAAGATTTAATTTTAAGACTATTGCTCTTTAATTAATAGTGATTGATTAATAAATTAATCAATCGATTGATTGATTGATTTATTGCTGGATTGAGTAGATTTGGTAGAACAGTTGACATAGAGACTCTCGAGACAGTTACTATCAACAAGCCCGTGGAGGAAGCGAGAGAGAAACTGATTGTTCTGGAGGAAGAGTGTTCTAGAGAGCTGGCTCGTCTTGATGTGCGTTACTTCATGAATTACTTTAATTTTATATTATATGTAGTCTTCAAATCTCCACATTAAATCAAGTTCTTATTAGATATTAAATATTATCGTCATTTAATGAAAGTATTTCTTTCTTATACCTGTTCTAACAGTCAATGTTCTCCTGTCATTGGTTTATTTATTATTGTTATATGGTCACTGTATTAAAAGATGTACAATTTCGTTGATTCATAGTTAAACTGATCGAACAATCTGTCGTTATATTAATTCTTAAGCGAAATACTGATTAATTGATCAATCTATTTATCTAAATTATTGGTTTTCTGTAGGAGGAGTTGAATAAGGCTAAGGATGAAATGATCGCACTGATCAGAGGAAACACACACTTACTCGATCAGACGACAGTGCTCGTTAATGAGCGAACCAGTCTGGAGCATCAACTTAACAGTCAACACAAATCTGTGGTAAGAGTTCTCACGTTGTATTCTCTGAAGGGTGAAGACCTAGCGTTCAGTAACAGTTATTTGTATATACTGAATACTAAGTCTTCAGAGAACCATGATCATTGTTTTTAACTGAATCAAAATATACACAAAGCGCATACAACGAGACAGAATACAAACAAACGGACGTTTTAAAACAAATAAAACTCTTCAATCTTCTTGAAGAGGAAGGGTTAAAAGAGCCTCTAAAACAAATTTTATCGTCTTAAGCCTGGTCACACAGCTTTTAGATTTGCATCTTTAGATGGATCTTATATTTTACGTATCATTTGGTTTTGGTTTCTTAGTACAGAATTTTTTCAGTGCCTCTATTGCCCACAAAATTCTGGGTAATGGTAACACTCTCTGCTGCTTTTATCAGTAATATAGCCAATCAAGAATATGATTGTTTCAGGTGCAATTAATACATTTCCTTTTTTATGGTAAATCTCGATTGCACCTCTGAAGATGTCTGTCATTTACACTGATATTATACTGTTTTAAATATAAATTATGAGCAAAATTAAAATCAGGAAGTTTACGGGTAAAGCTGGAGTCGACTCTATGAAATGTCACTTTAATACAATCTATAAAACCTCTTCTCCGGTTAGTGAAACGGACCTTAAGTCCCTTTATTATTGCTTTTTTTAAATATTAAAAGTTACTTCGAAGAAGAAAGCGATTGCCAATGCAACTGGACTTTTCTTTTAAATTCAGATCTGAAGATACTTCGATTGACTTTTTCGGTGGAGGAAAAACCTGAATTAAGTTCTATAATAGATTGCTCGACCACTGTGAATTGGCTAACTGTACATTTCATTTTAATTCTCCACTTAGTTCCTTTAGTTTATGTTTAATAGTTTCATTTGGTTCAATTGAAGTGCGTATACTATCGGACTGAATGCTTGATTTGCTGACAGGCAAATTTGTGGCACATTTGCTAATTGATTTGCTAATTGACTGACTGACTCAGTGAATCACTGACTGATTTATTTATTGATAGGGTAATGGTATTGCGGACTCTGGTAAATCAGAAATGGAAGAGAGGGAAAGGCTGTTTGACTTAGTGAGAACTCAGGCTCAGCAGGTTTTCAACATGAGGCGAGAGATAGGGCTGCTCTCACACAAGAGTGGTTACGTGCTGCCACCTATAGGTCAGCAACAACAACAGCAGCAGCAACAACAACATTATCATCAACAGCAACAGAATCTAAACTCGTATTACAGAGAAGAATAGTTTTCAACAAGATGGCAGTTGTTCTATGAGTAGAGCTGCACTGACGTTGAACTAAATGGCTTGTTTATCGAATTCAAGAATATAACGAAAATCACTTTCATGATTGCTTGGAAATAATTATCAGTATTAGTATTAAGGTTGTTTTATTGACACATCTATTTAGAATAGTATTTTGGAGACCTTGTTGTTTTTCAGTTCACCTTTAAATAAAAAGTCTGTACTATTTAAGGCTAAACCCTTTTTAAATTTTCTGTCTCTTAGTGCACTGCCTACTGGCAGGTCCATGTTATAAAGCGCTTTCACTCTTCTCTATCTTCCGCTTTCCTCTTCATTTTCACATATGCGTGGGTCCAGGGGCGGATCAAGGAATTTTGTAAGGGGGGGCCCGAATTTTTAGTTGAGAGTGTACACATTTTTGAATATCCCCGCCTTCTTCAGTATATGTGACGCGACCAGACAAATTGTGGTGGGGAAGGCTCAAAAACTTTTCACTACTAAGTTCGGCTCATAGAGTGAGTGTATCTCCGTATCTTATCACCCCAACCCCAACCCCCCCCCGCTCATATGATCATATCCGTATTAAAGTCAGTGGAAAACCTAAAATTCTACATGTGTTTTTGAAAAATAGGTTAATTTTTCACCTCTGAAGAAACGCGCTGATCTGGACGAATTGCAAAAGTGACCTCATTTTGGCCATAGGGGAGGCTTAAGCCCTTCCCAGCCAAAGTTGTTTGCACCACTGCTATGGGACAGAGTTCACATTTTTTACTTACACCCTTTTTCCTCTAGTGCAGTGGTTCAAGCGAAAATTGAGAGCTAGTGAAACGGTCAACATTTTTCGGGCCCCCATCCATTATACCGGGTTCCTAGTATATCCTAGAAAAAAATTAAGCTATTGTAACTGAGTTCCCTCTCGTATCCCCCCCCGGGCCCCCCTAACCAATTAGTAACATATTTACACATATAAATTGCCATAGAAACAATGAAAGTATATTTTAAATTTTTTCGACGGACCTAAGGGGGGGGCCCGGCCCCCTGGGCCTCCCCTGGATCCGCCACTGCGTGGGTCTTTAAATCATCTAACATACCTAATCTCGGCCTGCCCCTGCCTTTTTTCCCTTCCATTCTATCTTCTATGACCTCCATTAATAGACCTTCCCCCATAAGATGTGTCCTATCCAACTCTTCTTTCTATTTCTTAATACATTTCGTTTAAATTTATTTTTAAATCTACATTTTTAAAATTCTACATGTAGGTAATTTCTCTAAGTCTGAGAAGTTAAAAGACTTACAAGTTATTAAAACTTAGTTATAATTATTTGTGATTTTAATCATTTTATTATTATATCAGTATTCATTAATTATTGTCACGCTTCTGTATAATCCATCTTTGATTGTCCTGAAATCACCTTATCTCCAGATAGTGGACTTTAATTCCATGGAAAATTATTTAAATTCAATGTAACTAAATTTCTGTAGGTTCTATTCCCGTTTCAGAGGAACGGAAAAAGGAATCAGGAACACAAGACTGGCAACCTGCTATTAGGCCTTTAACTAAACCTTCTAACAATGTAAACATGCTCTATAGTGATGAATATCTTAGAAGACGAACTTTTAACTACTTACATTTAATCGTTCTTAAAACGAATCTTCACCGATTTAAAAAATAACATTGAAATTAATTTTAGTCATACTTCAATAATTCATACGACGTCATTAAGCTTATTTTTTGTTTACTAATTGGTATAAAAATAAACAGAATACATCATTTGACCAATGAAATTTACTCAATCCTATTTAAATTTGTAATTGAACTAACGCACTATCTTAATGCATGATAGCGTCAAGCCCTAAGAAGTCTGACGAACTGAGGTCCCAAGTGGCAGCTAGGAAGTCCATTGTATCTGCTCATAATCTACTATTATGGATGTCGAATATTATAGAATGTCTCAAACGCGTAGGGGTAACGTCAAGAAGTTTTAAATGACAGATCCTGAGGTGAATTAAACTCTCGTGGGTTCAAATTTCGGCCGCGCTGATCTAAGAGTGAAATCTCGAACATTTACTGGACTGGTCATACGGGACAACTTCTTGAATCACAAGCCGATTTTAAAGTTAAAGCCTAAAGGGCTACGCCTTTTAAATGAGAATACGATCTAAAATGCAAAACTTACCTTAAAACAGGGCTACGGGTTCTATTTTCGTTTTCATATAATCTACATTAGTGTAGATTGTATGAAAATTATCCATATGGATGTGAAATATGGACCTGCCAGTAGGCAGGTCACTAAAGGGAGGGACATTAGTGTGCTCTTTTGAAAAGTGTCGAAAAAAAAAAAAAAAAAAAGGTGCGAAACAACGATCATGATGCTTAGTTCATTTCTTGGATGGTCTGTGGGATTTGTAATTCTTGATTCTAATCATAGTCAAATGCTGTCTTGTCTCTTATTTCTATACTTTATTACACATCAGTGTATTATTTGCAATTCGAAGGTTGACTATCATCAAGCGCTATAGTGCTGCATTATGCAATGATATTCACTGCTTGTTTAAACATTGAAGATCATGCGTACATTCAACGTCGTTGAGTAGGCTTAGGCATTCTGAAAGTTGATTTATTTCTACGTAATTTTACCTGAAGGGGTCATGCTTTCCTATACCTATAGGCACCCTGAAGTCTCATATGTACCTCATCTACTGTTATAGTTAAATAAAGTGATTTGTCACCTCAATAAATTATTGAAACTATTTTTCATATTTTTCATTCTACCATATTATCAAATTATTACTAACGAGTCAGAAGAATTTGTGCTATATAATGCAGTGAGATTTATTTTCTTTCATAGGCTTATGGATTGCACACATAGGCTTGTGGTTTGCATATATGGCACGTTCTAGTTTCTTAGCTTATTCCTTTTGTAATTTGCTTTATTTCATAATCCATTCATGGTTACGAGTAATGGTTGCCTTTTGATAGTGCATCAATTGCAGCCTGCGCGTATTTAAGAATAGCATATCATCATCCTGGAGATTTTGATCTTCTAAGGTGGTCTCCTATCCAAGTTCTAACCGAGCACGACCTTGTTTTACATCGCTACCTGACGAAGTTAAACAAAGTGCGCAAAAAGCCACGCCATGGTTTAGCGTTGATCGTTTCGTATCTAATTATAATTTTAGCAACTTCTTCAATTACAGTGAACTTTATAATAAGTAGTTACGTTTAATAAGAAATTATCGACCTATTGAAAGAAAAGTACCTAGAATTTATTCATTGATGTTGCACACAGTCTAGAGTGAATTCTTAAACGCTATAGATTTCGTCAAGATGACTGCAGTAGCTCTACAAGCTATGGTTGTTGTTTTTGCAATGGTTCTGAGCGATATTCAGTGTACTTACGATATGAACCTACATCAGCTCCAGTATGTAGCCGATCATCTGACTGGCGATGAATGCAGGTCTGTTTCTGTCAGCGTGATACATTTCTATTACTTTTGTATCTACATGTACACGTACGTATACGCATTGGTCTGGGTGAATTGATCTGTAGTGATGTGTGCTCTTGGCGGCGTCCCTGACATCATGCCTGGATGAGGAAACGGACGTTAAACCTTTATTATTATTATTATTATTATTATAAATATTATACCCCGGTGTAAAGAACCTGGGGTTTGATAGAAACGATTCAAGCAATACGTGCTGAAGCGCCGCCCGGCTACTCGAGGTCATATTATTATTATTATTATTATTATTATTATTATTATTATTATTATATTACATTGTCCTTGTCCACATGTTATCATTGTTTACTATAAGAATTTTTGTTACGTTTAATATATAAACGTAAACATAAACCTCCTTTACCTTTAATTCTTTATATTTCGACTGATTTTCTGGAGTTAGGAATTTGCGCCATTTTGGACCTTCTCTTTTGCTCATCGGTTTTGATTTATTAATTGCTCAATAGAGTTCGATGTTGTCATGAACGACAGTAGCATTCTAATTGTTGTTATGTTACTTGACTGGAGCCAGTGGCGATGTCGGTAAGATATTAGTATAGATATTGTATAGTTAGTGGTGTGTAACCTGTCAATCATAACAATAGTTAGTGGTACGTTATCTAGCAGCTGCTATTATGTTACTTGGTTTTGAATGTAGAGCATTATCTAGCAGCTGTTAATATGATACATTGTTTTGCTTGTAGAGCGTTATCTAGCAGCTGCTATTATGATACTTGGTTTTGCTGGTAGAGCGTTATCAAGCTCGCTGAAGCAGACCACTCAGCTGTTGGACACGACCAAGGTTGACGGTAGTGCTGAGCCGAACGTGCCGTGTTTGAACCTGCTGCTGCACTGGGACAGGCACGGTGGAAGAGATAAGTCCTCTATGCTACTGACTGTCAGGTATATGTGTTATCCTTTCAGAATTCACTCTCTTATACTTGATGTCAGGTGATGTTGTTTTGGAGTAGTTGCTAGTGGTAATTTTGTGTTAGGAGTCCTCTACTCAAATGGCTGTAAGCTAGGTAGGTAGCGCTGTAGTTTTAATGTTCTGAACACAATATATATGTATATATATATATATATACATATATATTGTGTTCAGAACATATATGTATAAATATATAACATATATATATATATATATATATATATATATATATATATATATATATATATATATATGTCCTCGCTCGACGACATCATGGTCTGTGAAAGTCTTTTAGCTTAGTGTAATTTCATTTGCTGTTGTAATATTATCTATGTTGATATTTTGGCGAAGATAGATATCATAACATCCACTAAGGCTTTAAATCTCATTTATCAATTAAATTTTAATATCAATACAATGGCAAGCGGCTTCCAGGGGCATCTTTCCCGGTAATCAGCTTGGATACTTTATAACGCCCTCCTGTGACAAAACAAACGTTAAATTGTTGTTACTATGCTTTGCATTGTGTGAATATAAGACCCAAGCACTTGTGTTGTTGTGTGACATCAGACTCAATCAGTCGTATTGCCTCTCACTATTGTGCGATATCAGAATCGATCAGTTACATTGTGTGACAACAGACTAAATCAGCCGCATTGTGTGACAACAGACTAAATCAGCCGCATTGTGTGACAACAGACTAAATCAGCCGCATTGTGTGACAACAGACTACGGCAGTTGTATTATGTGACATCAGACTAAGGCAGTTGTATTATATGACTCCAGGCTAAGGCAGTTTTATTATGTGACATCAGACTAAGGCAGTTGGGGCATGAAGACATCGCTCATGCTCTCAGCGAGGCAGTGGTCAATGATGAGGTCGGCGCGTACAAAGCGAATCTAAATGATCAGCCCATCAAGGATTTGATACCAGACAGCTCTCAGCTGCTCGTAGAGGCCCCCAAAGTAGATGACGTGAGAGAGGTTGAAAAGCCTTCCAACAGAGTTGTCCGTATGTATAGCTGTTACTATTGTACACGTCAATTTGTGTATATATACACTCTCCGTCTTTTCTAAGTTTCTCTCTTCTATCTCTGTCTCGAAATTTCAAACTGCATCTTGCTTATATGGTCACTTAACTATAGATGCCTAGTATTATCTCTCTCTCTCTCTCTCTCTCTCTCTCTCTTAGTGCTTAGCCTATTGGCAGGTCCATGGTAAATTACGACTCCAATATTCTCTGTTTTCTGTGTTTCTCTTCGTGTCCGAATATGAGTGGATCTTTAAATCATCTAACATTCCCAATCTAGGTCAATTGGGAGTTGGGACGCATGGGTTGTAGTAGTTCGTACGGTATATCCGTGAGGCACGGCTGGTGTATTGTACCATTGGAGCCGTAACACAGACAATTGACATATACGTATAGTCGTCATTACTTTGTGGATTAGGTCACCTAATACAGGCAAATGACTTATTTGTCAATCAATGCGCTTATGTATTTTGTCGTTCATCAAACTTGGTGGTATGGTATATCAGTATCTATCAATGAATGCATGGCTAATAAAATAATTATAATGGAGAGTATTGTGAAATTATATATCTTTATATATATATCACTGTAGAACCATGTGTAAAACCGTTAGGTAGTTTATCGTCCATGATCTCTTAACCAGACCCGTGAACGTCATAGATTATACACTGGCTAGTCATCGTTGTAATATCGATTGCGAAAACGGACAATGCTAGCAGTCCGTCTCTCTTCTCTTTATCATCATCATCCCTGAATCCCAGTCTTACCAGGGTCGGGATACAAATAGACCGTCTTAAATCCTCTCTGTCCTGCATCACACCACCAGCCAATCCTCTATTTGAGACATTTTCCATTCCCATTCGTTTAAATTTTTGTAGCAATTTCTGGAGCCTAGGCGCTCACCAATCGAATGCCCTTTCTGACGATGGTACCGATCTTAGTGCTTTAGTCGCCTTCTACGACACGTGCAGTCACCGGTTGGTCAATTCTTCAAACAACCCGGACACAACACGGGGAAAATCTCTCTTCTCTTAATATACATGTATAACACAAAGTCTACATAAAGTGCGTAATACAGTCAATTGTAATGAGTTGAGAAAAAGTTAAAGCTAAAATTAGTGTGATTTTAAAAAAAATTTGATCAAACAAATTGAAGTGAGACATTGAAAACATTATATCATAAAGGAAAAAGAAGAGTACAACGTTCCTGATGAAAACCTGCGTGTTGATAAGAAGACATGTTATGCTGTATCTTAAATGATGACGTCTTGAATGTGGCAGACAAAAGAGAGCGCGAGAGAGAAAGAGAGAGACAAAAAAGTACACACCTAGGCTTTTCTGTATTAAAGAATTCTAAACGCAGCATGGAATCGAAGAGCTCGAATAACCTCCGGATTGATTTTTTAGTCATTATTTCATGACGAACCCAGTCTCTTTACACACTAAAATGGCTAAAAGCTGGTAAAGCTAATGTTATCGTCAGTTTCATCACTCGAAAGCGATGTCAGTGACGGGCGAGTCCATTATTTGAACACCGCCCATACTAATCCGCGATCGAATATCTTACCGACATGCCACTGGCTACAACAAATGGCATGTCGGTAAGACACTCCCACTGGCTGGAGCCATCGGCATCACCATCGGTGGCGATGACGATTCGAACATATTTGACAATCTAACATTCGAACATTCAACTATCTGACCAAACTGTATATACTTGTTCATTTATGACAATACTGTTGCTTAGGCTGCATGTTTTGCGTGTGTTATAGCTTGGCACATAGTGGTCATAGTGGCAGGTGTACTGGTGATCCTGGCTTTCATACTATATCTAGCGCGTAACACGAAACCCTGCAAGAAGATCAGGTGGCTATCATTGGTCATGTGTCTAATTTGTTATTTTAGTGAATCATATATTGTTGGCTGGAGCCAGTGGCGATGTCGGTAAGATATTCGATCGCGGATCAGTATGTGAGGGGTTCAAATCCTGGGCTCGCCCCGTCATTGACATAGCTTTCGAGTGAGGAAACTGACGTTAACATTAGCTTTAGCTTTTGGCTCAGGGCAAAATTATGTGTATCTGTACTTCAAAAATAAAATAAAAACTATATTTGTTCTGTTTAGCAGTCCATAATGTGCAAGTTTACCAGCTTAATTTTACCAGCTTTTTAAAAATTTATTTTATTTGTTACTTCCATACAGAGGTTCTTGTCCGTTTTAATTGTTTAATGTCAGTTTCATCTTTCTAAAGAATACTGCTGACAGGGCAGAAACTAAGATTTAAACCCCGAACCTCCTAATTCGCAGTCGAATCGTGAAACTGGCTCCTGCCTTAGACTATAAAGACTAAGACTAAGACTGTATGTTACAGGTTGTGGCATAGGGCCAGGCCTAACAATCATCGTTATCCCAACCACAGCAATATCATATTCACTTAGGCCTACTGATTGATCCATCCATCAATCAAGAGAATGACAGCTAATAACTATGTCTCAAAAGTGTGTGGAACTTAAGATTGATTAAACTAACTAATAGATTGAATACTATGTTTAATGGATTGACTAATCATATCACAAAAATGGTAAAAGGTGAGAATTGTAAAGCTTATACATGTATGTTAATTGATCGATCATACTCTCAGAGGAATAACAAATGAGCACTTGTTGGGAGGGAAGGAGTACGAGCCAGCGATGGAGGAGAACGAGGAACCTCTGCCAGATGACGTCACCCAGGAGGATGTGGAGCTGGTCAAGAGCTTTCTCAATCCTCAGAAGGTCATCAAGGGCAATAAAGTCGTCCGAGAGTTCGTGTTCGGCAATCAGAGAATTCCAGTGGATCAGTTTTCCGTTAGAGAACCTCCTGATAGAGAGGCAAAGCAGTTCTTCAGCTATCTCGTTAAACTCTAATTATACCGTATAATCAATCAAACAATAGGGTTAATCAATCAAGAGCTTATAAAAAGATTAAAGCCTTGTTTAACGTCAGTTTCATATCTTGAAGCTTGTCAGCGATTGTACAAGAATTGTTAGTCGATTTGAATCCTGAGCCAACTGATCCGCAGGCGAACGCCTTACATGTTCCGCTAAATTAATCAATCAGTTACAGGCTCAGTCCAATCAATCAAGCAATTAATCAGTTATTTAATGAAATTATTATGCGATCTATAAACCAGCACTCTATAACCTGATTTAGTCAAGGTTTTTAAGAGATAAATAAACAATGGAGAGAAATTAGTATAGCCTTCAAAAGTCCACAACCGCGGCTTGGCCAGCTGCCACTACAACCTGTGTACATAGATTAATTCAGCATTAGTTTCCTCGCAAATTACAGTAACAGCTTGAACCATCTTCTACGAACTCGAATGTCTTACGTTGATCCACGAAGCTTACAGAAAATTGTAACCCTGTTACTCTGCGCTAGTTTATTCACAGTGTATTGTTCACTAATATTCATGTAATTGTCGGCATGATTTTCTGCAAACGAGTGATTAAATGTTAAATATGTCATGATATGTGTATCGTTAAAATGCTATTTTATTTATGCTACTGAAGAAGGCAATGGTAAACCATTTTATAAGCCAGATTTATCCCAAACGAAAGGCTACCTAAGGTTGGTAGGAGATAGCCTTTTCTAGTCAATCAATTTGTTAATCAGTAGAGTGCTTTATAAAGAGTTTGCAAGCAGACAATGAGTAGGAATTTGTATTCTGTCCTGTCGAATAGCATCAAGAGATTACTGAAAACAAACAGCAGTTTTCTATAATACTTGACAAAATTAGCATATTGTCAGAAACTCCCCTTAAGTGAATATTAGAAGTAAAGCTGTCGACCGTTAAACCGCATGATATTATAACGTATTGTTGTTCAGATGTATTGTTGTAATGAATAAGTTGTTTTGATAGTACGATTTAATGAATTAGTGATTCAGATAGTATTATTTAATCACTTTTAATGAATAAGTTGTTCAGATTGTTTGATTTAATGAATAAGTTGTTCAGATAGTATTATTTAATGAATAAGTTGTTCGGATAGTATTGTGAACGTAAAAATAAGTTGTTGAGAAAATGTTGTACTAGTATTTTTCATATAATTATAGCTTTTCATATAATGACTTGAAAACGGCAGATTCTCTTTGTAGGTTTTGACCATATTGACTATTGATTCAGTAATCAAAATCATTACGTATTTGTTAACTACACAAGTAGAGTACTATATTGTCTCTATATCTCTTTCTCTCCCTTTTTCCCTCCCTCTCCCTCTCTAATCTAGAGTGTTGTTATAGTGCCAATATTGACCTAATATCTATTAACCTGGTGTCCATTGGACTGATATCTATTAATCTGGTGCCTTAGCCTGGTGTCTATTGGCCTGATATCTATTAACCTGGTGCCTTAGCCTGGCGTCTATTGGACTGATATCTATTAACCTGGTGTCGATTTGATTGATATCTATTAACCTGGTGTCTTAGCCTGGTGTCTATTGTACTGATATCTATTAACATGGTGTCTTAGCCTGGTGTCTATTGGCCTGATATCTATTAACCTGGTGTCTTAGCCTATTGTCTATTGGACTGATATCTATTAACCTGGTGTCTATTGGACTGATATCTATTAACCTGGTGTTTAGCCTGGTGTCTATTGGCCTGATATCTATTAACCTGGTGCCTTAGCCTGGTGTCTATTGGCCTGATATCTATTAACCTGGTGTCTATTGGACTGATATCTATTAACCTGGTGTCTATTGGCCTGATATCTATTAACCTGGTGCCTTAGCCTGGTGTCTATTGGACTGATGTCTATTAACCTGGTGTCTATTGGACTGATATCTATTAACCTGGTGTCTTAGCCTGGTGTCTATTGGTCTGATATTTATTAACCTGCTAAACCAGAAAAATTCCAAACCAGTGGATGACAGCTACTCAGAGCTCAAATCAATCGAAATCAACTCTCGAAATAAACCATAAACCATATAGTCGAAGCATCCTTGACTGACTGAGACACTACACGGGTGATGCCAAAAAGAAGCTAAAAGATTGATATGAAATAGCTCCTAGCTAGCTAGAAGGTATGAACTTCTTATAAATTATAAATATAAGACAAGGTAGTTCATATTTGAGTTTCAAGAAGGCCTACTGATATTTTAGGTTCATAATGCATCTTAAGCATAATTTCTTAGAGAGACTAGCACTTTAAATGTCGTTTAAAAATAAATTGAAGCGAATGCAAATTTGTCATTCCATCGGCCTACATCTGCATTTTTCTTCCTGTCTTAAAGCGCTAGATTGAAGTAAAATAGGCTAAAACTAAGTTTAACGTCAGTTTCCTGTCTCGAAGCACGTCAGTGACAGGAAGAACACTGGGTTTAAACTCTAAATATACTACCGGCTCAGACCGGTAAATTATACGTGAAATTCAAACCTTCTGAATATGCAATTTATATGCGGCTCTAAAGAGACAAGAACATTGTAACGTTGAGAAGATAAATAAAGCATGTACGCAAGGTCTAAACATCGACAGCTTAAACCTTACAGCCTAAAGGCATGTCCTCTCGTACAAATATCTGTGGAAAATGATAAGAATACAAAAGTGATCGATTTTTACATATTTCTCAGAAAACAAATTAAATTCTGTACTTAACCTGAAGTTGCCTAACTAGAAATGGATATAGTAAGCATTGACTAAGCAGGAGATCAGGAATTGCATGGAAACCACCTCAGAGACCATATTTTTCCAATCATAAGGCTATTTGAAGGTAAATGCTTACTCATTGTGATGAGGTCAACTTGTTAGACGACTGAGTGCTCTACAGCGAGCATAAAACAGAATGTGTACGAATATGAACTTGGATCTGCCATTATGAAAAAAAACCATCTTAAAGAAATTGCTGCGAGAAATTAGCAATGAGGGTTTAACAATGAAGCAGCATATAGTGAGCATCAAACGCGAAATTCCTTAAAGAATTTATTTTCTTAACGTAAAGCACTTAATGCAGCAATAAACTTAAAAATAAATCAGCAATAAACTTAAAAATATAAACAACGCAAACGTTTCCATTAAATGTATGTACATAAAATATGCGCTAACAACAAATAAACGAAAACACATAAATCATTACAAAGAATGTCGCAAATCTCATCATCCAAGCTCTCTATGCGCTTTAGTAGTTTCTTACGGAAAAGTGTAGCGATCGGTGGATTCATTTCTACATTCTGGAACCAATTCTGCAAATAACTTGCGTGCAAAACTAGTTCCAGCTCCATACATTAGATTATATGACATTTAGAAAAGAAACCATACCATTTTTGTCATTGATCCAATGTCTACCCATACAGGCGAGGGAGAGACGAGGTTGGGGGACGGGAATATATGAGGTAGGCGTAAATTGTGGTTAAAATCACAGCGAAACGGGTGGATGTGGTGGAAAATTAGACTAACAGATTGAAGATAGAAATTAATTGCGCTGTGAGCATTACAAACACTGCTCGAATGAGTGAAGAGGCCGTATCCCCTACCTAAGCTCTCTATAGAGAGTTTGCTACCGAAAGTACATCATACTCAAAAATCTTTTACCAAGACAGTCCAATGTTTGATAGAGCATACCATGCAAACGAATCTCTATACATTACAACAATTACATACAGTTAAACAAGCAATATACAATGGAATACACAATAACGAGCATCACAAAACCAAAACATTATCAATATTAATATACCTAGTATATAACAGAATCTGAAAATACTTAACATAGATACTTAAAATAGATCAACCAACCGCGGCTAACCTACTTAACAATTCTAGAGTTAAACATTATCGGCTTAAATCTCTATGAACACCTACTCCTCTCCACTAACCACTAACTAAATGTCGTCCATTTACCTTTTCTAATACGAGAACTGAAGCGATACATCAAAATCTCAACTATGTAGATAGGCCTATATCGTAACTGATGTCACCTTCGAGTGAAGAATCGGTAGTTAAATCCGCACTGATTGTCTTATTATTAATTAACTGACTGATTGACTGTATCTTTAGATCAAAGAAACAATTAATTGGATTATCACCAGACCATAATCAACTAATTACAAGCCAATCAACTATATCATGAAACAAAAGAAATTCTTTAGTACATGTTGAAAAGTAACGATGAAAAGGCAGTGCTCGACATTTAATATTTAAAAATGAAATACTGTATGTAAGATTGCAAAGCTACTATACTTAAATTAATTACTTTACATTGTTTTACAATAGCGATGGTATTAGTCGCTACAAGACTAGCATAAGATGTGATATTAGCTTTATATTATTTTGTTCGACATATAATTTTAGCACCTAGACAGTTGAGTATAACAAAGTCTTACACCAAGCCATACAATTGCTAAAACTGAATAAATTTTACACACACAAAATAACACAAATTACTACAGAGACATTTTTGGTGATTCTGCAAAACATTAAATACGTACTTGATAAATGATAACTCTAAGAGTTTAACCAACAGCATTATAATGAAAGATTATCTATTTACTCTTTGATGATATTTATCACTTTTAATAAAACATATTTAGCCATTAGACAGTTTAGTCAATAATAAATGTTACCAGTCCTGTGAATATGTCCGATATTTTACTCTCCGATAAGCTCTACACACACTAAGCTATTTAGACACTCCCTCAACTCTCGAGCCTCAACACTTTGATTTTACCTCAAGTACTATGAACAAGACTTTAGCAAATACCATTTATAATATTTTGTCTCTTAAAATTCAACACAGCTGCCGATGTGAAACTCTTTACTGAAATGAATGACGTTCTAAAACTAGAGAAAACAAACTTAAGTTATGTTATTTACGTTGTGTTAGTTAGACAGTAGTAGCTTACCTTGTATTATGTAGCTACAGGATATGTATAAGGTACGGATAAGGCATAGCCTTTGTAAAGGGATTAACTTGTTTATCAATGGAGTGCTCTTTATGGAGCGAGAAAGCAGACCTTGAGTATAAATATGTCCTTTGAACCTGCCATTTGACAGAACACCAGAGCGAGAGAGAGAGAGAGAACGAGAAAGAGAGAGAGAGAGAGTTAAACAGTGTAAAAGGAAAATAAAAGGGGATCCATATCATGCGATAAGAAGCGGCGATTGATGTCACTGATCAGAATTTATTCAAGAAAAATAAGAACTGAACCTAACAATAACTCTAGTGGTTTATAATCTTATGGCAGATGTAGAAATGGGGAGAGCTGAAGCATGTTGCAAAGACTTCCTTCCACACAAATTCAACAAAGACCGGGACAAAAATATAATCCATAGAGAAATCTAATTTATTTCGTCAAAGCTTAAATTATTTTCACACAATTCTCAAATTCTATAGGAGCAATTTCTACATATAACAAGCAAATTTGATGACAAAATACTTAGAAATGAGAAATATTTAAGACTCATTTAGCACAAATTGCACAAAATTTCTTCCACATCGGGTTAATATTCCAATAGAAATACAAATTGTTCTAACAACGTTTAGAAATTTTGTTTGAAAATAACGTGATCTGTTTAGGTTTCCGCATATCTACAGCATCATCTTGTAAACAGAATGAGTTAAAGTTGCTAAAGCTCCGCAACAAAAGTAACCAATTTAAAGTGTCACAATACCGCTGTAAATAAATAAATTCACAATAAATTGACGGGAAGTTCATTCGATACGTGTACTAGAATTACGTAAGAGGTATCATGTGTTAATTCAAATAGAAGGAAGTAATTTCTGAGCAATTGGGCAAATATAACGACAGCAAAAAGGAATAGCATTTGTCTGAATCAGTAGCCCTAATTAACTCAAAATCAGAACCTTTCCTGCTCATAAGACTTGTCAAAAGAAATTTTGTTTTATTTTCGTAGAAACACTGTAAGTATTTACAAGTGACTATTTTTCCATCAAATTAATAGATAGATTGCGAAATTCTTTCTCTAGATAATCCGAAAATATTTAGTAAATATTTTAATGTTTGACTAAGTTATACACCCATCGCTCCTTGAATTTACTGAAGGAGAGAGTCATAGACTGCAGGCAGACAGACCCAGGGTAGAGTCATAGACTGCAGGCTTACAGACTCAGGGTAGAGTCATAGACAGCAGGCAGACAGACCCAGGGTAGAGTCATTGACTGCAGGCTGACAGACCAGGGTAGAGTCATAGACTGCAGGCTGATAGACCTAAGGGTGAGTGTTCCAAGCAGATCTTGTCATTGATGAATTCTTGGTTTATCATCAGATTAAAGAGTCCTATAGTAAGCTCTACCTACGAGTATTCTCAACATTATTCAAGTCGATCAATTGGCTCAGCTCTTGACCGAACCTTTATTAGCGCCAAACATCTCCGCGACGATCTGCTTCTTGTTCACTTTGCCCATAGCATTGCGAGCGATGGAGTCAGCTATACGGATGACGCTGGGCACCTGGTAGGGAGGCAGGCGCTCTGCCGCCCAGTCCTTCAGAACCCCGGCGGTGAGGGTGCGCCCGGGCTTGAGTACGATTATCGCTGCGACCACCTTCATAAAACACATACATATAAATCATCATCATTTTCTCCCGTTAAGGGCTACCATAAAGCGCAGATAAGACATGGACTTTTTGAAAGGATTACGTTGAAAAGTATAACAAATATGGACTACAAAACACTGCAGAAAGGTATTATGTACAATGTAGGCCTATAGTATATTTATTATACATAACATTATAATAATATATATATTAGTGACCTAGCAGTTAATTAATAGATTCAGTTTACGTTGCTTTTTACGTGATTTTCATGTCATTTCTGATTACATGTAATTTTCTGCCGTGCTGTGTTGAGTGAGATATCAAGTTATTTTGTGACAGTGTTCTTATTTTCTGATAATTCTTAATTTGTAAAATTGGTAGCGAATATTTTTAATGCAATTATTTTGTGCCAGTCTGATACTTGTATATTAATGCATAGAAAGGGTAAGACAGACATAGATAGAGGAAGAGAGAGAGAGACAAACGAGAGAGATATAGAGTGAGAGAGACCGAGAGAAAGACAGAGAGAGAGAGAGAGACAAAGACAGAGACAGACAGAGAGAGATAGAAGGCACACTATATACCTGACCCCACGTCAGATCCGGCACCCCCACCACCACCACCTCCGCTATGTCAGGATGAGCGAGCAGCTGCTGCTCGACGTCGAGGGCCCCTATCTTATAGCCGCCACTCTTGATGATGTCCACCGAGGTCCTGCCCACGATACGATACGCCCCGTCACGATACACGGCCGTGTCGCCCGTCATGAACCAGCCGTCCCGTGTGAACGACTCTCTCGTCGCCTCCTCCTTCCTCCAGTACTCCTTGAACAGTGTCGCTCCACGCACCTGAGCAACCAGTACAAATCAGGTACTGTCTTCTTTAGTCTGTATTAAAGCTCTCATTTATCCCGAACTTAAGCTGAGATTCAAGGGAAGATGATGATGTAGTTTTAAAGCGCTCTATTAGTTTGTTATGAAGCGATACAATGTCATCATCATCATCATCATCATCATCATCATCATCATCATCATCATCATCATCATCATCATCAATGATCATTATCATCTTTTTCAATCAATCAATAAGAATTTAACGTCCGGTTCCTCGCCATAAGGTAATGTCAGGGACGTCTCTTGCAGACACTACACAAACAGGCGCCAAAGCACCACACGATGACGACTGAGTGCACAGAGACCACAAGAGAATGTTTTTCCGTTGAATTACAGTTTAGCTAGGGTTGGGATAGGTTCTGGGAAATTTTGCAGCAATTTTTGGAGCCCAGGAGCTTACCAATCGAATGTCCTCTCTGACGTTGGTACAAATGCGATACAAATGCGGGGTTCAAATCCAGGTCTCGCCCGTCACTGACATCGCTTTCGAGTGAGGAAACTGACGTTAACATTAGCAATACCAGCTATATACAATAGTCTCCTATATTCCCAATATTCTCCTCAGCACATTTCTTTCGCAGAATGGTCTGGGTGAATTGATTTGTAGTGATGTGTGCTGTTGGGGTCCTGACATCATCCCTGGATGAGGAAACGGACGCTAAACCTTTATTATTATTATTATTATTATTATTATACAAGTTAGATTGATAAATTATTACCTGTAATTCACCATCTTCATTATCGCGCCCCTCGTTTGACATACAGTCGCCCTGAACGATCACCTCGTAATCGTCGCTGGACCTCGAGACCCTAGGCCTCACCACCCTCACCTCCACGTGAGGGAAGGGCCGCCCCACTGCCCCAGGCTGTCTCACGCCCTCTAGCGGGTTAGTTAACGCCATGCCCAGTTCTGTCATGCCATATCTCTCTAGCAGTCTGTGACCTGTGAAGATGTTAATTAATGTTGATGAATATCTAATATTTATTGTTCTATCCAGGTACCCGTGAATAGCATTGTTAATTAATGTTTATTAACTGCTACTAATTACTCAGTCGTAGTAGTAGTAGTAGTAGCAGCAGCAGCAGCAGCAGCAGTAGCAGCAGCAGCAGCAGTAGTAGTAATAATAATCATCAAAATAATAATTATCAAACCCCCGGTTCTTTACACCGGGGTAATTTTCTAAATATAAAAAAAATAAAAATAAAAGAATAATAATAATAATAATAATAATAATAGTATTTCCAGCGATAAATAAGACCTTTTTTCTTAGGCAAAGGCTTTCTATGTTTTTCTATGATTATTTGAAGATTTCATGTAGTCTGCTTCAGCAATTCTCTTTTAAAAAGTTAGATGACCTCGAGTAGCCGGGTAGCGATTCAGCACGTATTGCTCGAATCGTTTTTATCAAACCCCGGGTTCCTTACACCCAGGGTTAAAAAATTAAATGAAATAAAAATTAAAAAAATAATTTTATTAATCAATAAGTAAGCTCTTAATACTTCCTATAGCACGTATCAGAATAATAATAATAATGAAACCATAATTCTAAAAAATAAATGCTATTATTAATAAAGATATGACTAAAATACGATTCACAATAAAAGAAGGTTAAAAGAAACCATGACTGTATTAAAAATAAATACAGACAAAACAGACAAAAACTTCTTTACAATATCTGCCAGAATCACGAAAGGTCGAGTTCCCGAAATTTAGCATACACAAAATAATTGCAATAGGAATGCTTTCTCAAGACTATTAAAAAACAAAATTACGGCTGCTGTGATTTATAAATCAAAGTTTCCTTTACTTCAAAATATGTAACAAACTATGCAGTTGATTTTTAACAAGTCATATAAAGAACTGAACCCAAATACATCATGTTACTCAAAAATAACCTATTGGCAAAATATCATACAGCCATTGTTTTAAGAAGATATTTGTAAATTAGAAGCCATCAACAGAACACAACAACCATATATACATACATGTAGTCCAGAATGTTTAGAATAGGCATCATTGTATATCCACACTTTATGACCGAATATAAATCGTGCATTTGCTATGATATCATTCTATTTGAGCCAGGAGCCAGTGACGATGTCGGTAAGTCTAAGATATTCGACCGCGGATCAGAATGTGCGGGGTTCAAATCCTGAGCTCGCCCGTCACTGACATCGCTTTCGAGTGAGGAAACTGACGTTAAAATTAGCTTTTTTTTAGCTTTTTACTAGACCATATTAGTTAGGAGAAAGTGTACAAACAATCTTAACCTGTGATGGCCTCCCACTTCTCCAGTATCGGCAGAGGTAGTGACGCAGAGCCACACATAAACAATCTAATGCGCTTCATGCAGCTGGCTCTCACGTACTCTTTAGTCATTGCTGACTCATCCCTCTTGTCGTGAGCCTCTATCAGCTTGGCGTAGATAGTGGGCACAGCCGTGAACATGTTGACGTGGCGAGGTAGGGCTGACTGATGCACGTCCTACATAGCAGATAGTGTTATACATACAATCATCATCATCTTCCCTTGAATCCCAGTTTAACTAAGGTCGGGATATGAACAGACCTCCACTCCTCTCTGTCCCATACCATATCATCAATCATCATCATCATCTTCCCTTGAATACCAGTTTAACTAGGGTCGGGATACGAATAGACCTCCACTCCTCTCTGTCTCATACCATATCATCAATCATCATCATCATCTTCCCTTGAATCCCAGTTTAACTAGGGTCGGGATACGACACAATGTGTTATACACACAATGCGTAACTGATGTTAAATTCTATTGAGGCACTAGGAAATAAATCTTCATTGTATTATATTCTATTAACTAATACGAAAGTTAAACGTTGCTGATTGCAGCAGTGGGCGACATTGCCCTGAATCCACTGCTTTTGGCTCCAGCAGCGCCCGTCCCCACTTCATCTGTTATCGATCCACCACGACGGTGACTCCCCTGATTAGGCGTTGATGAGGCAGTTGTGAGAACTCTGTTGGGAGAACCGCTTTTAGAAGTCAACAACCGTGAAATCTGGAGCTGTTCCTAGAGAATTCTGGGATCTAGTTTCCGCTTGATTAGGGCTCTGATTCGTAAAACTCGATGAGCTCTGCCTCTCCGCCTCAGCCTGCCCTGAGGCCAACATCTGGTTCAGCCCTTGACCCTGGTGCTGTGGCCCTAGTGAAACATCTCTCTTTCTCTTAGTGAACGGCCTACTGGCAGGTCCAAGGTATATAATGCCTCCACTCTTCTCTGTCTTCCACTTTCCTTTTCATTTCCACATTTGCGTGGGTCTTTAAATCATCTAACATACCTAACAACCTACCTAACAATAATATTATTATTATAATAATGCAGACCTGTGCCACAGGATTGAGCGATGTAGAATGCATTGCAGCCCCACTCGGCGACCTAACCTCCCTCACTGAACTAACATCAGAGCTTTCCAGACTGTCGTGTATGTGGTAGTCAAGCGGATGAACGATTCTCTTCCACACGGCATCAGCGTCAAACTTCTCCAGCATGACACAGCAGGCGCCATGTTGTAGTGGCGTGAGCAGCGCGTTGATGACCCCGTGCACGTGATGCAGGGGCAGACAGTGCAGCATGACGTCACTGGACGACCATCTCCACGCTGCAGACATACCGGCTATCTGAGCGTGTAGGCTGCTGTACGTGTGCACCACACCCTTAGGTCTCCCTGTTGTACCGCTTGTGTAGATGAACAGAGCCGCACGCCGCGTGAATTTGTTGGCGTCTCGTAACTGATTGAGGCGATTCCAGCGAGCGGCGTAGCGGCTCAATCTCCGAGCCAGGTCAGCGTCAGAGTCCTGAGGAGGTTTAGGCACCTGACCGGGCTTGAGCTTAGAGTCCGGGGCATTCTTTAGACTGTACTTACCTACAAAACATCGGTATGTAGATTTACGTTTAGCTATTTCTTAATTTAAAATATTCAGACTAATTATACATATCACTGGAACATTTAAGACATTCAGACTCATTATACACATCACTGGAACATTTAAAATTGTGTTGACACATCCTAAAGAACACAAAGAGCATATTTTAATTTTAATCAATGAAAGCTAAATTCATTACTGCAATTGATAGTTAACACTGATTATTATTCATCAAATCAGACACAAATTTAATAAGAATAAAAATAAAAATGGAACAATCCATGGTAATTAGTGCAAATAATAACCTATTGCAGTAACTTTTAGTTCATTGCGAGTGTAGTCTGTTTCACTGAGCTCCAGTAGAGGCACATTCGTATCCTTAGCAGTGATGCGAACCGCCTCGGGACAGTCTTGATATGATAGAATCAGCTTGGGCTGACTGTCATCTATGAAATAACGGAGCTGTGGAGCAGGATATCTGAAGGCAAAATAAAAGCACTATGCTCTGATACATATATCTCCGTGTACTCTGTCGTCATCGTAGGGTGCTTTGACGCCTTTTTGTGTAGAATCTGTAAGAGACGTACCTGATATTGACTTATGGCAAGGAACTGGACGTTAAATTATTATTGATTGAGTGATTGATTGATATTGTTCAAAAACGTGTAGACGATAACAAAGTAATAAAATAAAAACGATTGTTCACATAATCTTCGTGTATATCTTTACTGCCTATCAGTTTAAGTATAATGAAATTATATTGCCTTTTTTAAAAATCACATTAATTATCAGTGAAAACAAGCACACAGTTAATTATCAAATATTCAAAAAGCCAATTATACCATTTATTCATTGACTTAAGAACTAGATGTCACTAATTTGCAATAATTGATAAATAAGGTAAGATCTCACTGATGATGGGTACACACATCTTAATAATCAGCGACCTAATCTAATCTAAACTTTAAGTTAACAATACATTTTGAAATTAGTGCCTATTTTAAAAATCAGTCCCACTGTTCATATGCTAAGCCTTTAATACTGGAACAACCTTAACTTTAGGGTTAAGACTTTAGGCTAAGACTTTAGACTAAGTTTAATTTCAGTTTCCATACTACAAGATTACAGATAGACAGGCTCAGGCAGAGATGTGAGTCCTCAATATCCATTTTATAAGCCCAAGCATTATAAAATCTGCCAGACAAAAAGTAATGACTTTGTATAGGTAAAATATTCAGAGTATGGAATGACTAGCAATGAAAAAGTGAATTAAGCAATAAACATTAGTTACTACAACACACTCTTGTTGCATCTATGACACTGAAGTATAGACGAACAGTAAACTGAATGAGTCGTAAGACGCGAATGAGCAAGAACTAAGGAAGGCAATGGCAAACCAATGGATTAACTCGTTAATAGATGGAGTGCTGTTTAACATTTACGCTGAAGCAATGATGGAGGAAGCCATGGAAGACTTGGAAGAAGGAATAAAAGTAGGAGGGAATTTGTTACAAGATGTACGATTTGCAGATGACCAAGGAATGGTAGCGGGCAGCGAGATTGGATTGCAGAAGATAATGGATAGGCTGAATGATACGGCTCTAAGATATGGCATGAAGATTAATATAAAAAGACCAAGGTTATGAGAGTGTCCAATAATAAAGGTGAAGTTAATATCACAATAAATGGTACAAAATTGGAACAGATAAGGAGTTTCAAATATTTGGGTCATACTATAACCGATGATGAGAAATGTGAGACAGAAATATGCAGTAGGATTGCACAAGCAAAAGCGGCCTTTGGTAGTAGAAAAGAACTATTAACAAAAAGTCTAAAGAAAGACTCAAAGATAAAGATAGTGAACACTTTGGTTTGGACCACACTACTGTATGAATGTGAAATATGGACCTTAAGGAAGGAAGATATTAGGAAACTGGAGGCATTGGAAATGTGGATTTGGAGAAGAATGGAGAGGATTAGTTTGACTCAAAAGGTTACAAATGAGGAAGTTCTGGAGAGAGTTGGCACAGATAGACACTAAATAGATAAATGTATTAAGAAATAGAAAGAAGAGATGGATAGGACACATTCTAAGGGGGGAAGGTCTATTAAAAGAGGTCATAGAAGGTAGAATGGAAGGAAAAAGAGGCAGGGGCAGGCCGTGATTAGGTATGTTAGATGATTTAAAGACCCACTCATATGTGGAAATGAAGAGGAAGGCGGAAGACAGAGAAGAGTGGAGGCGTTATGTACCATGGACCTGCCAGTAGGCAGTGCACTAAGAGAGATGGAGTGCTCTTTATTGCGCATGAAAAATAGAATGTGAAAAGGAATATGTACCTTGGACCTGCCACTCGACAGAACACTAAAGAGACTACAACAGAAGAAAAGTGACATAGCACGATCATAGTCTATATATAGAAGTAATCTCCTAATCCAGGAGCAAAAGTTACTGGACGAGTCACTCTGCTCGTCGCAGATCTACAAACAATACTCCAACATCGGTGCGTAAGCATAAAGTACACATTTAATAATTAAGTATACATTTGTATACAACACATGCGTATAAAGCAAAGCTTTACAAAAAATTTAGTGTAAAAGAACTGATATACTTAATACTAGTACACTACAACAATAGACTTGATTCTGATAGGTATAAATCTATTAATACTAGTCACTGACTTGTCATATGGAAGGACAACACTAGTAATACAAGTCATTGAACAGTTAGAGAGAGGTACAATTCTACTAATACTAGCCACAGACTAGCTAGAGAGAGGTACAATTCTACTAATTCTAGCCACAGACTAGCTAGAGATAGGTACAATTCTACTAATACTAGCCACAGACATGCTAGAGAGAGGTACAATTCTACTAATACTAGCCACAGACTAGCTAGAGAGAGGTACAATTCTACTAATACTAGCCACTGACTTGCTAGAGAGAGGTACTGCAATCCCGCCAGAGATCCAAGAAGCCCACAGTGCTACAATGTAGGAAACATCATTTCGACAAAGCACACATATCCTCTCGTCATCAACATGTTCCTTTGCACCTACAACGTCTAAAATCTTATCGGCTAAGACGTTTGCCCTGACAATAATATCCCGATATCGGTGACCTCCAAATTGATCAATCACAGCGATGCGATCGAGGAATGAATGGGCTTGCAAGAAATGTGGAGTGACGCTGCCAAGGCGAGTTGACGAGGAAACAGAATAGCACCGCTGAGAGCAGACTGTGTGAATAGTTGCGTAAACAGATCTTCTACCACATAGATTCTACAACAATGAAAAATTTGCACGAGTAACATAAAATAACAACAATTAGAGTGCGAGAGTAATCAATGACAACATCGAGCACTACTGAGTCAAAATCAAGCCGGAGAGCAAAATGAATAACTCTAGTCCAAAAGGGTGCAAGTTCCAAAGTCCAGAAAATCAGTCCAAAGTAAATAGAATTAAAGAAAAGGAGATTTAGGCGCTGGTCGCAACTCATGGACACTGGATGAAAAAGAGAGATGGAAAAGATAGTTGCAAAGCATAAAGACCAGGATGCTCTTTCAGCGTAAAATTATAATCGGTTTCTGCTCATCTAACATGCTGGAGAGAGAAGAGAGTTAAATCATGTCATTTTATTTCTCTGATCTACAACAAGATCTTCACTTCAAACACATTTCACCTCCAGCACATTCTTCTGTTCTACAGTACTTAGTGATGCTGAAAGTCTATTATATGCCATAATACTAATATATTTCAAAGATTATTTTGAGAAAAATCACTTCAAACAGTTTAATAAACAAACTAGAAAAATATTTGGCAACAGTCAAACAGCAAACTTGAATGCTTGAAAGCTGATAATAATTGATGTATTAAATGCAATAAATAATGCTTGAAAAATAAAGAATAGGTAATAAATAATTAATAATAATTAAATATGAATATATAATTAACAGATAATAATAAAGAGAAAGCTTAAACTTTAGTGAGCATCACTCAAAGAGGAAAATGAATACACAAATTACATCCCCCCTTCACTGTATACAGATAGACTTTCAGTTAAGTAACCTGTCTCTACAATAAATATAGCACAGGATCTGTTAGGATCAAGAATATTATTATTATCGTATCTAGCTATTTATCACATTCGGAGAAAAGGCAGGCACACAATACATATTCTAGTTGAATATATTTTCACGCTTTTGTAAACACGACATAAAGCAATTGTTGCAATAATCGTAAATAGCCATCAACGGTAATCACCGATGATCATAGATATATAGGTAGGTTATATAGTAGGAGACAACGCTTAATACTAAATGTTCTATTGGCTGTGATGACCATCTGGTAACCCCACTCTTACACTGTCAATCATGAATTAATTAATCATCAGCCGTTTCCCATCACGATCTTTCAATATTACAATTTTTACACACAAGAATGCTCACGCTTAGGTTACTTTAATTGTTAAGAATATGATATTTAAGGCTAACGAATACTTCAAGTCAGGACAAATTAGGTCAATATTTAATCTGTACGCAATGGTTTAAATGTGGGCGGTACCAATCTAAAAATAATAAGACTTCAACATTTTCCATAAATATAAATTTATTACAAATTTGATTTTGTGGCACAAATGCAACTATCTATGCACATATTTAGAAATATTGAAGTTAACTATCTCAATATTACACTTTTATAAGTCAAAATGAAAAATTATGTCTACTGATATTAATTACTGTCTTGCTGAATTTAAAATATTGATGATAAACATTTCAAATCTTTCATAGTGAACTACCAATGACTTTGACTATTAGTTAGTATTCAGCCGGTCAACAATGGCCCTCTGGTGCATCAAAATTATTGCGCAATACTACATCATGTCAGTGATTACATAAGATACATACTGTCCTTATAGCATATTGTTGAAGGTAGACCAACCTTTACTTGAGATTTCATAAAATAGGTCCGATATGTAAGAGATCGGACAAAAGTTGTCCAATTAACTGTATGACTCGGCCCCAGCATTATTCTGTATATATGCAGTGACAAGTAGCTAAAGTAAATCTAAATTAGGCATTGCCTAGACATATCCCACAAGTACTTGAACTTTTAGTGTTTATGTTTATATTTTGTGTTGATGGAATTTGGAAATCGGCAGTGTTTCCATATCCACATTAAAATCTTGTAACTTCATACGAGCCACTTTCCGAGTTTATCAGGTGCCTAACCGAAAATAATCCAAAGAAGGGTCATGTTTGTCAGTGGTGGATAAAGGGGTAGGTTACGGGGATAGGATCACTGCAAGCCCTCGAAAAAAAACGAAATGGAAATTTGTTACGATTAGTTTGAAAAATTGTCCTGGAGAGAGTTGGCACAGATAGACAGTCGATAAATGTATTAAGAAATCGGAAGAAGAGATGGATAGGACACATTCTAAGGGGGGAAGGTCTATTAAAAGAGGTCATAGAAGATAGAATGAAAGGAAAAAGAGGCAGGGGCAGGCCGAGATTAGGTATGTTAGATGATTTAAAGACCCACTCATATGTGGAAATGAAGAGGAAGGCGGAAGACAGAGAAAAGTGGAGGCATTATGTACCATGGTCCTGCCAGTAGGCAGTGCACTAAGAGACAGAGAGAGAGTTTGAAAACGGGTTTGAAAGCCTGTATAAAAGAATAAGTAAACTTGAAATTTATTTCAATAATTTGATTAGTGCGATAAAATAAGTTTGAAATCCGGTCCCCATATTGTGTTCGGGCTGTTTGTAGAATTGACCAACCGGTTACTGCACTTGTCGCAGAATTCGGCTAAAGAGCTAAGATCCAAGCTAACGCCAGAAAGGGTATTTGTCTGGTGAGCTCCTATAGGTTACAAAAATCAATATAAGACCGACCCTGGCTTAAATTAAAATAAAGGGAAGAAGATGATGATGATGAGTTTGAAAACTGACGAATTTTTGGAGCATTTCAAAATGAATAATATATAAGCGTTAAAAATATTTTTCAGTAAAATCTAGTGAAATGTTTAGTTCCATCTAGTGCGTTTCTTCGCGACTGAAGCCCTAGAACAGGCTCTCCGCCACATAAGTAGCACTCTTGGAGCACTGGATTTTCCTTGTGTTCCGCCGTGCACAGATCTGTCGTGCACGTTCCGCCCCAATTTAATCACTAATTTCGATATAAACTGTGGTACAATCGGGTTTTGTTACTGTTTACAGGTATAGTACCACCATCATATAAAATAGAGAAAGCTTATTTTAAATATCTTTGAGTACGATGTATAAGTTAAGCTAATATTTTTCTTATTACAGTGATTCTTGAAAAACTAAAAGTTTCGATCAGGGGACCTGGCAGTCCTGTAAATTCACATAGATATGAAGGTAAACATCAATATTAATTAAATATGTATTGTTATTATTTCTATTTATGTTCATTGCTAATTCCTACTTTATTAATTCATTTTAATATTTCAATGAAATGAATTAATTTTAGAATTGTTCTATGATAAACAAGGATCTGTTTTTTCTAAATGGAATACAATTAGATTTCTATATTTATTGTACTTTTTAAAATTAATTTTCTCTATTGATTTTCATCATAAAGTGTTACATACGTCATCAACGTGCTAGAAAACTTTTTATTTAATATATGAATATTGAGCTTTATTATCATCAAGCATATTTATTAACAGTTATTATTGATTATCAACCCATCACATTTATGTTATCTGGTTTTTATAGCTTGGCAAAATGTTTTGTGTTGAAATTGAATTGATTCTTTCATTATTTCACTAAACACACATTAGTATATATAGACCTTTCATAAAATTATTTACTTGGAAAATATCTCCTTGTATATTTTCTTATTCGTTGGAGTGCGCCACTGTGCACACAACAGTTGACTGTTTTACGGCAGGCATTTATAATGTAAGATATCTCATAAATGTAAGTTTTCATCTCTAGATTTTTTAATCTAAATATATTAAATGTAAATTATGACATTATTTTATAATCGTTTGATAATTCATTGAAATATAATTTCCTTTCTGATTTATTTAATGTCATTCTGTTAATAAATGAAGAAATACCTAATGAATATATGCCTATGTATTAAACAATGCCTGTTGTCAATATATACACACCCCTCTCCACTCCCCCACCTGTCTTTGTTTGTAATCTGTGCAAATGTGCCGCTACATATTAGCAGAAACATTCATTATGGTATATGAAAATGCTTTAAAAGCATTGCTGACAGAAATGTGGAAAACTTCCATGAAGTAGATAAGCTTTGTTGCTATTACACAGGCAAGCCTTGTTGCTCAGACAAGCCTTGTTGCTATTATACAGACAGACCTTGTTGCTATTACACAGACAAGCCTTAATTGTTTATGGTTTTCATTCCACTGTCATTAGTCATTAAATGATAGGAAGAGCTGACTCAGTTTTAATGCAATTATATAGTTATAAATGGTTTAGGTATTTATTTTTAATTTAATTTATTTCAAGAATAACAGGCCAGCAGTTGAATTAAAAGATGTCTAGACTACTGGAGTCTGTAGACGTGACGACTAAGTCCTCTTCTACACCTGAAATTATCTCCAGATCGAGTCAATTACCCGACACTGTAGGCGTCAGTAGGACTGCTCCGGTGCCAGATACTTTAGGGATAGGACAGTCTGCACCTTTACGTGATGCTGTAGTGATCGATGACCCCCTCCATGTGGTGAATCACAGATTTGAAAATGATGCATCACTGCCTAACAACACTCGCACTGAGGTCACGCATCATCCTCTCATCTCCTCCCCACAACTCTACAGTCTGGACTCTAGAGAGTCACTCAGCGGGTCTGGATCAAGGTTTAAATATAGTTTAATAGTTAGGTTTTGAGTTTTTATAAAATTTACAGCAACATTGATTTCATTTATCTGCTTCTTTGAGTTTCTCATTTTATCTGTAATAATCCTTGTAATATCGGATGCGTCATTTACCTCACCTTCTTATATTTCTTGCAGAACCTTACGCAAATTAAAAATGCGCATAGTTGTTTTATTTACTAATGACATATTGACTTCAATTAAGTATTCTACGTATTCTTAGCATATGTGACACTTGTTCAGACTTCATTTAGATATCATTGTTGACTGTGTTACTGTGTTTGGCTGGAGCCAGTGACTATGTTAGTAAGATATCCGACAGCAGATCGGTATGTACGAGGTTCAATTCCTGGGCTCGCCCGTTTCTGATAGCGCTTTCAAGAGATGAAACTGATGTTAAGATCGACTATATACAGCTTTTTGACGGCTTTACATGTTGCTGTTGAAAGGAACGAATACGGTCGATATTTTTAAAATTAGTTGTTAAATTCGGCCGGCTGAACATTAGGTTCTATTCTGTCGACAAAATGCTTGTGAAGTGAAATATTTCAGCTGAGCACGTCCTGAATTATGTATGTTGAGACTGACATGGGCTTTGAACCCAGGCCACTTGCATCAAAGGTGAATACTGTCAGGTTGTCTCTTACCTCAGGAGGCTAAAGACACCCAAAACAGACGCTAAATCCCGAAATATCCTAACAATTTAAAGGACTTGTGTCTACCCTCGTACATTAAACTAAACTAATCGAAAAGATCCCGACCTTTTTCGGATTTACTGACGAACGACTGTAGTTAAAATTAAATTATTTTAATTTAAAATAAAACAGTTGACTGTCCTTATGATGTATCCGAAGTATTCACATACTCGTTCAACTCACAGCGAAAATACAATACCTAGCTCTATCTAATTAATGCGTCGAAAAACAAATTCCACTAGGGGAATGCTGAGTATTTCCTCAATAACTGCGTTATATAGTTTAATTTTACTTCAGGAACTCTTTCCTCTGATCAACTATTGATCAACCTAAACTTGGATATCACCTGCTGATTATCCAACACTGTTCTGTAACAGTCTACTCTAATTCTTTCGTTCCTTTAAATCCTCTATCCGAACTATCATGTGGAATTTTTATCTACTCCTTCCTCACGTGACCTTTTTCTTCTCTCAACAAACTCTTCTTAGCTCCGCCCACCCTTGTGACGTCATGCTAAGCATAAGCTTAACTAACCCCTAAACTCCTTAATAATAAAAATACTAATATAAGTAAAAATAACATTATATAACCTTCAATATATATAAATACTATCAATAACCTAGCGATTCAAAATATCAGAGCATCATCCCTGACAAATACTCTAACCGTTATGCCGTATCCCCTCCCAATACTTATGCAGTATTGAAATATGATAAATTATACTCAATGGTTGAGCATGTGTTTATTAAGTTGTCGATGTTCTTTCAGTCTACCCTCACTACCAGGCCCGTATGTTGACAGCAGAATACTTCACCCGGTCAGGTCTGATCCACTGCTAGCAGGCTCAGGCGCTAGAGCTGCTCCTCAAGTGACCAACTCGAGCATTTCAAGCTCTGAGCTCTTCGCTAGCTCTGTCTCTTCATTCACAAGATCCTCTGCCTCTCCTCATCTTGAGTCGTACTCAAGTGATGCCAGCTCCATAGATAAGCAACTTGAAGGTGAGGCTGGCTCGGACTTGCCCTCTGTCGTCAATGGATCGAGGACTGGTGATGAAATTAAATCAGCGACTGGAGATGAGACTTCGTCGAAACTGAGTGATATAAGCAACGGTGGTGCTGAGAGGACGAGTGAGAGTACTGGCAGGAGAAAGAATGATAATGATAAAGGCACTGAGCAGGATCGATACTCAACACCCTCTGATTTGCATTCTATGGGGTAGGTTCTTTTCTAGAGCTTTGGACTAAATTATTTTATTTGTGTATTTTTTAAAAATTATTTTTTAGATTTCAATTACTTAGTCACTAGCAGTGTTCTTATACTAGAAGATAGCCTAGATGGCGTCCTGATTGAAAATTCACAATCTTTAAACGAATGGCTTTTTAATGTTTTTCCTCTTGTTTAATTGTTTAGTGATTAATGATTATATTTGCCATCAGTTGTTTTTATCATTTGTTTTTAAACTATGACTGACTATAAATATATTTATATATCCATTAAGGAGCTATATCATTAATGAGCCATTGAGCTAAGTTTAATTTATACAGTTGTCATAAAACAAGGGTACTATTAGAGACTGTCAAGCCTGATTTTGAACCTCTAACACTTTGCTTTTAACTGGCATGAGTGAACAATCTGCTATCAGCAGCTATTATTCAAAAACTAAACCTTAACTGAAATGTTGGAACTCTGCTCGGTTAGCATATTAAATATAAATTATAGTTGATGATTATTCTAAAAGAAGTAGTCTAAATATTATTTAATTAAGAAACGGGTCTATAATATATAATCAGGACCATTATATACCCTGCAAATATCTATTTTGTCTAGGTCACAGAATGAAAATTCGTCCAAGTCTAGTAATCGAAACAAACGAGAGTCAAATCTTGTCGTAGGGGCGAACAACAACAACAGCCTCGGATCCTCTAGTGTTCGCTACTCCAATAAATCATCAGTCAGCAAGAAGAGTGGATTACCAGGTGGTGAGATTGCCGAGTCTGAGACCCACAGCCTGAGGTTCACGTACACCAAGGCTGGGGATTCTCTGCAGGTGACGGCTGAGTGCGTGGAAAGTGCCTCTGATAATAATGACAGGTAGTACTGTGATAAGTAGTCTCTGATAATAATGACAGGTAGTACTGTGATAAGTAGTCTCTGATAATAATGACAGGTAGTACTGCAATAAGTAGTCTCTGATAATATGTCGTCTAATGTAGAGATGGTAACCAGTAGCATAGATAAGATCAGATTTATCAAAATGTGAATAGATGTACACTTTTGATTAGAAATAAAATACTTATAACACTCTATTGACAGTCTGACTAATTGAAAAACAGTTTGATTAGTAATGACTATAACGAAAAATGGATATACTTGTCATATGTTAGTAGAGCCAGTCAGATATGTAGCTGTGGCACCAGTAATTGATTGATCAATTGATTGATTGATAGGTTGATTGATTGATTAATTGACAGGACGTCCGCTGATAACCTGGAAAAAAGCCAGTCAGATATATCTAGCAGCACAGAGGAGACGAGAGCTCCATCTGTTGAATCTAGGTCTGATCCTGTTGACCTTGGCACTACAACCAAGGTCAAGGGTAAGACTGCTGGACGCAATAAGAAGAAAGGAAGCCCTTGGTACTCGGTGAGTTCAATGCTCATGCTGCTTAGTCTAGTGCAAGATTTTAAGCAAATTTGTAAACATTTGTCTCTCTCAAGAGGACTATCAGTGACGGGTGATCCACGGGTTGGACTGGGTTGATGTCAGCTATATTAATTTTTCACTAGCCTACTACATCATTGTCATCATCATCCTCCCTTGAATCACAGTTTAACCAGGGTCGGGGTACAAATAGACTGTCTAAAATCCTCTCTGACCACACCACCAGCCAATCCCCTGTTTGAGACTTTTCCATTCGTTTAAAATTTTTGTAGCAATTTCTGGAGCCTAGGCGCTCACCAACCGAATGCCCTTTCTGACGTTGCACTAGCCTACATCAAAAGTTATAATTTTACGTTCAGCGTATGTTACCATTAAATACTTGTAACAGACTTGAATATTAAATACTATAATTTATTAATAGGAGTAATGTGGCTAATATGGAAATGCAATTGAATATATTTGTTTTGACCAATGAGACAAATTAAATTATTATAATTACTCTGCCAGAATTATATAATAGATTTTACTACATGATAATTGTCTATTCTATTTGTAACTCTAACACCTAAGACATCAGAATTTTGTAGCAAACTGCTTTTGCATGCATGACAAAATTCGTCTATTTGATTCTGGCTAATTTAATGCTTCATTCATAAATGAAATACTGATGACCTAATAATAACCATTAACAATATTTAGTGTCAGGGGAAAAAATAAACTAAGATATTACTACTAACAGAGATGTTAACAAAAAGCCATTGAATACAGTCAAACTGACTATTAAAGAGAAATTATATTATCTTACTGGTTGTTACCTTACATTTTCTTATCTTTTTGGTATTAAAATGTACATTAACTTTCACTTCTTTGGCTCCTATTTCTCGTGTAGCTTGTTGTCACAAAATGGAATACATCAAAGTTGTGGAGGCTGGACAGTTTCTAAATTTTGGCATTTACTGTTCTGGAGAAATGATTTCAGTGATTTGCTAGTTTTACATGGTACATCTTCACACTGTACCTATTATCTTAACGTCACTCCTGTATGATAATTTTATATATATCATACACTTTTTAAATGGATACATGAAAAATGTAAAATCAGTATAAGCTAAGTTTGTTATCCGAGTGCATAACTACCTACGTCTTTTGAGACAACTTCATTTTGTGTTTTCAAAATACAAATATTTTCTGCTTTACTCAAGCCTTACTGACATATCTCTTTTACTAATATTATTTATGCTTTTGTATCTTTATAGTCTCTGTAGTGTAAGCGATATTTGAAAATGTCTAAAAGATTTTAATTCTTTAGTGAAACAGCTTGAGATAGTATTGAGACTCTTTTGATGCTTGTCAAGGACAGCTGAAAAACAATTACTCAATGTAAACCAATTTGTAAAACCAAATTAGGTATGTGACATGTACTTTGAGTGTACAATTGCATAACTCACTGTGATGGAGATTTAAAGTATTGTAAAATCTGTGTAAACAATACTGATTTAATCTACTTCTGTATCAGTTAGACTATTGCTAAAATCTCTCTTTTATTTTGCACTGTTAGCAGAATTTTTTTAATGATTTAGAATAACAGTAATAAATTATACAAATAATAATAGTAATAATAGTAATAATTATGAAAATTTGATAAAATGTAATGGAACGCCTTGTGGCCCAGTGTTAGAACGCTCGCCTCTTGAACGAGATTGGAAGTTTGAAATTGCGTTGCGACGTGGGTTTTTCTCTTCTTGAGAGACACTTGGAAACCTAGACGTGTGCACTTGAAGGTATTAATCTGAAGGATATCCTTAAGGTTCCATTTCCTATCTAGATCCCTATGTGTCGACCCCCATAAAATGACACTTAACGCCACTTCAAGAGTAAAATAAGAAGCAAGAAACATGGTAATAGTAATTATTAAAATTAAAGTAATATTAAAGATGATCTTCATCATCGTCTTCTCTAGAATCCCATTTCATCCAGGGTCGGGATACGAATAGACCTTCTCCAATCCTCTCTGTCCCACAGAGTCACAATATTCCCATACCATTCCATTCGTTAAAATTTTTGTAGCCATTTCTGGAGCCTAGGCGCTAAACAACTGAATGACTTTTTTATGTTGATATTAAAGATGATAATACTTTTAAATCAAGTAATGTCATTTAATCAACAAAGTCCTTGAGTATTTCTGAAACTTATTAGTTCGGTAAGAATTGTTAATCATATATATGCTTCAAACAAATTTGCGCTCACTAATAGATTTTGTTGCTTTAATGCTTAAAAATATGTGTTAGTTCAATTAGAATCGTTTTTACTATGATCTAGTGTATGTATTTAGCTATTCACTCATTTTTGATTTTTTATATATAAAATTATATTTTTTGTCTCCTTTTAAATCAGTTAAATTCTGTTGATTTGTCTCTATTTCTAATTTCAATTCTATCTTAATTTCTTTTTCCTATAATGCTAGATTTGCCTTGAACGACTAATTTTGTGTTCTCAAATGCGTCGTAGACTAAGTTTTCTATGAATGGCAATTATGCTAATACCATTTTAATGTAAATCTTCGTTGAAATCATTAGCTCCTCAGGTTTCTCGTTGTATTCATAGCTTGTAATTTCAGATCTGAGCTATCATAGTTTGAGTTCAGACTTTTTCTACGGAAAACATTTACGTGCACGTTAAGTCTGTTATGTTTAAGTTATTTTAAGCTGACTTCTAGTTAGGATGAACACTTTGTGGACAGTGGGTTGTGTAATCGTGAAATATGTTTCTCAGTTACAAACTTAAAGTAACACAACTAATGAAAGCTGGATTCTTGGGATAAAATTGCAGAAGTGGAAAACATTTTACTTAGAGCGTTCGGAATGCTGAAGTTTTGCATTTCTAGAAAGAAATATATAACTATATTACAATATATCTTGCTTAAATTTGTCTTAATGGCTCGCAGGTTTTTTTATTCATTTCTGTAAGTTTTGAAACAACACCATTACGCTATTCTTTGTAATATAATTATGATTTTGGTATTTTACATCGCATATGACGGCTAAACAGGATAGTTTTCTCAGGGATTGACGCCCCCTGCCTGGTAAATGTCAGTCAAAGCTGAGGAAGGCATAGGGGGCCCACCTCGTCAAAAAGCATATCCCCAAAGAAAATAATGGTATATCACAACAAAAATGAACGCCCCCAGTCCCGTGCACCCCTTAAATGGGGAGGGGGTGGTAAGAATACCATGGCCAGTCGGCACTTTGAGTGCCCCACAGCACAGATATACCAGGAGGACATTCCTTGCACCCCAAAAGGATAAGTGTGGGCACATGGAATGTGAGAACTATGGGAGAAAGGGGAAAGTTAGGAAATGTAATGAGGGAAATGGAGGAAGGGAAAATAAATGTCCTAGGGATGAGTGAAGTAAGGTGGTTGGGAACTGAAGATTTTATAAGTGATGGGTACAGGGTTATATACTCTGGAGGAGATAAAAGGGAGAAGGGTGTGTCAATAATATTAGATAGAAATTTAAGTGAACGAGTAACAAAGGTTCTTCAGTGCAGTGACAGACTGATGTTAGTGTGGATTAGTGCGGATCAAAGCAGATCCAGTAGATTTGGTGTTTATCCAAATTTACATGCCTACATCAGCCTCAGAGGATGAGGAAATTGAAGCGATGTACGAAAAAATGGAAGGAATGATTAAAGGAGAAAAAGCCACAGATCAAGTGATAGTTATGTGGGATTGGAATGCGGTGGTGGGTGAAGGAGGAGATGGAAATGAAGTTGGGGAATATGGTCTAGGAAAAAAGAAATGAGAGAGGACAGAAATTGGTTGACTTTTGCAATAGAATGAGATTAGTGGTGTCCAACACTTGGTTCAAACATGAGAAGAGAAGGCGTTACACATAGAAGAAACCAGGAAGCACCGGAAACGAGGGAAGATACCAGTTAGTTATATTCTGTTAAAGCAACGGTACAGGAATAGTGTGAAGAATTCAAGGGGCTTATCCAGGAGCCGATATTAATTCAGACCACAATCTAGTAATGGCAAAAGTAGGGCTTCAGTTGAAGAAAATACTTAAGAAGAAAAGCAGTAAGAGATGGAATTTGAACGGATTGAATGAGAAAAGAAGTCAGTTTCAGGAAGCAGTGGAAAGAAAAGTTAAGGAAATGAAGGACTACGAAAGAACAGGGGTAAATGAAAGATGGTGTCCGCTAAAGGAAGCTGTTAAATAGGTGCAAAAGAAGTTTATGGCTTTCTTAAAGCAAATACAGCTAAAAAACCTTGGATCACAAGCGAGATGCTTGACAAAATGGAAAGGAATGGAAAAGTATTGACACCAGTCATGGCCGAAGGAAATATAGAAGCTTAAACAGTGAACTTAGAAGAATTACAGACAAAGCAAAAGATCATTGGTGGAGTGAAAAGTGTGATGATTTAGCAGAATATGATAGAAGAGGGAGGTCGGATCTATTATACCAGGAAGTCAAGATATTAACAAAACCGATAAGAAAAGAAAGGAGATGCAAATAACATTAGTATAATGGGTAAAGATGGGGAAGACAGAGCTGGAAGAAGTAAAAGAAAGATGAGAGAATATGTAGAGGAATTGTATGATAAGGCTGGGAAACCAGTTCAAGAGGATTTTAAAAAAGAAGAAGAAAATATCATAGAAGACGATAAAAGGGGCCCCGATTTAATGAAGGAGGAAATTTATTCTGCAATTAACAGTATGAAGAAGGGGAAGGCAGCCGGAATAGATGAAATCCTAACAGAATTCTTGAAAATTTTGGAAGGAGAAACACTCAAAAAGTTAATGGAGGTATGTATGGAAGTGTACAATACAGGTATTTGGCCAGACGACTTTACCAATTCAGTGATGATTCCAATTCCCAAAAGAACCAATGCTGTGGAGTGTTCGGATTACAGAACAATCAGCTTAATACCTCATGCATCGAAGATCTTATTAAAGATAGTAAATAATCGCATTCAGTCGAAAGCAGAGATGATACTGAGCAAGACACAATTTGGTTTTAGGAAAGGATGCGGCACAAGAGAAGCAATAGGAGTAATGCGAGTTCTTTGCGAAAGAAGCTTAGAATATGGAAATGACGTTTTGTATGCTTTGTAGACTTCGAGAAGGCCTTTGACAGGATTGATTGGATAATGATGATGAATATCTTAAAAAGAATAGGAATTGACTGGAGAGATAGATAACTAATTTTGAACTTCTACATGAATCAAAGAGCAGTAATCAAAATCCAACAAGAATACTCAGAAGAAGGTGAAATAGGATGTGGAGTAAGACAAGGTTGTAGCATTTCCCTGCTGCTGTTTAACATTTACGCTGAAGCAATGATGGAGGAAGCCATGGAAGACTTGGAAGAAGGAATAAAAGTAGGAGGGAATTTGTTACAAGATGTACGATTTGCAGATGACCAAAGAATGGTAGCGGGCAGCGAGATTGGATTGCAGAAGATAATGGATAGGCTGAATGATACGCCCTAAGATATGGCATGAAGATTAATATTAAAAGACCCAGGTTATGAGAGTGTCCAATAATAACGGTGAAGTTAATATCGTAATAAATGGTTCAAAATTGGAACAGGTAAGAAGTTTCAAATATTTGGGTCATACTATAACCGATGATGGGAATGTGAGACTGAAATATGCAGTAGGATTGCACAAGCAAAAGCGGCCTTTTGTTGTAGAAAAGAACTATTAACAAAAAGTCTAAAGAAAGACACAAAGATAAAGATAGTGAAAACTTTGATGTGGACCACGCTATTGTATGGATGTGAAACATGGACCTTAAGGAAGGAAGATATTAAGAAACTGGAGGCATTGGAAATGTGGATTTGGAGAAGAATGGAGAGGATTAGCTGGACTCAAAAGGTTACAAATGAGGAAGTCCTGGAGAGAGTTGGCACAGATAGACAGTTGATAAATGTATTAAGAAATAGGAAGAAGAGATGGATAGGACACATTCTAAGGGGGGAAGGTCTATTAAAAGAGGTCATAGAAGGTAGAATGGAAGGAAAAAGAGGCAGGGGCAGGCCGAGATTAGGTATGTTAGATGATTTAAAGACTCACTCGTATGTGGAAATGAAGAGGAAGGCGGAAGACAGAGGAGTGGAGGCGTTATGTACCATTTACCTGCCAGTAGGCAGTGCACTAAGAGAGAGAGAGATGACGAAACAAAATAACTTTGCATTCGAGTTTGCAAATATTGACATTTTTAAAGTCAATCTACTGTCCATATACTATAATTTCTGTTTTTTTTAATAATTTTACGTCTTAGAATTTATTTATTTATTTATTTTACAGTAACTCCAAATTTTATTTGGAGTTACTGTAAAAAACATTTAAACAGAATTTTTACACTTCAATTGATATATGTGATTTTGTTTCTGTTGCATTTGCTATTTAAGGATTTATGTAGTATGATTATTTCTGTTTACTGATTTATTTCTAAACTTGTATATTCTTGTCAACACCTGATTTCTGCCTGTATCTGTCAACTCTCAGAGTAAATCCTCGGTATGATAATATTTCTCAACTTGATTTTAACCCTTGCATGACTTAACGTTAGGGTGTCAATGGAGGTTTCTTCAACTTGATTTTAACCCTTGCATGGTTTATCGTTAGGTTACCAGTGGATGTCTCTTCAACTTGATTTTAACCCATGCATGGCTTAACGTTAGGGTGCCAGTGGATGTCTCTTCAACTTGATTTTAACCCTTGCATGGTTTAACGTTAGATTACCAGTGGATGTCTCTTCAACTTGATTTTAACCCTTGCATGGCTTAACGTTAGGGTTTTCTGTATGTCTTCACTACTTGATTTTAAACCTTGCATGACTTAACGTTACGGTGTCAGTGGATGTCTGTTTAACATGGTTTTGATCCTTGCATGACTTAACGTTAAGGCTTTTTGTATGTCTTCTCAACTTGATTTTAATCCTTGCATGACTTAACGTTAGGGTGTCAGACTGTTAGTGTATGTCTTTTTAATTTATTTTAATTCATCGAATTTTTATTTATTTTCTCTACTTCAAAACCTTGCATGCTACTATGTTTGGGTAATATATACTTGTTCGTAACTTTATTTTAACCCTTGCATGATCTTTTTAACATTCATATCGTTTATTTGTTCATCTCAGCACAGATTATACAAACAATAGGAACGTACGTATAGTTAGATAAACAAACAACAATACGAAAGATGATACCACAAAAGAGCCTGAGCTCTGTGCGGTAACGCCATAATTAGCAGCTATAGCAGAATCTAATTAAGTCTGAAACACAACAAATTTCTATACACTACCAAGTACAGTAAAACTGCTGGTAGCCATACAATTTAATATTTTCAAATTAAAAATTATTACAATGACGAGACACTGGAAAGTGAAAACTCAGAATAAATTCTAAAAAACTATCTCTATATTTGGTTTACTTGTTTAATTATCATTAATTTAGATAATATAATGGAATAGACTAGATAATAAACATATTATCTATTCTATTCTATTCTAGTCTCTAAATTATTAATAATTAAACAAGTAAACTAAATTCATATCTAAAAGGAGCAAAAAACTAAAAATAAACTTTATAGTACGAAAATACAATGAAACAAGAAAAGAAAATACAATGAAACAAGAAAGGAAAATACAATGAAACAAGTGTAGTGTCTAATTAACTAGTACAAGCGTTCAAAGTCAACATTACAAGCATAAATTCATAAAGACATTTTGGTATGATTATACCTGCTTTCTGCTTTGCGTCAGAGAGCAGTTGAAGCAGTTGATCTTAGTGTTCATCTCGTGTAACTCTCTGAATCATATTGGACTATCAATAAGAATTTAACGTCCGGTTCCTCGCCATAAGGCAATGTCAGGGACGTCAAAGATAATGTAGACTATAATTCCCTTGTTCTCTACTTTCATCTCTCGAGCTCTCCTGCGTGTTAAACTTTCTTCAAAGCTGACTCTTATTGTCCCAAAGTCATTTGCTTGCTGATATAGATATTCAGTTAACTTTATTTGTCTAAATCTGCATTCTATATACTGCATCGTTTTCTAACGTGTTAATCTGGCTTGCTCAGTGTTTGAATATTTACTGCCGTGCTCTCAATATTTTAATTGAAATTCATATCTAATTCCTCTTTAAGATCTCTTTAAATTCTTCATGGATCTCCTCCTACATTATCTCCTCGTTGATCTTCTCCTTGATTTCATCCTTGGTCCTCTTTTTCATTTCCTTCTTAATCTTCTTTATGATCTCCTTAATCTTCTTTATGTGCTGTTCATCTTCTCCTTTTTTCCTCTTTAATTCGCTGCTTGTCAAATGAGTTGTGACATCGCAATGTCGAGCGGCCTTCATTTATATTGTTATTGTTCAACGTATTTATTCATTATAGTGCTAAGCGTCATTCCTGCTTCAGGAAACCTTACTGGTACTGGTATAGGCTAGTCTTTAATGTTGTGCACTACTTAAACTATTATTCTGACTCCAAAATCGACTTCAACAAGCGTATTAAATTTCAATCAATTTGTCTATATCATTGTAGTCGAACTATTCAGACAGTCTCACCTATTGTTAAATATCTGCAGTTTGTATAGCTGTCCCTGATGTTCTGTGCTTCACTAAACGACGCCTTACATTGCTGTCCACCTGACATTGTATTGATTGCTGTATTTTACTTGTATGGCTTAATTGATTGTCTGCTATAAACCATGACTCCCACAATCCTGCTTGCAGGTCATTTGCTTTAATATGGGTGGCACTCTATTGCTGTAGAGAGGCGGAGCTTAGTATTGTATTGCTGTAGAGAGGCGGAGCTTAGTATTACAGCTGGTATGTCGTATGATAATTGCATTGCACGGACTACTGTTGTGCTATGTTTTATGTACTAGCTGAATAATCACCGTGTATGGATTAATGAAACGTGGCTGTTAACATGGACTAGTGCTTTTCTGAAGTAATTGTTCAATAATTTATTTCTCTTTCCATGTAGGCCTATATTAGTATTTTATCGGAATAATTAAAAAATGTATATAGTTAATCAAAATATTGATTTTGTAATACATTTACATACAGAAGTTGAATGATTTTTGTTCTCTTATCTCTTTAGTTATTTCTTATATTGAGAGATATGTGTTTATTTCAGCATCAACACCAAATCACTGACAAATACAAATAGAAATAAACATTTAAAAATAAAATAAAATAAACAATTTCCAGAAACACAGGGTATCAAACAGTCTTAAGAAACTAGAACAACGGCCGTCAGGGAAGATGATACAGATCTTATCTAGCTGACCACCGTCTACAACTATATTAATGTCATGTTTAATGCAAAATACACACTTTTGCTAAACAACAATTCTAGCTGGACATTTACACAAAAGAAACCAAAATTTAGTAATTTACAAACCATCATATTTGTAACGTTTAGTGAATTCCGCTAGGGACCTCGAACTGCGGATATCAGGAGGTATTTGGTTCCAATAATTGATAAAGTTATAGACATAAGATTTAAAAAATTATGAAGTTGTTCTAGAACACAAATAATTGGTCTCGGAGAGTCTGTATTATACACAAACGAGATCTGATTAGCAATAAAAATACATTTTATGGATACTGACATAGTCAGATCGGGGAAATTGATATATTTAAAAACAAGTTTACCAGTATGTAGTTGGAATAACTGAAAAATTGGTAATAGAATATATTCATATAAAGTTGCTTAACATTATGAAACTTATGTTTATTCTGTAAAGTTCTTAGAATACGGTTACATGCAGCATGTAAGGGTTGAAGCAACTGTTTGGTTGTATTAGCATAAACTTCAATGCCATATTGTGTCCGTGATTGCACCAATGAAAGGTATAAATTTCGACGACAATTCACAGGAATAAAATCTCTACGATTGTATAACATACTATTAAAATTATTAATTGTACAGATTAATGATTTAATATGATCACCAAAAGTCAAATTTTCATCTAATGTTAAGCCTAAAAATTTGGTAACATATGTTCTATTAATGCAGTTATTATCAAGGGATACAGTTAAATTGTTAGTTTGAATAAGAGCTTCATCGTCTTTAGTGGGGTAGAGCAATACATATGAAGACTTAGAGCAATTTACAGTTAGCTTGTTACTTATAAACCATTTACTTATTTCAGAGCAAGCTAGATTCGCAGAGATAAACAATTCATCAATAGACTTATGTTTAACAAACAAATTAGAATCATCAGCATACAGTTTTATGGACCCAAATGAACAGGCATTATGAATGTCATTCATATAGATTATAAAAAGTAAAGGTCCTAAAATCGAACCTTGAGGAACACCGATACTAAGAGGTAACACACTAGAAATGCTGTCACCAATTAAGGTGTATTGTTTTCTTCGAGATAAATATGAGTTAAACAATCATAGGCAGTACCACGTATTCCATAAAAATGTAATTTGTGAAGTAGAATGTTATGATCAACAGTATAACATTCTGCTTCACAAATTACATTTATATTTAATTGCAATTCTCGTCTCGTTTGGAGTCCAGTTAGAACTTGGTGTAAGCCTGCAGATCGAGTTGATCTTAAGCATGATTTATTGGGGTTTTAAGTGGTGGTGGCAATAAAGTATTGTACGATAGCTTGAGAACTGCAGTCAGGCTAAACTTAAAACACGCTCATTTTATCATTTTACTCCAAGAGGTTCAAGTTAGAATTCTAATATTTGTCAATGCTGTAGTCATAGAGTATCAATCAGGTTTAGTGCTAAAGGAATGAACCCTTAATGATTTCTCTCAAAAGCTTGAAAATCCTCATTTAGAGCCGTTTGCCTGCAGAACCTTTTCTATTTTATCTTGCATACAGAAGCACAGAGTCTTTTCTATACTCTTAAGACTTTGAGCTATGGCGCTCATTGTACCAATATGACAATAAAGTAATGTATATTATAAAGTGCGCACTCTCTCCCTCTTCTCTCTCTATAGTGATCGAAAAAAGTAAGTTTATGGCATAAATTTTTATGTCATATACATATTTTTCAGGTACTTAAAAGCATTGGAATCGCAATCAATCAATAACCATTAGAATAAAAGTCATAATGTATTTACTGATTTGAAACCGATCGACGAATTATGACTTTTTTATTTTGTCTAAATGCGTTAGTGGGCTCTTACGGATCACGTGCAGCTCTTCGGTTGGACTATTCTTTGTTTTTTCGGCCTCAACTCTCTCTTGACTTATGTCGTTATATACGGCACTTTGGTTATTTGACGGCTCTATACATTGCCTCACGCGGCCTACAAAATAGACTATCTGCTTCCAAGCTTTTAAAATTTCTTTTATCTGTTAAGTTTTTATAATGTTTAACCGAAGTTGTTTTGCATCCATTTGTAGATTTTATTGTAAAACTAAAGCTATTGAATAGGTTGAGGCTATGTAGTGGTCTGCGGTGCTCTGCTGTGCATATAACTGTTATGACTAGTAGATCTGCATATAATTTATTAGAGCAGTTAGCTTATATTGTTTGTTCAGTCGCTTCACATCTATGACCTTGTGAATCTGAAAAAGGAGACAATGGAAACATCGGGAACGTTTCGTGTTCGTAAGAAGCGATTACGGCAGATAGTGAGAAAGTTGACGGAAAACGTGAGTGGGACGCAAGGTTCAATTAATTGTGGATCAAACGTGATTACAATTCGCTAGTGTTTTTAATTAACGAGACAACGAGTAATCCTGCAAATATCTGAACTCATTAGTATATGCAATTGGATACTATCTCAAAATTATAAAGAGCAAAAATGTATTGCTTTACTCTGATAAGCCGAGAACCTTGAAAACAGGTCATCAGTGAACATTACGTATTTCGTTAGAATCGACAAATGGAGATGCCGAATAAGGCAGTAAATGCCATATCTCATATTGTGTGTGCTAGAGAGTTGGATTGAAACAAATTTATCTCAATATTACGATCATTCTAAATTCTCTCCATTGAGACAATGGCTTGAATATACAAGATATAAATGTATAATTTACTGAGGATTTGATTCGACACGTATGTAAAGGACGGTTTGTAAGTTACAGAGGTTTCTGAGCATGCATCAAGACTATTGCTGCCAGTCATTTAATCATCTTTAATTGATTGATTGATTAGATCCTCTTCTAACCGTCTTGTTCGTTGGCCTTGTTTCAGGTTCTCAACCCCACGTACAAATCGCGTCATGATGACTTCAAGAGAATATTCAAAGACGTGCCTAAAACAGAGAAGCTAATCGTAGGTATGTATAGGCTAATCGTAGGTATGTATAAGCTGATCGTAGGTATGTATAGCCTGATCGTAGGTATGTATATGCTGATCGTAGGTATGTATAAGCTACTTGTAGGTATGTATAAGCTAATTGTAGGTATGTATAAGCTGATCGTAGGTATGTATAGTCTGATCGTAGGTATGTATAAGCTAATTGTAGGTATGTATAGCCTGATCGTAGGTATGTATAGTCTGATCGTAGGTATGTATAGTCTGATCGTAGGTATGTATAGTCTGATCGTAGGTAAGTATAAACTGATCGTTGGTATGTATAAGCTAAGCGAAGGTACAAGCTAAGCGAAGGTATGTATAAGCTAAGCATAGGTATGTATAACCTAAGCGTAGGTATGTATAAGCTAAGTGCCGGTATGTATATAGTCTGTTCGTAGGTATGTATAACTAATCGCAGGTATGTGTAGGCTGATCATAGGTAAGTATCGTAGGTTTGTGTAAACTGATCGTAGGTTTGTGTAAAGTGATCGGAGATTTATTTAAACTGATCATAGGTTTGTGTAAATTGATCGTAGGTTTGTATAAACTGATCGTAAGTTTGTGTAAACTGATCGTAGGTGTGTGTAAACTGATCATAGGTTTGTGTAAACTGATCGTAGGTTAACTTTACTGGTCTTTTCTTTTCTTTACTGTGTTTTTCTGTTGCCCTATGCCTAGAATGTATTTGTTTTTGTAGTCTCGTGTGAAACATTTTAGGCCTAATATATTGACGTATTTGTAGACTACTCGTGCGCCTTGCAGAAGAACATCCTGATACAAGGTCGCATGTACATCAGTCAGCGCTGGGTCTGCTTCTATGCCAACATCTTCGGAGTCGAGACATCTGTGAGTATCTTCACTTTCTGCTGAAACCTCTAAGTGTTCGTCTCTAGTCTTCTTCATTATGGTCGTCTAGTTTTAATAATTACTATTTATAATTGAGGTCATCGATCTAATGCTGTATAGCCTACTGTGCGCTTGTCATCAAAGAAGAAAAGTTCTTTTGCAGAGGTTAAGTTACCACTCCTAAAATATTGCCGTTAGCTTGGAACTCTAACATGAATGCTAAGATGATTTTCCATTTTCTGTATCATATTGGTCTGCATTGATCTGCTGTTTCTATACACTTTAAATTTCCTTTTTTGTCCTTGAGTTTCTCAAGAAATTCATAATTTATTTAATATGTTGATTTGTTAATTGTATGTCTTAACGAAACTAATTCCAAAGCTCATCCAAAACTAATTAACGAGTATACCTGCAAATATCCGAACTCATTAATGATGCGATTCGATACTATCTCAAAATCATAAAGAAGTATCTTAAAGAAGTATAAATGACTAATATTGCGCTTCTGCGATAAGCCGAAAAGCTTGAGAACTGATCAGCAGTGAGCGTTACATATTTCGTCAGAGTCGACTAATGCAGATGTTGAATAAGGCGGCCAAATGCCATCTCGCGTATTTTTTGTTTTACACCATGGTTTTAGTGTGAAGTTTTCTAGGAATGACTTATTTGGAATTTCAAGTTAGTGTGTAATTAGTCAAGAAGCCAGCATATCGTTCAACTCGATAACCTTTGCCATGAATTATCAGCAATTAACTTATTATTCAGCATTAAATGACGAATCGATCTGAAGCTGCAAGTTATATAGTAGTCTAAAGCTGAGCATTCAGAGGGTCACTAAGTCAATACTAAATAAATAGGAAGCTAAATTGAACATTCTAATATAAACGTACCACATCTGTACTGTCATTCGCGATCCTGTGGATTTTCAGAACTCGTGAACTTTTGCTGCTCCGGCAAACTTGCTATCGCCACCAGACGGTATGGATAATTCTTTTCCAGTATTATTCGTTTGTGCTACATTCTATGCATATATTCTGCTTCATAGATGTTACTGCCGTTCAAGGACATTGTACGCATCACTAAAGAGAAGACAGCTCTCGTGTTTTCTAATGCTGTTCAGATCTCTACGAGGGAAGATAAATACTTTGTGACATCTCTCAACTCTAGAGACAAGACCTATCTCATTCTCTCTCATCTCTGGCAGAACGCCATGCTAGATCAGGTGCGATTTTCTACTAGTATTCTCTCTACTATTGATTTTCTGTTAGATTAAAAGATTTATTCATTCTACTGTGTTTAAAAGAATTTGAAATTAGACTTGGTATGTTTGTATTTATCTTCCAAATCCTCCAATAATAATTTGTTTCAAGAAAGAAAAGTCTTTCTTGAATCTGGCGGAGATTGATACGGAGGTGTTCTAGTGATGATTTATTGAATGACTGGTTGATTGACAGAGTAATGATTGATTGGTTGGTTGATTGTTTGATTGATTGATGGATTGGCTTATTGTTTGAATAATTGAATGATTGATTAGCTTATTGTTTGAATAATTGATTGATTGATTGAGTAACTGATTGATTGTTTGATTGGTTGATTGATGGTTTGTTGATTGTTTGATAATTAATTGATTGATTGATTGACGGATTGATTGATTGTGTAGTCTATGTCGGATGGTGAGATGTGGAACATGATCCACTACTGCTATGGAGATGACCTGGGGTTCAGCGCTGAAGACAAGCCCGCCTACAACTACGTGGAGCCCTCTGACGAGGACAAGGCTCAGTTCAAAGAGAAGATAGAGGCCGCCGAGAACCTCGTTCAGTGTTCTGATAGTGTCGGCATCGGCGATGATAGTAGTAGAGAGGTTAGTTACACCAGCTGATGTACCGACTGATGTGTGGATGTACCGACTGATGTGTGGTTGTACTGACTGATGTGTGGATGTACCGACTGATGTGTGGATGTACCGACTGATGTGTGGATGTACCGACTGATGTGTGGTTGTACCGACTGATGTGCAGATGTACCGACTGATGTGTAGATGTACCGACTGACGTGTAGTTGTACCGACTTATGTATGGATGTACCGACTGATGTGTGGATGTACCGACTGATGTGTAGATGTACCGACTGATGTGTGTATGTACCGACTGATGTGTAGATGTACCGACTGATGTGTGGATGTACCGACTGATGTGTGGATGTACTGACTGGTGCTAGCATGTTACTGACGGAGCGAGTACAGGGTTTGAATCCAACATCTCCTGATCCGCTGTCGAATAACTAACCGATATTACAACTGACAAAAAACCATGCTTACTACTTATTGAATTAAAACAGACAGTAATCTCTAAATATGTACTATATGGAGAATTATTTAACGCAGGATGCTGCTTCGCTAGAAGAGGAGACAACCAGATCTATAGATGTTTCTCTGAGAGATGAAGTTAAGAGTTCGGCTGTGCCATCAGTTGAATCAGCGCCACTTGCTTTACTCAACAACGATAAACCCACTACACCATCTCGTCCTGAACTCAACGATAGTATGTGTTAACGTTTCAGAATTTAGATGTCAGTTATAGTAAACCTAATTATAGTAATCCTAATTATGGTAATCCTAATTATAATAATAGTATAGTTATAGTTTCCCGTGTTGTGTCCGGGTTTTTTGAAGAAATGACCAACCGGTTACTGCACGTGTCGTAGAAGGCGACTAAAGCTCTCAGATCCAAACCAACGTCAGAATGGGCATTCGGTTGGTGAGCGCCTAAGCTCCAGAAGTTGCTTTAAAAAATCTAAAACGAATGAAAGAGACTTTGATATGGTATGGGACAAGGAGGAGTGGAGAAGATGCATTCGTATCTAGAGTTTCTAGACCCTAGTTAAACTGGGATTAAAGGGAAGAAGAAGAAGAATTTAGATATCAGTTAAACGCGCTTTATTCTGCACTGGTCTTAGCTTCTTCGTCTTAACGCAGGCACTAATTCATTAATCACTGAACAGCACGTGGTTTTCTCACATTAACTGCCTGGAGCCACAGGGGCACTTGTATAAATCGTAAAACTCTGTAATGTGAATCAATGTTGTTATGCTTAGCCATGCAAAGGATTGTAAAGCAAGAGTCAGTGAATTTTTAATTCTTTGACGTTGGATAATGATCTGCATATTATTTGTTGAGCCTAATATATTTAATTAAATGATGTGTCACATTTTAAAAACTGCTGTAGTGACCAATGGCAATGCCTCGGCCTCCAGTATAACAAGTGACGTGAAAGTTACATCATCATCTGCAGCCGCAGTCACTTCTACAGGTGCAGTATCGTCTGCCAAGTCATCTACTGGCAAGTCATCAACGTCGAGCAAGTCGTCAACATCAGTCAAGTCTTCTTCAGCTGTCAAGTCATCAGCGGTAGATGATCCTGCAAAGTCATCGGCTTCAGCCAAGTCATCAACTGTAAAATCGTCAGCTTCAGTCAAGACTTCAAATTCAGTTAATTCCTCTTCTGATGCTCCTGTCAAATCATCAGCTGGTATCAAATCGTCTGCGGCAGTCAAAACATCAGCAGCTTCAGTCAAATCATCAGCTTCAGTCAGTCCATCAGCGGATGCTCCTGTCAAGTCATTGAGTGAAGTAAAGTCATCAGCCGAAGTGAAATCATCAGCTGAACTGAAGTCATCAGTGGAGTCAGCAGTCAACGAATGTGACAACCACGAGCACTACGCTATAAAGGTGGTTGACGAGGTGTATAACTTCAGTGTGGACGAGCTGTTCACCCACTGCCTCACTGACTCACAGCTCTATCGAGACTTCGTCGTGGCCAAGAAAACGTTCAGTAAGTGACTGCAATATTAGCCAAACACATTAATACTACATATAGTCATATTAATATGACGTCCCTGACATTGCCTTGTGGCGAGGAATTGGACATTAAATTCTGATTAATTTATTGATTGATTGATAATCATCATCATCATCTTCTTCCCTTTAATCCCAGCTTGGTTATGATCTGGATAGGAATAGAACTTCTTCACTCCTCTCTCTGAACTTTTCATTTCGTTTAAGAAAATTTTAGAGCTATTTCTGAAGTCTAGGCGCTTCCAACCAAATGTCCTTTCTGACCTTGGTTTGGATCTAAATGCTTTGTCGCCTTTAACCACAGAGCAGTCTACGATTGGTCTATACTTCAGCAACCCTGACACAACACGGATATACAAACACATGTATAGTGCAATGATTAGTAATTTTATACATATGCTTCGTACATGGTAGTAGAAGTTCTCCTCTATCTACTTTGTAACGTTGGGTAAAATATGATGATTTTCAAACTTAAAATGGCCTAATTTTATGGGTAGATGGAATGTTAACTTTAAACTTACCTAACTTAAGTTGTACTTTATGCCTGAGTCAGTTGACTCTGACTACTCATCTTGCCAATAGCTCTTTTCTAAAGAGTTATTGGCAATTTCTTTTTTTTCTTTTTTAACACGGATATACAAACCCATTTATAGTGCAATGGTTAGTATTTATACATATGCTTCGTACATGGTTGTAGAAGTTATTCCCTATCTACTTTGTGAAATTTGTTAAAAAATGATGATTTTCAAACTTAAAATAGCCAAATTTTGTTGGTAGGTGGAATGTTCACTTTAAACTTACCTAACTTAAGTTAAGTTGTACTTTATGCTGGAGTCAGTTGATTTAGACTAATCGTGTTGCCCGTAGCTTTTTTCAATTCAGGAAGTTGTGTTCTAAACTTGTGTATGTGGCTCATATTTCTTCCAACAGTTCTCATCACACATGAAAGTTAATGAGTAAAATTTGATTAGTTATTGAGTTACTTAACTGTTTCAATAGTATAGTTGATGAACGAGGCCATACTTCTACTTTTTGATAGGCAAAGTCCTTATATTCGAATTTCCGACTTATTAATTAGATCATTTCTTTTAGGTTTCTCTTTCGCAATATATTAACAATATTTTGTGTGTTCTTAAGACGCGAAATTCCGTGCCGTAAGGTCCACAAAACTCTCATTTTCGTAAGAGTTTTTGAGTCTACAAAACTCATCTTCATGAGAGTTGCGAGGTCTACAAAACCCTCATCTTCGTAAGAGTTTTGAGGTCTACAAAACTCTCATCTTCGTAAGAGTTTTGAGGTCTAGAACATGAGGACTCACTCATCATTGCAATGCTCGTACGAACGACTGATTCAACTCAGCAGCACTTCTCAGACTTCATCAAGATGTCATATTTGTTGTGATTGATTGCAGACGCCGTGCATGAGCCGTGGCCTGAGACACCAAACTGTGGTGAGATGTATGTGCGTAACATCTCCTACACGCTTAGTCTTAACTACGCTGTGGGGCCCAAGACTGCTCCAACGTCTGAGAAACAGGTACCCGCGTTGGATTCAGTGGATAGTTTATCAAATACATGTTCATTTTATATAGATGCAGAAACAATCATCATCATAATCCTCCCTTGAATCCCAGTTTAACCAGGGTCGGGATACAAATAGATTGTCTCAAATCCTCTCTGTCCTACACCACACCACCAGCCAATCCCCTGTTTGAGACTTTTCTATTCGTCTAAATTTTGTAGCAATTTCTGGAACCCTGGCGTTCACCAACGAATGCCCTTTCTGACGTTGGTATGGATCTTAGTGCTTTACAGATGCAGAAATAATACATGCAATATATTGCATTGTGGTGTACTGTATATAAGGGAAGTGTATTCTGCATGAGAGGTGAGGTTCGTCTTAGTTGCTACAGAGTGTATGAAATTGGAGTGCATGAAATTATATTTGAGTATGTTAAGTTAGCGTTGTATTATATTGTATTATATTGCATGGTACGCTACTCGTTATATAGACAATGTGTCCAGTATGAGTGAAGGTTGTAGTGTGTTTAACGTCAAGGTTCAGAAGCACGAAGCTTCTCTTCAAGACGACTCGACACACTCGGGCTACCGTCACAAAGATTAATGTAACAGTGAGTTACTGGTATGCCACCATTGCGAACAGTAAGGTGCCGAATAATTTAGATGTATGAGTGAAGAATTCTACCACGGTATAATATAATGAATATAATGAATTAGGTAATGGTGTATACCATTATTATAATTAAATAATTATAATACTAGTATAATATGAATTAAGTGGCAGATTACTTTATATTGCATTGTATTATATAATTGTATTGCACTGTATTGTCTTGAATTGTATTTTCAAACTGTCCTTGATAGACTCGACACACAATGTAGTTTATACTGAGTATATGGTAATAAGTCGTATTGTATGACATGTTTTGTCTTGTATTATTATACAGACAATATTTTCAGTAACCGGGGAGAATTTTCGGTAGATGATACAGATTTTGTGGAATTTTGTTGCATGGTTTCTTATTATGTTATATTGTAAAATAATGATAATAAAGGCTTAACGTCCGTTTCCTCATACAAGGATGATGTCAGGGACGTCTGTTATAATATTGTTTGTACAGACAATATTTTCAGTAAATGAGGAGAATTTTCTGTAGATGATATTAATTTTATGGAATTTTGTTGTATGGTATCTTATTATATTGTATTGTGTATACAGACAATGTATCCAGTTAGTAAAAGAGGAGAATTCTATCTAGTCGATACAGAGTGCACCAGTGCTAGTCTACCGTATGGAGAGAGTTTCTTTATAGTTAACCGCTACTGTATATCACGTGTCAGTGACAACACGGCCAGGCTGAGAATAACGAGTCGTATCAACTACCGCAAGAGTGTCTGGAGTATCGTGAAAAGTTAGTGACTTTTAACAACAACAACAAAAAAAGTTTAAAAAATTTATTTTTTTAAAGTTAGTGTGCCACTCTCTTTCAGTTTAGTGTCTGTTGAGATGCGTGGAAGCTTCTGTTATGACAGTTTTGCTACAGTGTTCGAAGAACTTATGTCATTCAGAAGCATTTATGGCATTAAGGGTGTCCGATTAATGTCTTAAATTCTAAATGCAGTAAACCTGAGGCGCCTGTGACTTATTTCATCGAATGGCTCGCCGACCTATTTAGCACAGATTCGATACCTGGTAGGACCTTCTCAGACAGCACATTGAGTTAAAGTAACTGACTTTAAAGTGAGCTTTGTTTTGTAATACAGTTCTATTCCAACATATGATGAATTAAGTGCCACTGACTCTAATTATGTGCCACTGACTCTACTCTGTGGAATGTAAACATAACGTTAGTACTGCCCTCATGGATTCATTTATCTAGTTATCATTCATTTATTTATTGACTCGTTAATATTGTTAGTTTATGCAATCATTCATTTTTTATTTGTTGGTCGCGAATTTTTTGACAGATTGATTGATTGATTTACTGATGGTGTTGTAGGTATTATAGACAAGAACGCCACTGCTGGGCTACTCGATTCATTTGGAGTAATGAGTAAGTTGTTTAACGTTAAGAAGTATTAAACTTTGCTTTCAATATTTACGATTTGCTATACCGATATTTAATCATAATTGGTGTTTGTAAATTGATAATATTCTTAAATTTTGTTTTAAACATTAAAACTAGAATGTTTTCCTCAAGTTATTAGCGGTATTTTCTTTCTTTATTAAATATTTTTTATTATTTGCAAAAAAAAGTGTAACTACTTTTTTAAGATTCTGTATTTATAACTGATGTGTGGCTACGAAACTGTTATACTCTTCGACTTCGATTAAGGTGATACGCAGTTCGGATGTTTGTTTAGCCCCAGGCTGATATAGTTAATGATTAAACCTGGCTAATACCGGGTTTAGTCGCTAAATGCTTCAGGCTTCCTCTGTTTGACTGATTGTATCTGGATCTGTACATGTTTGTATAGAAGTAAAAAGTAAACACGCATTATAGTGAAATGATCAACTATGTTAATATCTATCACTTATAATACCACATGTTTAAACCGTTAGGGTATTTAGTCCATTTTCCGTATAACCAGTCCAGTGAATGTCCGAGATTTTACTCTCAGATCTGCGCAGCTGGGATTCGAACCCACGAGGGTTCAATTCACCTCAGGGTCTGTCGTTTAAAACTTCATGACGTTACCCCTACGCTATTAATTCATTCATATTCATACATTGTATGTGTAGTTAGCATACTGCGCAGACAGTCGGGTGAGGTGGGACAGGCTGTGGATGATGAGGAGGGTACTGTAGGTGTGGGAGAGAGCTCCACCCTGTCCACAGCGTCAGGGGTGAGACATCGCAGGAACAAGTCGATAGGCACCTCGAGGTCCTACAATCATCAGCCTGTGCCTTCACACAGCAGCACTGGTGCGCTGAGAGCCGTTCTGTTTCTTATATAAACTTTACTAATCATATTAACGGTATGTTGACTTCCCCGTGTTGTGTCCGGGTTGTTTGAAGGATTGACCAACCGGTGACTGCACGTGTCGTAGAAGGCGACCAAGGCACTAAGATCCATACCAACGCCAGAAAGGGCTTTCGGTTGGTGAGCGTCTAGGCTCCAGAAATTGGCACAAAAATTTAAACGAATGGAAAATTCTCAAATAGGTGATTGGCTGGTGGTGTGGTGTAAGACAGAGAGGATTTGAGACGCTGTATTTGTATCCCGACCCTGGTTAAACTGGGATTCAAGAGAGGATGATGATGATGATGATGATGATGATGATGATGATGATGGTTATGATATGTTGACTCTTCACTAAAATTGCTGAGCGGAATGAAATTAGCTGCGCCGTGCATATAAACTTGTATTCGTGCACTTGTGGTGTCTTGTACTTTTTGTCTTTTTTTGTATTTTTATTATTATTTCTAACATTAAAATTTTCTCTCCTACAGAAAAACAAATGGAATACTTTTGGAATCAGTACTGCTTGTCAATTTATTGACGGAGTGATCGATGTTGGTGTGTGAACTGATCGGGGTTGTATGACGCTTTTGGTGTTCGTATTAAATAAAATAAATAGAAGGTCTGATGGTGCAGTTGAATTGTTTCATGTTTGTAAATGTAACTTAGCTTTGACGCTACTTTACTTATTTAGATACTGCGCAAACAATTGTGTAATTAGATGGTACTGTAGGTGGTAAGTGTACATTATTAATTGTAGTTTTATATTCTTGTTTCATTGACAGACGGGTCGATGGAACAACACAGTGTGGCTGCTATAGAAGATCAAAGCATTATGTCTGCCAATCTTTATTACATTGCTTCTAGAACACTCGTCGCCTTGTATGTCTCTCTCTCTCTGTCTCTGTGTCTGTCTGTCTCTCTCTCTCTCTCCCTCTCTTTCTCTCTCTCTCTCTACGGACTCTGTGTGTTTCATTGGTTTTCGTTCTGTGTAAGTTTCTCATTTTGGCAATCTTTTCTCTCTCTCTTCTCTCTTTCTCTCTCTCTCTTTTGTCTCTTTCTCTGTCTCTCTGTTCCTTTTTACCTCTCTCTTTCTCTATCGATTTTTTCCAGTTTAGCTCTGTAATGAGCATTTGTTAAAGCTGGTAAAGCTAATGTTAACTTCAGTTTCTTCACTCGAAAGCGATGTCTGTGACGAGCGAGCCCAGGATTTGAGCCCCGCACATCCTATCCGCTGAACGTACTGATACTGATTTGTGAACTTGTGCTTGCTTGTATCTCTGCATGTATGTCTATATGTGTGTGTGCTTGATATGAGACTATATGTATCTATATGTGTCCATGTGCATGAGTGTGTGCTTGCAATGAGACTGTATATGTTAGTGTGTATGTATGGGTGTATGTAATTATGTGTATATGTGTGTGTATCTATGTGTGTATGTAATTGTGTACAGATGTGATTTTTTGTCGATGTGATAGTGCGTGTATGTGATTGTGCGTGTTGTTATATGTGTATATGTGTAAAGGATGATCATACTACTCGCCTGTAACGTGTTTCTACTTCATCGACTGTGGTTAGCCAAGGACAGCGACTACCTGTCTTATGACGGGCTAAATATGTTAGTGATATCTATGCTCTCTTAGTTTTCTTCCTTCATTATAAATACTGTCGGGTTTGTTAGCCTGACTCATGCGCGATGGCATCGATTGAAGGTAATGAATCGGACGTTTTATATATATATATATATATATATATATATATATATATATATATATTAATATCTTTCCAGCGGTATATATATTTTTACGCTGCTATATAAGCCGTAACATTACGTGCTGGGTGCTGTAGTATTATTATTATTAATGTTAAAATGTTAATTATAAGCTAATTTCTCTTACTCGCCAGAAATTATTACCTTGTAGCATGCCACTCTGTGCTTAAGCAGGAACATAAATATTGAACTATGGGCTTTAAGTGGTCGTGTTAGTGTGTTATATTGTACTCTACTGCATTATTACTCTACTCCAATAGTTCATTCTAAACTTGACTACTGCAATTCATTGCTATATGGTTTACCTTCTTCTTCTGTCATGCGTTTGCAACGCGTTCAGAACACTCTAGCACGTGTTGTCTGTCGATCCTCAAGGCTTCAGGCCACCTCTAGTTCCTTGCTTAATAACCTTCATTGGCTTCCTGTAGTTCATAGAATTAAGTATAAAATTGCTCTGTTAACTTTCTAAGCACTACTTTTTGGTAAACCTTCTTACCCTTCTGATCTCCTAATCCAATATCAAGTTTCTCGTAAGCTTCGTTCTTCCGACACCAAATTGCTCAAAATTCCTAATATTCTCACTTCGTTAGGTAGACGTTCATTTTCTTTCTCCGCTCCTACTGTTTGGAACTCTCTGACTCCTGATCATCGCTCATGTTCTACTACTTCCACTTTCCGTTGTAAGTTAAAAACACATCTCTTCCCAGCATAGATTTTATTTCATCTTGCCTGACTGTTTTTTTGATCACCGGACCGGCACTGAATGTGATGGGGGGACGTCCCTGACATCATCCTTGTATGAGTAAACAGACGTTAAACCTTTATTATTATTATTATTATTATTTTTATTATTGTCATTATTATATTGCATTATGTTGCATTGTTTTGTATTAAATTGTATTTTAATTTTGTTGCATTATGTTACACTATGATGCATTTCTTTCAATGTGTTGTTTTGTATTGTATTGTTGTATATTGTATTGTATTCCATTGTCTTGCATTGTATTGAATTCCATTGTATTGCATTGCTTTGTAATCCATTGTATTGTATTGCACTGTATAGCATCGTATTGTGTTGTATTGTATTGTATTGTATACAATGTTGTATTGCATTGAATTCTATTGTATTGTGCTGTTTTTTATATTGCATTGCATTGTAATGCATTGTATTGTATTGTATTGTGGTGTTTTTTGTATTGCATTGTATTTTAATGCATTGCATTGTATTGTATTGTGGTATTTTTATGTTCTATTGTATTGCATTCCATTGTATTGTGCTGTGTTGTATGTAGTGTTGTAGTGTATTGCATTACATTTATTGTGCCGTTTTTTATGTTATAATGTGCTGTATTACATTGTATGGTAATACATTGTATTGTATGGTAATGTACTCGTATCGACAGAGATGAGGACACGTACAGGGCGGAAGATCAGTCCTATCAGCGCGTGGTCTCGTCGACGAGTGATCGGTTCATGTCGATACAGCAGCAGATCTCCCAGCAGAGAACCGAGCTGGATCAGATCAGGACGATGCTGCACGCCCTCGAGGTGTCCGTCGAGCAGATGAAGGAGGCGATAGGCGTGCTCGTCAGCGCCATCAAACAACGGTCAGATCTCTAGTGTACGCTGTGATCATATTGAGTGATGCCATCAGACATGATGGGTTTTATAGTGAACAACATCTAATCAACGAGAGATCTAGAGTTGTGTATGTGATGATAGGTGAATCTCTCGGCCGCGCTAGTCAGAGTGTATGGAAGAGAGTGTACTTATATTTCTAATGCTATTGCATTACTATTCATTTACTAAGACTTTATTGATGTGCAACGGTGGTACTTGAGTTTCTTCGCTGCTTCATTAGGTATCTGTTGTTATCAATTGATTAAGCAATTCATCTAGTTCCGAAACTATTATTTATTGGTTAAGCATTCTAATTTTTGATGGAATGGTAGTCACTAATATTCGTGAACATTTATTTGCAGTTAGTTGAAAATAATACATAGTGTCAATATAGCTGCGAAATTTGATCCGGTTCTTAAAATCAACAAGTGTAACTTTATTGATGTTAGGGGTTGAATTATTCATTTAAGCTCTATTAATATCTAGTTCAGATTGTTGCAGAATCCATTATATTACTCTAATGTTATTTAATATTCTAAACAGATCAAACACTTCAAATGAAGAACATCAAAATTATTATTACCATTTAATTTTAAATGTACTTAGCTCTTCCAGCAAATGTTAGTTAAGAATCTCGTAGGCATCCAGCATCAGTAGTTAAACCAGTGTAATAGTGAGTCAATCAATTTTTGAGCACTGTTTATCTTTTAATTTTGAATCAAAGAATAAAACTGCACAGTAATACGTCGAATGCTACTGTTTTGTAGCCTCTATGATATCTAGTTGTATTCAGCATCTAACTATTTACTCTTCTTTACCAGCAGTAGCTACTAGGACACACTTAGGACGTGACGTTGATACAACACAACATCGACACTTATAAAGCATAGAGAACTAGTGGTCTGAAAGATCCAATCCTTTTATTGTAATTACGTAATTAATAATTAAATAACTATCTGCAAGTGTTTATATCAAGCACGAATGAAGTTGTTGAAATGAAAATATCGATGAGGGTTAAATATGAAATAGTTGCTTGATTACATCTAATCGTTTTATTTGAATGTCTGATATATGTCTATGTTACTGCACCATTCTGAATAGCTGAATGTTTATACCTATTCTTATAGTCAGATTATAATTTGATTGACCTTTGAGGCAAGTTTTTAATGCAACCGTGAATGCTTATGCCGACACAGGCTTGCAAATCTCATTTATTCGACGTAATCATCTTTTTAAATTTACGTTAAACACTTCTTGTAAAAAATGTGTAACAATTACCATAGTGTAATTAGTTTGTTTCCTTAGCCTCAGAGATATTGTCATAGACGGTCCCTCATAAATCTAAACCAATGCACCCTGCTTAGTTGATAGGCGTGCTACATACTTGTCCTTTCAACACACACACATACACACACACAAACATACATATATATATATATATATATATATGTATATATATAATATATATATACATATATATATATATATATATATATATATATATATATATATATCTATATATATATATATATATATATATATATATATATATTTAATTATCATCTTCCCTTTAATCCCAGATTAACTGGGAGCAGGATACAAATAGACACAATACTCTCTGGATCACACCATATTATATGTCAATTCCCTATTTTTAATGTTTTTCATAATCACTGCATCCCACATCAATGTGTATATACCTATAATACTCTTTGCCCCTTTATTTTAAAAAACTGTGGAAGGCAAAGTGAAACTACCTCAGAAGCCGTATTTTTCCCAAGCTATGGGCTACATAAGTTATGGATAACGTGAAATCAGACTCTGAGTATGAATATGTACCTTGGACCAGCCACTTGGCAGAGCACTAGAAGGTGAGGGAAGTAGTATTTGGTAAATCTTGATTTTAAATTAATTATAAAATACCAGCATTGTTGGCTGTGTTGAAACTTAAACTTTTTGAAGAAATTTTTGTCAAATGTTCAAACATTCCTCCTGTGTATTCTGTGTACAGTAGTTTCAAAGGTTATAAAGTGAATTATGGAATTGTTCCGAATTATTAAATTTTTAGGCTGCCATATTCTTTGGGTACTCCATGTATATGAAATTGTTACAAAAATCCTGTTAAAGATGTGCGGGTGTAATCAAAGTGTAATCAAGCAATTATGTGCAGCGTAGTAATTCATTTTACTGATAACAGGTGTTTATTGTAATTTTTGATTTAGTTGTGCCAAACCAAATATATTCTGCAATTGTTGACGAATCAAATGTTTTCAAGTGTCTTAGAGATATTCGTTCATTATGTCGCCTGTTAATGAAACGAACGTAATGTTCTCATTGAATAACTGAAATTTAATTTTTCATTGTATTCTAATTTTTTGCTACTTAGTAGAATTGGTAGAATGACTTAGTAAAACGTGGAACTTAAATTATTGCTATTTAATGCACTTATTCCGTAATTTATTGTTACAAATGGGTTTTGAACGCTCAGACTATTGATAGTTAAAAGACTATTCATTGATTCATTGCTCGTATGTTCATGTTGGGCATTCAAGTTTTGGTGCTTAGCATTGAAAAGATTTACGGCATTTTGTAATGTTTTAATGCCATATTAAGCTGTATTGTAAGGTTGTAGTGTCAGGTTGTAGAAAGTGCTTTTCTCTGAAAATATGTCGCTGTATAAATTAATTTTGATTTTTCTGATTAAATGCAGAAAGTCTTAAAATATCGAAATTTTGTCAATATGTCGTCGTGATAAAGTAAGATTTTGTAAATCAGAGTCAATTTGATTTTGTGGATAAATGTGTAGATATTGATAGTGATTTATGATTATTTTGTAGTTATGTGTTTTATCGTGATTTCAAGCATACGTACAAATAGGTATTCATGTCAATCTATATGATATGATATATGGGCCTTCCAACTTAGGCTAATGGTTAGCAGAAATTAATTAGTTAAGGATTAGTTTTAGCGAATATGTGAGATTGTTTTGTTAATCATCGATTTGATCTTATACTTATATTACTGTAGCGTTACAACGTGCATGCTAAGTCTCAATAAAGAACAATTGTCTGCCGAAATTGAAACGAAGATGTGTATTAAGGGATCATTATGGGAACATAGTGTATTAGTTAATTAGGGAATATTAGTTTATTATTTTGATATATACTAATGGTATTTGTGAGTATTCTTTGAAACGCAAAACTAGAAATCTCTGTTTAGTCGAAGGCACTTATGATATTTACTGATTTGTTTAAGAACTGAAGAGCCTGTAATTAACCTAGACCTCTGTTTATTAAATACCTGCACTCTAGCGTCAGTGATGTAGGAAATTCTTTTGAACATTTTTTACTGTTGCGGAATTACTGGAGTAGTGGATCTTCTAAAATGTTTCTAAGGAAAAAGTTACTAGCGTTTGGGTGTAATCAATATAAATTAAATAAAAAATAATAATGAGTTAGAGACATGAAGAAGCCATCTTCAGATGTATACCCCATTGACGGAACAGTAACTTCAGTAATACTATACTATGAGATTGAAAGTTCTGATAGATATGAGATTATTTGTTGATTAGGTGGACCTCACCTTAGAAAACATATCTTAAATCTATTGACCATTTCGATCAGTGATCCTAGAGTTAATAGCGCTATTGAGGCTGATTTTCTGTTATAAAATAATTATATATATGATTAATCGTCTTCCCTTGAATCCCACTTTAACTAGGATCGAGATCATCATCAATATGATTAATATTGCTATGAAATCGTAAGTACTTTCAAATTATCTCCATAAATATAACTTCATGTATATCCGCTAATGAAGATGATGGAACTTTTTGAAACTGATTTGTGTGAGTTGTTTAAGTTAAACTCTCCTATAAACGGAAGTGAGAGCCTGAAGATGTTAGTGTGACATGTTGTTTCTGTAGGCGCCGTGGCAAGGGGTTCGAATCAATCATTTTGTTGCGTGTCTATTGCTTTTATAACGCTCCTAAATAAGGACAACATTCTATACAATAACATTTTATACAATTGGGTATCGTGTATAGGCCAATTCTTTTCTTGAAACGCCTTCACGGCACTGACTTTGACATATGATTTATTACTGTTATGTCCTAGTATTCTTTGATAGCAAAATGTGAACGTATTGAGTAAGTTATTTGCGGAAAATAAAATTTTCTTGATAGTAACAAACTTGACCGTCGGATAAAAATAGAATGGTAATAAATTAGTGTATGCTTGTAGACCAATGCCTAGACTATTTCAAGCTTTTCGCTTACGGTGTTTACGTCAATGTATGAATTTTTACGGATGGTGCTGGTTGATCAATATTAAGCTTTTTATTGATTTTATGCTGAAAGAGAATAATATGCTAATGTATCAATACTAGTATAGTATTAGGCTTTAGAGAATATAGTTTTGTCTTCAAAAGTCTAAAGCAACGTACCTTCTATCCATCCTATAAAAGATGGTATTTTCTGTAGCGGTTATAACTTGTGCAGTGAACGATGTGTTTGGGAAGATTTAACTTTATCTCTTATCGACTATCGGATAGGCGAGACAATTGGTTTACTGTTCCTTTGCTCTGTCGACACTTAAAATAATAAAGCTAAAGTCAAGTTTAACGGCAGTTTCCTGCTCGACAGCATGTCAGTGATGGCGAGAACACTGGGTTTGAACCTTGCACCGATTGATTCGATGTCGAAAAACTTACCAACAAACCACCGGTTCAGCCCAAAGGTAGGACTCCAGTGTTTTCTCTAGCGTATACTAGTACCATTATTCCAAAATGTGATCTTTTACATTGCCTTCCGCATTATTCACTAGTCAACTCTTATTAAGCGCAGTAACGTCGTGAAGTCTACTGGTAAATTCATTCGGAGACTAAGAACAGAGACTAAGAATAGATTGTTTGGTCGTGAATCGGAAGTAAGGTTTAATGATTATAACATTATACGCAATTGTAAACAATGCGCTAGCTAAAGGCAACGATTACTAATAACCCTGGAGAGGAAGGAGGAAATGATGAAAACTACAGAAACAGAAACTAAGCATGAAAATTCTGGAACACTTGTGGTATGGCTTGTGTGTAACCATATAAATAAATAAAAACGTGTTTCTTGTTATAGCAACATCATTTGCTATTGGCCTACATAGTTCATTGAAACATTTGATGGCGAACCATCCTAAATTTATTTTAATCTTTAATTAAATTAATGACTCGCTATTGCATAACTTAGAGCGTTTGCGTCAAGAGAATGTTAGGTCCGATGCGTGGGCCCCAAATTATGACTATAGTTATTAATGACTATAATTAATTAAATTTCTCCCCGTTAATTTAATTAACTAGTTAAATTTTTCCCCGTGTTGTGTCCGGGTTCCCCTTGTTGTGTCCGGGTCTTTTGAAGAATTTGACCAACCGGTGACTGCACGTGTCGTAGAAGGCGACTAACGCACTAAGATCCATAACGTCAGAAAGGGCATTCGGTTGGTGAGCGACTAGACTCCAGTAATTGCCATAAAACTTAAACGAATTGATAAACTTCAAAAGTATCAGTGCACGGCGTACGGGGCCCCGGACCACAAGGTTAGGTTTCCCGACCCTGGTTAAACTGGGATTTAAGGGAAGATGATGATGATGCTAATTAATTAAATAATGACTATAGTTATGACTATTTAGTCCTTAACTTAGTAGCAGCAGACTTAAATACCTGGCAGCTGAGAACCCACTAGTCGTTCAGTTGACACGCAACTTAACTGAATTCGCTAAATACCCACCCCATCGCGTTTTAATATGATCTATAGGGACTGCTTATTAAGCTATTTGCTTTTATACACTTCTGTTCTCTAAGTGTAACTAGAATCTCTACAGATTCTATTTCAAGACGAGCTCAAGTCTGATTTAACACTAGCAGACAGACTAAATAAGCGGCCTATTAGAGAGGATTACTATCGCCTTTCTGCCACCGGATATTCCTAAGATTTCTATACTATTCTGCTTTTAATTGATACCCTGCATGATAAATGATATATTACTTTAACTTCTATAGGAATTTAAGACATCTATAATATCTAGATTCTATGTACATCTTTGCTATATTTGATGTCAATTTGTATAATTAGTATTTATTTGCATTTGTGTTGGAGTTGTACTAGAGTAAGAAGTAACAATTTCTATAGTAAGGTTTGGATGCTGCGCAGCCGTTCGTTGGTATCAACTTGCTTATCGATGAAATTCTTTTCAGGGAACGTGGCTTTTGTAAGAATAGTATTGCTGAACTGCCGTTTGGTCAAAATGCTAGAATGAGAGACAATAATATTAGCGTATGCATTTTCCCATCAGATTGAATAAAATATAAGATTTTTCAGTTTCGGTTAGCTCCTTCAGTCACCAAATAATTTATTTCTATAGCAATCGAAACTAAAGCAAGATGCGTGAGACTTGAAACGCAAAGGTCGCTAAAATTGGAAGTTAAATGTACACCTAATGTTCAGAATCAGTCAGTTCTTCAACTAGTCCACGTAATCTCCTTCCAACTTTACCATATACATTTATCCGTGTGTCTAGAGCAATTATTATTAACCTAGTACTGTAGTATTGTATATTGACATAGTATTGTGTACTGCAAATTTGTATTGTTATCTACGTATCACACACATGTGAAATAAAGAGCATTGCTATTATCTGCACTTGACAAAAACAACAACTGGATTATTGTGTCGTTTGAGATTTTATTTAAAGCTAAAACTTCTATGAAACCTGTGTTAAAATAAAGCTGAAACTTGTGTAAAACCTGTGTTAAAATAAAGTTAAAACTTAAGGAAACCTCTATTAAAATATAAGTCAAATTTTTATTTTCTCGCACTGCAGATAGGGAAACAGAATTTAAATCCGGAGCTAAAACCAGCTAGTTCTGTAAAGCTCTCTTTACAGAATAGTTAACGAGCTAACCTTAGGCACGTCCAATTAAAAGAATTATCTTTTTTGAGCAAACGGGTGATAAATTTTGATAACTCATTGTCTAATAAGGACAACAGTTAAATATTTTGTTTTATTTCTGCAATCGCGTTTTTAGCTCTTTAATGGTGTACTATACTTTAAGCATTTGGCTGGAGCTAGTGGCGATGTCGGTAAGATATTCGACCGCTGATCAGTATGTGCTGGGTTCAAATCCTGAGCTGGCCGTCACTGATATCGCTTTCGAGTGAGGAAACTGACGTTAACATTAGCTTTTAGCTTTACCATTTACACTATGAACATTTTGTTCTGTCTCTCTTTTCTGTCTATCGTTGTCTCATTCTCTGTCTTTATTACTTTATCTCTCTCTGCTTTTTTCTGTCTACACTGGTTGTACTTAAGTGATACCATCTCCTTCCCTCTCTCTCTCCTCTCTCTCTCTCTTTCTCTCTCCTATCCCTCCTCTCTCTCTCCTCCTCCTCCTCTCTCTCTCTCTTTTGTTTTGCCAAGTGGTAGGTTCAGCGTACCTATCCCTACTCATATTCTGCTTTATCGTTCCATAATAGCACTCCATCGTTTAACGATAAACAATAAACACTATAAACTTGTCAACATATCTCTTTATTACTGTGTCTGTGAAATTATCTTCAAATAAAATACATTTTAAAATAGCAAATAAGATTCTTCAAGTGTAGTTATGGCACTGTCGTTTTATGTTATATCGGATGAAATGCCGGATTCAGCGCAAACTGAAACAAGTTTAAAATAATATTTTTAAAAACTGAAATATTTCAATAAAATGTCGTAGAAAATAGAACATATTTCAATTAAATTCAAAACCTATTAGACAATTAAAATATATATCAGTAAAATTTCTGATAAATTTTAAGCATATAATGACTTTTTGTTAGAAAACTGAAATCTACAGGGTGAGTAAAAAAAAGTGATAACACCTGCAAAAAGTTTGAATATCTCAGGCTATTGTTAATATTTTCAAATCAAGCTTTTACCTATTAGTAAAGGACTAATTTTTGATGAGGTGGCCAATATTTATCCATTTTAATACTTAGATTGGCCAGTTATGAAAGTTTCGGCAGAGCAACCCCCCTTTTTTGAATGTACTGTAAATAAAAATTATATTTAATTATATTTTTTGGCCCTGAAAAGGTTCGTTGTGGTGATTCAGAAAGAACCAGCTGTATCTGCTAGCATTACTGCCTATTCGATATGCTTTCCTCCAGCTGCTACGCAGGACTGCAGTAGCTTTCGGAACGCTAGGACAGCCTTGTTGAATTGAATTGAATTGAATCACGTTTATTTCACTTCGGTAAAAGTTTTGTTGATTCCAGCTTGGGGCATTCCTTCCCAAATTGATGGTAGCACTTCCTGCAGTTCTGTCTTGTTTTTAGGCTTCTACTGATGTTTCAGATAGAGATGCAGTATGGTTCCCCAGACTTGGTAATCCAGAGGATTTTGATCGGGAGAGTTAGGAGGCCATTCACTCTTCTTGATGCAATGCAGATTTCTCTCGCTTATCCATTCCTGTGCATGACGAGATGCATGAGCCTGAGCATCACCCTGCTGAAAGATGAAACCATTTTGTAGAAGAGCATTTCAATCATCAAACAGCTTGAGAAGTATTGACGCAGCCTAATACTGAGCGTTCACCTTTTCCTTCTCGCCAATGAAGTGCAATTTGCCCTTACCGTTGTAGCAAACGCGATTTTTAGGTAATAAATGGGGGATTGCTCTGCTAAAACTTGTATAACTGGCCAAAAAATACATAAAAAGGGATGAAAATTGGCCACCCCGTCAAAAATTAGTCTTTGAGTAATTGGTATACGTTTAATTTGAAAATATTAGAAGTAGCCTGAGATATTCAAACTTTTTGCAGGTGTTATCACTTTTTTTTACTCACCCTGTATTTCAAAAGCGTTTTTCGAAAACTGAGAAGTATCTTCAATTAATTAATAGAATTTTTTTAACTGAAACGTAGATTGCTAGAAAACTGAAAGTATTTCAATAGAATACCTTACAAAGTGAAGTATTTGAAAAGAATTTTCTTCCAAGCTGAAATACTACTTAAATAGAATTTCACCGTATATATGTATATAAATATATATAAATATATATATATATATATATATATATATATATATATATATATATATATATATATATATATAGTATATATATACAGTATTATATACAGTATATATATATATATGCATAGAGTATATATATATATAATTACTAAGTTGGAATACGTTTAATTATAATTTCTTATACAATTTCACAGCTTTTAAATATTTTCAAATATGATAAAACTCGTTATTTTCTTAGATGTCAGTTTACATCTATCACATAACATAAGAAGCGCGTATGAAGAGCCATTATTTCTGAACAGTTCATAGCTCCTGGATTAGACCAGTAAATAAGTGAATAGGACGAGCCGGTGGCTCTTGGTTTGGTGTTTCGCACACTTAATAAACCTTCCTCTTATCAAATATTATCATTCATGTAGGTAAATATGGAATCGTACTGACTTACATTTAAATGTATTTCATTTAAATGTTTTTCATTTGAATGTTATTATTCTCTATGGTAGAGCCTAGAGTGAAGCATTGATTTGTAGTTTATTAAGTTCCTAGAAAATTCTTCATATCAAAAGTGCATAAAAATACTGTCAAAATACTTGTGCAGAATGAACTCTAACTATCTAAGAATCTTTAGCATCTGTATTCGGCTAGCTTTTCTTGTTTGTTTAGCCACTGCAGACACTTGATCTCCACAAGCTGCGGTACGCCCTGCTGCCTGCCGTACAGATATCTATCCGCTGACAACAGGTGGCAGTCCGCATAGCTCCTCATCAAGGGCGACGAGGTCACACTTCTGTCCAAGGTCGGGGTCGTTAGGTAGCCTCCGCTGAAGTACAGAGGACCACTGCTGGCCTCCATCTGACCCAGGCCACGACGGGTGGAGAGTCTCTCCTCGATGATTTCTGGAATGAAGTCGGGGTAGATCTTGCTAGGTGCTACAGGCAGGTCATCGATTCGTTCCCCCGCCAAGTCTGGGTCCTGCGGTTCTCGATGTTGAGTGACTGGAACTGCCTGTTGAATATAAATATGAATTTATCATCCATGATGATCTAGAACATTTTTCAAAGTAACGGATGTAAATCGTTAGGAAAATGAACCTTGAATGTCTTAAGAGCGTAGAGGCAACGTCATGAAATTTTAAAGACAAATCCAGAGGTGTATTGAACCCTCGGAGTAAAATCGCGGACATTCACTGGACTGGTTACATGGAAAATGGAATAAAATGCCTAACGGTTTAAACATATTGTATTAAAAAGTGATAGATATCAACATGGTTGATCATTTCACTATATATAATGCTTGTTTAATTTTTTACATGCTCGATTACTGTTTATTTTTTGATTTAGCGTCGTTTTTTTGTTCAACAGATTATACAAGCAATGGTAACGTGCATGTAGTTAGATAAACAAATAATTATTATGCCAGTTCTCAAGTTGTCCACTTCATTTTCCTAATGTCCACTCGTATGTGGACATTAAGAGGAAAACGGAAGACAGAGAAGAATTAATGCCCTCTATACTATGGAACTGCCAGTAGGCAGTGCACTAAGAGAGAGAAAGAGAGAGAGAGAGAGATAGGTTGAGTACTTTTTCATGAATTTAGTCAAAAATAGAATCCTCTCGACTTGTAGCCCGACCTGTCATAACTCACAACGGCAGCTAAAATGCGTGTAATATGTGTTTTTATGCTCTTAACAAAAACAGAGGAGAGAGAGAGAGAGACACAAGGAGAAAAAAAACAGAAAAATAGCTTGTCTAATATGTTTTCCTGACTTACATGTTTTCTACGTTTTCACTAGAATTAGTCAAAATTTTCAACATCGCTTATATAGATAAGAGTTATATCGCTTATATAGATAAGAAGAGGAAGACAACGGGAAACCACCCCAGAAGCCCAAATATTTTCCCAAGCTATAGGCTACATAAGGTATGGATAAGGCATAGACTTTGTAAGGGGTTAACTTAGTGATCTAAGGAGTGCTCTTATGGAGTGAGTACGAATATGTACCTTGAACCTGCCACTTGGCAGTGCTCTGAAGAGAGATAAGAGATATTGATGACGTCATGTCTAATTCAGTGCATTGTTGCATTATATGGCAGATGAAATTGTGCTATGCTAAGCTTTTATGGCAGGTTACAACGCAGGTCATAATTAGAGATGGGAATCAAACCGAACCCGAACCGAACCCTAAAATCTAGAATTTTGACCGAACTCAGACTCTGACCGAACCCGAACCCAGACTCTGGCCGAACCCGAACCGAACCCAAAACCAGACTTCGTCGAAACCGAACTGAACCAAACTCTTGTAGTAACTTTCTTCTTCACCAGCCTGACATTAAATAAAGATAGTAAGAACAATACAAATATATATTAGTTTTTGCATCTACATGTCTTACAGTATCTAACAGCATATATTCAGGTAAGGCTGGTTCCGACACTAATTTTAAAATGATAGCGGTACAAAAGAATGGTAGCGGGAAACGAGACGGGCCTACAGAAGATAATGGATAGTCTGAATGATAATGCATTGAAATATGGAATGCTGATTAACATGAAAGAGACAAAAGTCATGAGAGTATTCCATAAAAATTTTAAAATGCTTGACTCAATCTAGGTGTATTTGTTCTTTTTAAATTCAAATTATGATTTTTTTCTAATTTTAATGTGCTACCTTAATATTTTTCAGCCAGATTTATAAATAATTATATATGACATTCTATATGTGTTAAGACAATCTGGAGTAAATAATTTTGCACCATAGCAATGCAATTATTTCATAACTATTTTCGTAACTTCATAATTGATCTGAGAGTTTCAAATTTGAAACCCTAAGGTAAATTATGAAGCTTCATACTGGTCAGTTGATAGCAAACGGTGTATATTATGATCATTTTTCTACGTGTTTATCAAATCATCTTTATTTGACATTTTTATGTTACTAAATTGCACTTCGTCTCTGAAATATTGGATCAAATTTTAGCCAAGACATTTCCACTTAATTATAAACGTATCTAATATATACAGTAAGCCTTTAGTGACAAAAGAATTTAAGAATTGATGAAGCATTCTATTTGCTCGTTATAGTCAAGGAGAATATTTCAGATACAATATTAAAGCTAAATATCTATATTATGAACATTTGTAGGTCAACTTACAATATTTTAAGAAATGTACAGGAATAAATACCACTTCTATCCTTTTTTCATTTTCATATTTTTACCCAGGTGGAAAAATGTGGCAGCTATTAAAGCCCATTATGACTTAATAAATTGTTAAGCATATTTACCATAAACCATTTTAAACATATTTGTCATAACCATGATTATTATAAGTAAAGTTAAACAATTTCAACATTATCAAAACCAAACCATTTCGAACTCGAATCGAACTCTTGCAAGTTGGAAAGCAAGCCGAACCCAAACCGAACCCGAACCCTTGTTAGAACCTAACCCGAACCTAACCGAACTTTCATTTTCAACGAACCGAACCGAACTCTCAAATTGTCAACTGCTAACCGAACCCGAACCGAACTTTCATTTTCAACGAACCGAACCCGAACTCTGGAAATTCATAAAATTCCCATTTCTAGTCATAAAGCGAGTCACTGAGATTTTTGTCAGAACATAAGTCGTCTATACGGTGTAAGCGCTCGTGGCATAGGTGAGAGATAAGACGATAAGCGAAAAGATATGCGTCTTTTAATGAAAATACGAAGGTATAGTCAATGAATGTAGTCGCTTTGAAAAATGCAATTCGGCCTGTCTCTTCTTGAAAAGTTTCTGGCACATTCAATTTCAGTACGAACTCTAGTTAACCCCACATTAACTGCGCAGAGCTTTGATAGTTTAAAGAAAGCTTTAGATTTCTTTTCAACAGAAAACTTGAAACTTTTCTATGGAAAAGAATGTCATCAAATGATGCCAATACTTTTAAATTTATTTAATTTAGTTTAAGTTTTAATTTAATTCATCGAGCAATGACTCCATTGTACAGACTGCTTATATAATCTCTCTGTGAAAAATCATTGATCCAGTAGGACCAGTATATGTTGCGAGGTGCTCTGTAACTATAAATTAGTTTAATGCTTCTTTTTACTTAGCGTTTCGATCTACTAATTTCCAACTGATCGTCAGTCACTGTTTACAAATATTCATATATTAAAACAAACGTTCAAACCTGTTTTTATTGCAGAATTGACACGTCAATAATTATATGATCATCTCTCACGCGACATGCTAAATATTATTTTAAAGGCGACTACCACATAAATACACTTCCATGCAATTAGTCACTACGACTGATAAACAGCCAGGTTTGTGCATCCGATGCAGGTCATCAGTTTCAGCAGGGCTGACATAGTTTTTGTGAGCAATTTTAACTGTGGGCCAATGACTTTAGCAGGGGACCGGGGACCGGGAATGCGGAAACATAACTTTTATTGGGAACTATAAAAAATTCTACGTATATATAATCTTTATTTTCACCAAAGTCGTGGCAGCAAACATAAATGAAAACAAACAAACAAATAAGTATTACATATACCTACAACATAAAGATATTCCTTGTGATCACAAATGAAACTCAACAGAATTAAAATTCATATTAAATTGCTAATTGCATAAACCATAATTTACCTATTAAGTATTTAAAACCAGACTTCAAAATATGACCACACCCTAATTAACATTAGTATTAAGATCAATTTTAAGTTCACAATAAGCTAACGCTTAAGTATAATTTCCATAAAGCACGAGAACCGCTAGGACTCGCCTGAGTGGCTCGTGCTCGACGAGACACGAGACCGTGAGAGACAATGACCGGGCGGTGAGATGTGGTTATCACTGGACAGGAGGTAGAACGATTGAGTCTGCTGCTCTGCCGGCCGCTGGTTCGACTCCCCGTGTAGCCGGCTTGAGAGACCGATGTGAAGCTGACCAATCGACCCATTGAAGCTCGATTTGTTAGATCAATGGTTTTGGCGCTCGCACTGCGAGACAGAGGCGAGAGATCGATTCGCATAAGAGCCATACCTAGCCTCTCTGCCTCCAGGTCTTGACTGATCGTTGTTGTGCTCACTCGTGGTGATATGGAATCCGTTTCCAGATAGGTGGCACTGAGAGATCGGTCAGACAGACCTCGGGCTAGGTCTGGAAAACTTGGACATTTGAATATATAGTACGACTCCATCCTGGCCTCTGAGCGCATCATGGCGTCTAGACGGTTGAGGGAGTGGGCCCTGATGGGTTCAGCCTGTGACGTCGTGGGGGACCCTGAGGCCCCTCCTACCTGCTCGGGTGTGGAGGGCAGGTCCACATGGGAGTCATTGATTGATATTAACACAAGCCCATCATATGCACCTCGATTTAAATCCTCTGCAGCTTCCATTATCATTCTTGTCTATGATATTAAATATTATGATACAGTAGAGTATACACAGTAGTATATTATGATACACCTACTACCAAGTGCAAATGCTCTATTTGTTAATTAAGTTTACGTAATTTACCGTGCAGGGCACGCTTATACCCGTTTATGATATTCTGTAAAAAGAAGTTCAATATACAAGTATACATCTTAGTTTCTGTTTCTATAGTTTTCTTTTCCTCCAACTTCTTTACAAATATTCGTAATCGGTGCCTATTAATAGCGCATCGAATGAAGCCGGCGCAGAATAACCTTCCATCACCCCATGGATTTCTTCATTCAAAGCATCAACACTCGGTCGTCTAAGTTGGTCACCTATCCATGTACTAACCGGGCCCGACTTCGCTTAAGTTCGTTTTATTCACGCGTAGGTTTATACCAAGTGCGCTGAATCCCGCTTTTGATTAAATTCAGCTATATTAGTTATAGTCGTATTTCACGTTCCCTAGGCCAAAATAATCTCTTTATCTAGCAACAAGTTTATTCCATTACACTGACTGCGCGTTGTCCAACCAAATATTGAAGCCATTTAGTTTTGAAAATGGATGAAAATCTCGATATACAGAATGGACTAAGCTTACGCTGGACTTATTGTATGAGTTGTTACTCAGTAGTGAGTATGATGCTGAACCAGTACGTAAGTTAATATCAACAATTAGGTTGAAGGCTACAAGGAGGGTAAAAAATTGAATAATAGCAAGAGAGAGAGAGAGAGAGAGAGAGAGAGAAAGAGAGGAGAGAGAAAGAGAAGAAGAACTAGTGATAGAGCAACCATGAAGGATATGATGCAACTGACCACACAAAAAAGCCAGTCAGCTTCCCAGCTTCCCCTATCCATCAAGCATAGTTTCCTAATCTAGCTATTTACGTGACTTTACGTCTCTAGAAATAAAAGAAGAGGTGTAAGTGACAAACAGACAGTTAGCCAAGGTTATGACGTCATCACATGACACTGCTTAGTTTGCCAACTGCTAGCAAAATCCTCGACGACACGTGTGTCATGTTCTTCCGGTGGAGATAGGAAAGTGATGACAGTGTAAACAATGATTAATCTAATGCGCCAACATTCGCTAAAAGCGTGTGGTCCAAGCTCGTTCTAGTAACTGGATAGAGTAAAATATTCCATTCTATTTCTTCTGAAACGTCTCCTTTAAATGCAGGACTTCTTTATCTTTATAGTCATCGTCAAGTTTATGCTAATTATATGATCAGCTGGCAAATTGCAATTTATCGTTCAAAGCAATTAAGGTAAAAACTAAACATTTTTATTCTATATTGAAATTTTACTTAGCATTACTTTGCATATATTTGAATATAAAGAATAATCATCATCATGTATCAAAAGCTTAGAGCACTCAAATTACAAATAAATTGTGATTCCAAATAAAAATCTAAAACAAATCTCTCTTAAATAAATGTAAATTATAAATAAATTGTGATAAACAAATAACATAATTTTAAGGAATTTAGATAGCGTAGAGTGGCCTATCGCGTCACGATTAATATAAAATGACCAATCTCGGGTGAATGGAACTCCTGCGGGTTCGATTCCCCGGGCCATCCGATTAAAAGAGTAATATCTCGAACATTAAACAGTCAAGCTCACGTGGAGAATTGAAGAAGTAAATAAATACCAAAATTAATGCCAATTTTAACGCCAGTTTCCTCTCTCGAGTGCATATCAGTGCTTTTCATAGCTAGCACAGGATTTGAATCCTGTACCTAGGCCGGCTACTAATTCACAGACGGATAACTTAACAACATGATACCGACTCAACTCTATAAAAGTTTAACCTTTTTTAAAATAAAGCTATAGATATCATAATGGATTATGATTACCTATTATGGTATATATAATTTTAAATAATCATGTTAAACTTAGGCCTACAGTATATTAGGTTGAGCCCTAATAATGCCGGTAATATATAAGGTTAGGCTATATAAGGTTATCTTTTAAATAGACCTGCAAGGTGTCGTTAGAAAGAGTGAACTAGTAACTTAACAAAACTGCTGAGTCACTGCTCTGATGTAGTGGAGACGATATTCTCTATCATTGAGCAGAAATACGTCGATTTCATATCGACTAAACGTTTCTAAAAGCAAGAATCGCTTTGAATGCGAGATATCTCTCTTTTCTCCACTTATCGGCGCAGTTTTATCGATCGTTTCCCGCATGTCTACCGGTGGGCTACTAATAGTCCTGCCGCCTATAGTGAAGTATTCAGGAGACGCTAAGACGAAGAAATTATGGTTAACCAAAGCTAAAAATTGGTAAAAAGATACATCTATGAGCAGTGTGAATCAATTCTAATTTATTCCGCAATTTGACTATATCTTTCGATAAGAATATAGCAGTAATTTCTATCGATTACTAGTTATGCTGCAATCCGCTTTAACTGCACCTGCTATTCAATGAAAATCAATATCCTTACAATCGATGAGTGTGGAGAATTAGGAATGCTTTATATTTTGTTTTGAAGAATTTAGCTATTATGGCATCATTGTATTACACCAAATGTTTTGTAGAGATTAGAAACTTTGCTAGACAAAATTGTTAGACAGAATTGCTAGACAACTAAAATTATGAGAAAGGTTCAGTGGACCAGTGGTCCCGAAGAGGGAGCGAATCTTGGTTACCTGTTTAGTCATTGTAGTAAAAAATAATTATGGCGGTTTCTCATGAGGTAGTTTCTCGTTGTTTTCTCAGTTCCTGATTGCTCGCCTTTTGCAACAAGCGTAGTTTAAGGTTGATCTATTCTGCTATCACTGAGTTCTAGTCCGCACTCAACAAGGGTTATAAGAATTAAGAGCGGGGAAAAGGTTGATCGAACCTTCAGATAAAATATGAATCGCCTAGCATAGCCAGAGAACAATCCTTGGTCCAGCATAATTTTGATCAAGTATATTGCTATGTCTGATTTCCTAAATGCTGAGTTGACACAATAAGTTTAACATTATTAAAAGTGCTGTTTATGACTACTAAATTCTAAAGTTTAACGTAGGAGGTTTCACCTGGCGAATGTGGGAGCGTGATGACTTTTTAAAGTCATTTAAAGCCATTTAAAGTTGTATGGGTCAGGTGACTGACCTATAGGAGGCACTGGTTCCAATTTCTCTCTCTCTCTCTCTCTCTCTCTCCTAGTGCAGTGTCTACTGGCAGGTCCATTGCATGAAGCCTCCATTCATCTCTATCTTCCGTTTTTCTCTTCATGTCCACATAACGAGTGGATTTTTAAATCATCTATGACATTCCTTTTGATATACCAATATTCTAAGGGGATTCTGATTATGACGAGGTGGGCCCCCTATGCCTTCCTCAGCTTCGACTAACATTTACTGGGCAGGGGCGTTATCCCCTGAGAAAACTATCCTGTTTACCCTGGTTCCGATTTACCCGCAGTAATTTCGTTTTAATTTGTAATTTTCTATCCGTAGAGTCTCCCACTGTCGTATGCTTGCTGTAATTGAAGCTAGATTGGAAAGGATTACGGATGGTTTTAATGACAAGCATTGAGGTGTGGCATGAAGATAAATATAAAAAGACTTATGTGATGAGAATGTCGAGGGGTTACAGGAAGTAAATATAATAAAATATCACACTATTAGCACATATAAGAAGCTTCAAATATCTATGACATATGAATGGAGATAGGTTGATGTGATGTAAAAGAAGTAAGAATGCTAGGGAAATAGTTAGAGGCAAACAGAAAGAGTTATATGAATTTCTACAAATAACAAATTCGCATATGGAGATGAAGGGGAAGGCTGAGGGTAGTTGGTTGGAAGAATTATAAGCTATGGACGTGCCTCTAGGCAGTAAGCTAAGAGAAAGTGAGAGAGAGAGAGAGAGAGAGAGAGAGATAGTTTCTGAGAGCATCTCTGCAAAATTTAACGACAATTAAACTTTACAGTTTATATTAATCTTATCTTCATCTGTGTCAAAGGTGATCGAAGAGAGGCTAAACTTTAATGCTAAGACACTACTAAAATATAATTTAACTTATAACCTCTCTAGTGCTCTGCCAAACGACAGGTTCAGAGCTCATATTTATACTTATTGCGACCTGCTGTCAAGATAAAAAAGAGCTCAATCGAACAACAGATAGATCCATTTTAAATGATCTTTTCTTTCCTAACCTTTAGCTCGGGAAACAGTGACTCCCGAGGTCATAATTTCCCGTTATTCCTTCTTCGGTTCTTGCTTATTCGCCTTTTACGACACATCTGTTTTAGGTTGGTCTATTAGGCAGTGACCCATGTACAGCATTAGATGTAGTTATATAATCCATAGAAATCTACGAAGTTAACGCTGAAAACGCTGCTTACAGTTAAAGAATTTACTATCAAACGATCGATTATTTTTAGTAAATATTAATACAATTAGCAAAAATATAAAATACTGCTTTATATCAATATTATGAATAGTTCACTCTTCCCTAGTGTTCTATCAATCCACATGACCAAGGCATATATTCTTACAGTCTGTTTCGTGTTTCATAAAGATCACTCCATACATACATAGATAAACAAGTTAATCCTTTCACAGCAGGCGGTGCCTTATCCAAATCTTACGCAGCCAATAGCTTAATGATAAGTATGGCTTCTGAAGTGGTTTACCGTTTCCTCCCGCATTCTTGCTTAGTCTTTTCTTACGACACGTGATGTTAACGGTTGGCCTAATCTTCAGTATTCCGGACACAACACGGAAAATATTAATATTTGACATCTTGCTATTTTCTCAAAGGCCATATCGGGGTTTTCTCTAGCGAAAAATCGAATAAAATAGTATTTCATTCTCTCATCCGTGGAGCACTTGCATTGCAATATAATCACTGATGATAATGTCATATCCAATAAAAAAATTATCCGTAAATCGAAACTGTTTTCTGTATAAATACATACAGGATTGACTATGAAATCATTGCTAAGCAGTCCCTATGCTACACACGTCAACAGTTCTCAGATTTTTCCAGATCTAATACGGTTTCCAGTTATCCTACTGTTCTACGAAATAACTCCATTAGTGAGAGCGCGGTCGCTGAGCGAGTGTCGCATGTGTTAAATAAAGAAACCCCGCGGAGACAACCTAACTACATCTCACTCCACCAGTGTTGCCTGGCTGGAGCAATTCATACAGCTGCCTATACTACATCTCACTTCACCAGTGCTGCCTAGCTGGAGCAGTTCATACAGCTGCCTATACTACATCTCACTACACCCGAGCTGCCTGGCTGGAGCAGTTCATACAGCTGCCTATACTACATCTCACTTCACCAGTGCTGCCTGACTGGAGCGGTTCATACAGCTGTATATACGCAACGGCTCACTATGTAGGACAACAGCAAAACGGCGTATTCATTAAGAGATGTTTAAATCACATATTCCGATGAATGAAATGGCACTGCAAAGTCTGTTTCCAAACTTTAAAAGCAAATTGTCATTTTTGTCGTAATATTGTATGAACGCTCGAGAAAGATTAAACACACATTATAGTGAAATCCATGATCAACCAATCAATTAGTAAGCATTTAACAAACAGTTTCTCGCCATAAGGCAATATCAGGGACGTCTCAAGAAGACTCTGCATCAACAGAAGAAACACGATGATATCCATCACTTTTAATAATACATGTTTAAATCGCTAGTCTGTTTATAGTCCTTTATCTACAAACCTGTCCTGAATATTTTCTAATTATTTAGCGTATGCGTTAATCCAGATAGTTGCTTCACTTGTTAGGCAACTTAGCGTAGACAGTCCATCCGGTAGGAAGGTTAAAGGGCACTCCTCAACGATATGTTTCATGTTTTGCGATTGGCCGCAGTCGCAAAGCGGTGAATCACAAATACCCCAGCGAAACTTTCTCTGCATCTACCATGACCCGTACGGAAGCGATTCAAATTGCACCAACTTCCTCTGCAGAGATTCATTCCTGGTAGCGCTTGAGACGGATCCTGAACCAGATGGTGGTTTCTAACATCAGCGATTGACCACTCTAATCTCCACTGGGACAGAAACGCCAAGGGATCACATTGCTACAGTATCTCCCAAACAGGATATCGAGATTTGAGTCTCTTCGGAGGAGGATTAGACAAGTCCAGTGATAAAGGGAGGGCATGATTTTCACGGACCCTCTGCAGTTGCTTGTGTCTCCTTACGACGGATATGAGGGGGCAGTATGCTACAACGAACTGGGAGCCACGGCGTTGGAGTCGATTTGATTGTCCCAGAAACTATGCGCATGGAGTCATTGAGACGCGCATCGACGAGTTTTGTATGAGGCGAACGTTCCCATGATGGACAGCAGTATTCAGCCACCGAATAGCACAGAGCAATCGCTGATATTCTTAATGTGACTGCATCCGCGCCCCATGTTGTTCCCGCCAATTTCTGCTACAGATTATTTCTTGACTTTATTTTTGCTGCCGTTTTACTCAAATGCTCCTTGAGCGGCAGCGTACGATCCAGCGTTACACCAAGATAAACCGGTAGAGGATCAAAGGGTAACTGTATACCATCTATATACACATTGAGCTTGTAGTTAGCTTTAGCATTATGGAGATGAAACACACTTGTGACTGTTTTTGTGGAGCTTGGAATGAGACGCCATTTCTTTAGATATTTAGTCATCAGCAACAGATCGTTATTTGATGTACGCTCGATTTCTCCAACTGTTCGACCTTGGACAGCGCAACAAATGTCATCCGCGTAAGCGAACTGTCGCGCAGTAGTCGGAGGCAGGTCACTGATGTCAAGGTTAAATAGGGTAGGAGAGAGAACAGATCCCTGTGGGAGACCGCTCATTTGATTCCTCCATCGACTTTTCCCGTCGCTCATATGAACTAATAAATATTTTCTAATAAGATTGGCCAAACATATAGCCTAATATTTTTCGTTGCCGTCCTCTGTTCTAGCTCAGTGGCCTCACTTGTAATTTACGGTTACTTCAAAATTATTTGCTGAATCCGTAGATTTCTTGCCTTCGGTTCGATAATTGATACTAGTTGATATGCCTCTTCTACTGAGTTTTCTTTCATACCTCTCTTTATGCTCGTTCAAGTTGATAACTGTATTGAGAAAAAGGAAGAAGAGTTGGATAAGACACATTCCAGGAGGGGGAGGGAAAGTCTATTAAAAGAGGCCATAGAAGGTAGAATTGAGGCAGGCCGAGATTAGATATGTTAGATGATTTAAAGACCCTCTCTTATGTGTACATGAAGAGAAAGCGGAAGACAAAGAGTGGACGCGTTTGACCTATATACCATGGACGGTGGACCTGCCAGTGGGCAGTGCACTTTAAGAGAGAGAGAGATGCTCATTCACAGTAATTATTTTATTGTAGCGCACTATTATTGCACCTAGTGCGTATTTAGGCCTAAAAGTCTTTAAAAGCCAAAGTTAACGTCAGTTTCATCTCTAGAAGAAGTGATACCAGTGACGGGATACCCCAGTAATTGAACCCACACATGCTGCTCCTCAGTCGGATATCTTACCGACGTCTCCCCTGGACACAGCCAAGAAAAATTCTTAGATTATCGTGCGGTTTATTCCCAGCTAACTGGCTGAGACTTCCAATTTCGAATGGTAATTTGGTATTTTGATCAAGGTATTGATGGCCTCAAAATGGCTATTGGCTGTATAGAAGACGATAAAACAGCCCACAACAGCCAGCCATAATAGCCTACAACATCGACTATCGTCATGTTCCCAAAAACTTGACCAGTGGTGACAATCAAAGAGCTTTGAATTCAAAATATGTGATTAACTAAGAGATTCAGTGTGAGGAAAAGAATGATTATTTAAAAGTCATCTGCTCGAAAGTGAAAGAAATTTTACCAGAAATCAATAAGAGAAGGGCTTCAGAGAGACGCTGATGAAATGAACTCAGAAAATTATTCTTCAGAAACATTCATAAATCCTGACATCTTCAAATGGTGTAATATCCGCAGTATCATAGGCGGTTTGAGATATCCTGACAACCTCTTCGAATGGAGAACTGGACGTAAAATTTATATTGATTGAGTTGTGAATAAGCTGACTGATTTAGATTTAAAGATCAAGTAGATTATGTTTGTAGAAAACCTGAAAAGTGACATTGGGTTGATAGAAGTGCCTTTGCAATCGTTTGGGAAATTGATCTAACCAACGAATTGCAAGTTTAAAATTAGAACAGGAATTAATTATGCTTAAATTGTCGTTTTTCATTTAGAAAACCGATACTCACTTTATTTCTAAAACTTGTCGCTTGACGAGATTTTTAGGCAAAATATTTGCTTATAACCTATTCTTGGTAAACAGGTTGTCCTAAACCTCTATAAACCCTCTTTCAATCTATAAACCACAAATAGTAGTAGTAGTAGTAGTAGTAGTAGTAGTAGTAATAATAATAATAATAATAATAATAATAATTATCAAACCCCAGGTTCTTTACACCGGGGTAAAAAAAATTCATAATAATAAAAGTTTAATGTCCGTTTCCTCATCCAGGGATGATGTCAGGGACGTCTAACAAATGACAACAAATGATATGTAGTACCCCAGAACAAATACAGGGCTAGAGGAAAACTACACTGTTAAAGACAACAACACTGCTGTTTGGGTAGCTGCATTCCTGAAAAACATTATTAAATAAAATAAATCAATCAATAAATAAAAACGAGAAAGCTGCGGAAGGATGTAGTAGCGAACATTAAGTAGGGTGCAGAAGAAAATAATACTGCTGAAGAAAATAAAAGCGTTGAAGAAAAATAACAGAGCTGGAGAAAATGTACAGTACTTTCAAAATAACACTACTGAAGAAAATTATCATACTGAAAAACTAGTGTTAAAAGCGACAGCGTTAAATAAAATAATTAAGTTTGCATGTATTAGAGTGCCTGCCTTTTGCGTTTTTACTAAGTAACTTTATGTTATTCTAAATATGTTGACTGCTGTGCTGTGTGACACGTGAACAAAAATAAACATCTGTCATTTCCTTATTTAGTGAAAAAAATCAGCGATGGATAAAACTACAATGTTGAAAATAAACTACCCAACTGACTACTGAGGAAAACCGGTAAATGACAGGGAATGAAGGATGAAGACTTGGCATCACGAGCAATTATAGCACGAGCAATAAGTGTGGAAGCTCTTTACTTGAATTCTTCACACAGAAGGGCTTAGCGCTGATCCTGCTGGCTTGTCACCATCAGTTGCTATAGTAACCTTACTGAGCTATAAGATCTAGGGGATCTTGAAAGCTTAGAGAGATAAAAAGAGACACATAGAGAGAATGAGAGAGCGAGAGAGATAGTGAGTGTAAATAAATAGAGAGAAAGATGTAAAAGTAATATTTGCAATTGGAATGGAGGCATATATGTTCGGAGAAAATGTTTATTTCATGTACACGCTTAGATCAGCGACACTTAAATAGGCTAACGAACAAAATTCGGAGATAAATAATTTTTATACAATAAGAGAGAGAGAGAGAGAGAGAGAGAGAGAGAGAGAGAGAGAGAGAATGGTAAGAGAAGTAGAGAAATAGAGGATCGAGGCATAGATCTATAGAGAGGGAGAATATTGGATGGTGGTAACAGCTGGCGTTGGTGAGAGGGGCCAATAAACCCTTGCGCTACCCTCTTTCTCTAGTGTTCTGCCAAGTGACATGTCCAAGGTACATATTCATATTCACAGACTGCCGTCACTCGTATTTCTTAAAGAGCACTTCAACGATGAAAAGATTAGTCCATACACAAAAATCTATATATGCCTTATCCACACTTTGTTGTCACGTACAGAGAGAAATAATGATTTCTGTGGTGGTTTCCCATTGCCTTCCTCAGTTTCTTGTTAGTCGCCACTTACGACACTAGTAGTTTACAGTTGGTCTATTCTACAGTGTTCCATATACATCACAGGATCCGTGCCCTAAAGTAATTAAATAGTCCGGCACTCTGCTCCACCTGATTATAGTATGATGTTTGGTAGACAGCGGTCGCCTCCTGTGTACATAACTTATGTACACACGATCGTAACTTTGGCTCCTGTTTGTGTAAAGTCTGCAAGAGAAGTCTCTGACATTGCCTTATGGCGAGGAACCGGACGTTAAATTTTTATTGATTGATTGATGTAAGTGTCATTCAATATATATATATATATATATATATATATATTAGATAATCGTATCATATATTATTTTGGGTAATCTATTTACAATCCTAGTGACATATACGTAACATATTACTATTGTCATGTTTTAGACAAAACTTTAGTGTTTCTTCTATCTCCTTCTTTCTTTGTTTACTGCGGTGGTCAGCTCGATAGGGTACTTCAGTACCCTCTCTGATGGCCGTGGTGAGCAAACTTTAGTTTCTGTTTGATGCTACATATGCTGATTCTAAATTTTATCTGCTGATTTATCTGTTTTCACAATTATTTGTCGGTGTTTGATGAATTTCTAAATAAACATATGTACTGCTACTATATAAGATAGTTTCAATTTAATTAAAAGTTAAGTTAAAATTAAAATTAAACGTTAATTTAAGTTTAGGTCAATTTAAGTTCAATAAGTTGGTAAATACTACTACGTGTATCTTGTAGGCCCTGCTTGTGGAGTGTCACCTCAGCGAGCAAGTAAAGGCTGGACAACATACGCAATCAATTTACAATATAATGTTATGTCGATATCTACAACAATGATAGAAAATTGTTTCAAAATTGTTCTGTCAGCAAAAACTACAACATCGTCTTTAACAACAACAATAACAACGCCATCTTTATCAACAACAACAACCATAACATCTTTAGCAGCAACAACAACGATGTCTTCAGGAACAGCAATAATAACAACGCCATCTTTATCAACAACAACAACCATGACATCTTCAGCAACAACAACAATAACGACGAGGAAAACTTTATCATCATCAAAAGCATCACAAAGCATAGTGTTACAATCAAGTACCATGAAGCCAAAATCAAACCGATGAGCTAAAAATAAAACATCAATTAAAACACAAATTACGTTTCATTAAAACTGTCGGCATTGCTTTATGTCAATGACCTCAATCGATTTAATCACTTTCATTCACTCGTATACCGTTCCCTTACAGATCTAACCTCTTGTTAATATTCTTCGTATATCTAGAGCGCCTCGGATGCACTGTAAGCAGATACTGCTTAACCTGTTAGATACAATCATCTAGTCTTCAGCAACGAAATGTTCCACGCTTCGCTCTCGTATCTAAATCGAAGCAATTAGTCGAGCCCAGATCCAATTTACATGTCTCACACTTAGGGGTGGTCCACATAAAACGTTCACACAATATTTTCGTTTTGTACTTTCACCTCTGAAGGTTTAATCAGTCATATTTTACGAGAAATACCTCTAGGGCTATATACTCATTTCGGCTAAGGGTCTTTCATACACACGCAATTACGTCATTAGCTTGTTCACTTATTTAAACCCCTTTTCATGCCCAATTCTCTAGAGCGTATTAACAGATGCGTTTAAAAAAATTTCGCTCTTGTTCTGTCTGCCCCTCGTCAATGCGGACTTCTTTTGTGTGCACCCCTAGGAGATGCGGTAGCCCCGAGCGACTAGATCAACGACACTCGACGACCACGACACTGCTTCCGCCTCTAACACTTGCAACACGCGCCATTCTATAAGAATTATGACGTCCCTCTTCATTCCATCTCTCTCTCTCTCTCTCTCTCTCTCTCTTTATCTTTCCTCTCTCAATCTATTTCTATCTTTCTCTCTCTCTCTCTCTCTCTCTCTCTCTCTCTCTCTCTATATATATATATATATATATATATATATATATAGAGAGAGAGAGAGAGAGAGAGAGAGAGAGATAGAAATTTTGCTGACAGCGTTCTACTGTTGATCGTATACTATTAATCAAACAATTTTCTATCATTTTTGCAGATATCGACATAACATTATTTTGTAAATTGATTGCGTATATTGTCCAGCCTTTACTTGCTCGCTGAGGTGACACTCCACAAGCAGGGCCTATAAGATACACGTAGTAGTATTTACCAACTTATTGAACTTAAATTGAACGACCTAAACTTAAATTAACGTTTAATTTTAATTTAACTTAACTTTTAATTTTAATTAAATTAAAACTATCTTATATAGTAGCAGTACAATAAATAAATAGATTACCCAAAATAATATATGATACGATTATCTAATCTCTTTCCTCTCTCTTTCTCTCTCTCCTCTCTCTCTCTCTCTCTCTCTCTCTCTCTATATATATATATATATATATATATATATATATAAATATATATATATATATATATATATATATACACTGTGAGTCATAAAAAACATGTGCGCAGTATTTCGTGCACAACTTTGACAATTGTTAACCGATTTTGAAAATATTTTCAGAATTATAAAGAAGAAGAAAAGTATTAATCTTAAATCTCGTTTTTGTGACACTTCTGGTTTATTTTAGATAATAAGAGACGATTATACAAACATAGTCTGTTTTTGTTGAAATTTTAAAATGGTGTTTACTAATGAAGATAACGCGCTCATAAAAAGACTTGTACCTCCTAAAGGGTGATGGTGCACATTGGTTGATCGCCGAATTTCCAACAAAAAATGGATTCTGGGAGGGCTAGATTGCTTATTAGAGAAATTGTGCAGAAAAGAAGAAAATAAATAACGTGGACGAGTTGAAGCAACGCCTGATGGACGTTTGGCAAGACATGCAGCAATCTGTCATTGACAACGCAAAAGATGAGTAGCGCAAGCGTTTCCGTGCTTGTATTCGCGCCAAAGGAGGACATTTTGAGCATATGCTTTGTCAGTTGACAGTAGCTGTATTACACTGTTTGTTTCGTGTGTTTCATTGTTAGTTCCACTGGATTTGTAAACATTCGGTAGCGATTGATTTACTTACACTAAATATTGTCAGTCCCACATATTTTCAAGCACTGCTTCAAACAAAAATAATAATTAACAGAGTCACTTAACGCTATTTTATTGCAAATGTTTTCCTGATTATACCTATGCAAGAAGTTAAAAAATTGGTTCACTAATACAAAAGTTATGAGCGAGAGACTGCGCAAGTGTTTTTTTTTAACTCACAGTGTACAGTATATATATATATATATATATATATATATATATATATATATATATATATATATATAGAGAGAGAGAGAGAGAGAGAGAGAGAGAGAGAGAGAGAGAGCCATAATCAAAATCTAACAAGAATACTCAGAAGAAGGTGAAATAGGACTTGGCGTAAGAAAAGATTTTAGCATTTCGCCGCTGCTGCTTAAAATTTACGCTAATGCAATGATGAAGGAAGCCATGGAAGACAAGGAAGAAGAAATAAAAGCAGTAAGAAAATCGTTACAAGATGTACGATTTGCATATGACCAAGGAATGGTAGCGGACAGCGAGACTGGACTGCAGAAGGTAATGGATAGTCTGAATGATACGATATGGAGATGTGGCATGAAGATTAACATAGAAAAGACAAAAGTGATGAGTTCACGGCTCTGGGTGAATTACACTGGCTACCAATATCTCAAAGAATAGAACATAAAACTGGTAAAGCTAATGGTAACGTCAGTTTCCTCACTCGAAAGCGATGTCAGTGACGGGCGAGCCCAGGATTTGAACCCTCACATACTGATCCGCGGATAAGATTTTGACTTTTGTCTATAAGAGTCTACACAACCAAGCTCCTCTATACCTAAGTGATACTTGCATACTATGCGACAGGCACCCCTGAAGAGATTCTTAAGCGTTCATTGCGTCCATGTATGTTTCATGTGCGTCCATGTTTCTGGTAGTCAGCTAGATAGAGCTCAATTGTGCTCTTGCTGAAGGCCGTTGTATTTGTGTTCTGTTTCGTTGTATACGCATCGTGTATAATTTTGATTCAGTTACTAATAGCTGATCGTGCTTCTCTCCCTCATTACTCGTTTAATTTCGTACAAGAGACAATACCATAATTCTCTTTGAATAAGGAAAGAACGAGAAACCTTAATAATTATTAATAAACTATAAAGAATCTTTGGATGAGAAACCAATAAAACACCTTAGATATTATCAATTATTTTTCAGACACAGTGCTAAAGCTGCCTGTCATGAAATAGATACCACAGCTGTCAGCTCCAGCGGTTATACAGATGCACAGGTATTGTTGTCAAGAACACGCGGTTATGGGCAACAGGTTGTTTAGGTTTAAACACAAACCGTTTACAAAACTTTCACATCTTAGATCAACACTGTAACTACTGTGTCGCACCCATCATATTTGGTCACGGCTTGACTACAAACCATCACTATTGAAGACTGCCGGCTGCGCAACCGACGTTAAACTGGAAATATTCAGTTTTACGATTTCACGAGAATATGAAGAGTATGGTTTGTTTGGTATCTTTAATACATTCCTTCACTGACACACGTACAGCACAAATTACAACAGTGAAAAATAAAACTTTACAATTTTACTAGTAGTACGTATAGTTTTAAATAAATGTTAATATGTTGACATTACTGTTATTAAATTGCTGTTTCTTTTAAGGTATAAGAATATCAATTTCAGTCTGCAAGTATTAAGGATGTACTGTATATTATTACAATAATACATTTATTACTAGTAGAGCGTTTATTTGCACATTAAATGAACATGTCTATTCTGAATCTGTTTAAATTTAAACATTTACACCTTGTTCGATTTTTCACAATTCGCAGAGACTATATTAATAAAATACAGGTTAATTCAGTCACATAAGTATCAAATTATCAAATTTAAAACTTCATCACTTGATATGAGTTCAACAAAATTTGTGTAAAATTAAAGTAGACGCTTCGGTCAACTGTCATCCAACAGCTCTCGTGCCAGAGTGCCTACTGCGCACAGCTGACAAACGTTGTCATAATTACCTCGACAGGGTTGCCCCTTTTATTTACCACTTTAGACCCCTACACTCGATTCTATAGCAGAGATATCAACATATCATGATCATCTTCCCTTAAATCCCAGTTTAATCAGGGTCGGGATACGAATAGACTTTCTCCAGTCCTCCCAGTCACACACCATATCATCAGTCAATCCCCTATTTTTTATATATTTCTTAATTACCGCATCCCACGTCAATTGTGGTCTACCTCTCTCTAGCTTAACATCCAGCTCTTCCCTCCAAACTCTCTTTACTACATAAGTAGTAGAGATATATTTAATATTATTCTATCAGCGATAAATTATCTGATCTGCATTTGCCTTCACAATTATTTATAATCCGCCAGTACTTACAACACTGATAAAGCTTACAAGCTAGAGATAAAAAATAAAACTAATGCATACAAGTTCAAATATATATATATATATATAATATATCAAAGATCCGAAGATATTCTCTAGGATTTAAACATGTAACTTAAATATTCCTTAAAGTAGCATCTACAGCAGTAATTCATTAGTAAATAAAACCACAAATACCTAGTTAATACTACTAAAAACTCCATGACAAAGTCAGAAACTAAGATCCTGACTTTAAAGCACAAAGACCCAAACCAATGTAAGAAAGGGCATTCGGTTGATGAGCGCCTGGGCTCCAAAAATTGCTACAAAATTTTTCTAGCAACGCATGGAAAAGTTTCATCTTGCCCCAATTTAAATTGGGATTACAGGGAATATGAGGATTATATATTCTATACTGTATATTATTATATATTATATACATGATATATATTATTACAGTAGATACAAATAGTTTTAAAAGTTACAAAAAATGACTAAATAAGAATTAATAGTTTATGTTGACTTTTTACCTCATAATTTAATCGGCAAGCCAATTTTAGACAGCAGCTCAACCCTTTGGAGCTCTATACACAGCCGATAGATTAAACTTAAAACTATGATAAACTGGATTTAAATTGCTAATGTAAGTAAAGAATGCATAGAGCTAAACGGCATCAAGTTTGCTGTTCAATGCGTCACCCGAGTGAATTTAACCAATTATATTTTATCATTAAAACTAGCTGATACAGCTAGTCGAAAAAAACTTAACATATGAAAAACTGGATTGAATTGCTAATGTAGGAAAAGAATGTACACATGTAAACGGCGTCAATATCAAGTTTGCTATTCAATGCATCAACCCAGTGAATGTAACATATTATCATTAAAACTCATCCACTTAAATGCCACAATAAGGTCAGTCCAAGGCAAAGATTTTTGCCAGGTATTATCAAAATATACTAGGTGGCGGATCCAGAGGGAGCCAAGGGAGCCATGGCCCACCTCCCGAAATCTCGATGCTATTTTTTAGACTTTGCTAATTAATATGAATTTAATATTCAGTTAATCAATGGCAAGTGGCTTATCCTGAAGAGGGGGGGGGGGTGGGGTAGGCTCGCCGTTTATAGTCAATTATACACATACAACAGGCTCCACTTACCTAAAAGTTTTCTGTCAAGAAAGATCACAAATATTTTTGGCCCCCCCGAAAAATTCCTGGAACCGCCCCTGAATAATATATTCAATAATATTGATCGAGTATCCCATTAAATGCTAATATGAAACTATCACTTTAATTTTTCCTATGACATATACAACGGTCTAACTATTTTGCAAATGCCAAGCGATCAATGAGAATTGAGAGAAACTGGCCTACATATCAAAACCTACAATGTTCTACGGCAGATTGAAGCAGCAATGTTGAATTGTCTAAATTGCGTATTGGATAGTACGTTAACTACTATAGTATGGAATCTATGCCAGGCCTCGGCAATGATCTCGAATGATCTGGGGAGGAAATAACGTTAAATGGTGTCAAAGGAAGATCGCATCAATAAAATCGCTCATTTGAATTATAAGCACAGTTCTGAAGTGATTACACTTAACAATTAATATCGTTCTACTTTTCAGTACTTGACGGGATATTGGAGAAAATGCTAACAATTATCTATGGTAGATAGCTGTAATATTATCGAATGATCTAGACTGGACACTTGATAGAATGTTAGCTAGTGATCGTGCAAGCCTTGCTCTGCACCACCACACTCCTACCGGCCCTAGAGCCTGGGGGTAGGCGAGACACAAAGGCCTGCAAGTAACAATACAACAACAACAACAATTAGGATATTAACACAGATAATTAATTTGAGTGAAATAATTAGAGTTAACTTTGGAATGCAGGAGAGTTTCAAACCACCTAGCGTAACTTTATTAAATATATTAGCTAAATGTATTTGCTAAGTGCAATGTCTGTTTCCATACTGCAAAGGATAAAGTCAGAGACGGTCCAGACGGGTTTCGAATCGATAGCATCCTGCTTATAGAAAAGAAATCGATGGGGACACATAGGACAATGCATCTGATAAATTCAGTAGCTAAATATTAAGTTTACTATTCTTAGTCAATAAAACACTGACTACTAGGCATTGTATTCTAACCCCAGCCAAGCCAATTCATAAGAGCATCACACAAGATAAAACAAAGACAAAGTTTAACGTCTGTTTTCTGACTCGACAGACGAGATATTGACGGGGCGAGCACTGGATTGAATCCTGCCCCTATTGATCCGCAGTCAGATCCTAACCTATCATGGTACGTGCTCAGCAAAAGTAAATCTTAAAAGAATGTAAATTACCTAGTAAATAGATTTAATAGCAAGAAGTTAAGTAAACACGCATTTATAGTGAAATGATCAACTCTTTTGATATCTATCACTTTTTAATACCACATGTTTAAACCGTTACGCAATTTATAATTACATTTTCCGTGTAACCAGTCCAGTGAATGTCCGAGACTTTACTCTCAGATAAGCGAGGCCGGTATTCGAACCCACGAGGGTTCAAATCACCTCAGGATCTGTCATTTAAAATTTCATGACGTTACCCCTACGCTATTAAGACATTCTAAAAAGCCAATAGCAGAGTAAATGTTGAGAGCAGACCTTGGGCTGATGATCCTGAGAGGACATGTAGGCGAGACACATGCTGTCCGTGGTGTGAGCCCACAGCACCTCAACGTTCAGCCCATCTCTGTCTGCATCATTAGCGTCCACCGTCACCACCACTGCGCCACCTAGAGGCTGCTTCTCACTCGACATGTACGGCGACTCTATCAATCAATCAATCAATTAATCAATCAGACAATTACAATCAGTCATGCAATAAATCGTTCAGACAATTAATCAATCAATCATTCAAACAATCAGTCAGTCAATAAAGTGTGTATTTCAGTTGATTTTGCATTATACAAGATATTAATATAGTCATAGACGGTGGTCAGCTAGATAAGATGTGTATCATCTTCCCTGACGACAGTTTTTCTAGTTTTTACAGACTGTTTGAAACCCGGTGTTTCTGGGAATTCTTTATTATATTTCTTCTAAATGTTTATTTCTATTTGCATTTGTCAGTGATTTGGTGATGATGCTGAAATTAACACATATCTCTCTCTCTTTCTCTCTCTCAATAAATAAAAATTAACCAGTCACTCAATCAATCACGTAACAGCAGAATCTAACCTGTCAATCTTCGATTACTAATAAAGATAAACTGAGTAGCTAAAATAGTAGAACAAATGAAACAAACCCAGGAATTTCTTGGTGAAGCACGTGTAGAGAGCCTGTGAGGAATCAGACTGGTCCTTTAGACAGTCAGCGCACGTACGAGCAAATATCGTCTTAGACAACTGTTCCCCACATCCTGCATAATGTTACATTATACAAATACATACATGAAATGTTATACCTGAATATATGTTGTACAAAAAAACAACACAACGCTATATACATTAAATAGACAGAATTACCATATCCTGTATATGATGCTATTGTTAGTACTTTGTCTGTTTGTGAATGCTTGTCTAAACTGCAAATAGAAGAGTATTATTCCGCTACTGTGCATGCAATGCTGACAGCATCTGAGCAATGTATATTTTCTATCCCACAAAACACCCTGAAACATTGGTGGAGCAGTGATTTATCATTATTAAAATCAAAATCTTGCAATTCCCACAAAGTATGGCTAGATGCTGGCAAGCCTTTACATGGTAATTTGATGGAACAAAAAACCAAGGACAAGTTGCTATATAAACTTGCCATCAAAAAAGAAAAAGAAGCGGCAAAGTACATAGTATCGGGCAATTTGCATGAGGAACTAGTCTCAAAAAATAATGTTGCCTTCTGGAAGACTTGGAAGAGCAAAGTTAACAGAAAAGCAAGCACAAAACTTCACTTGTGAGACAATCTAACTCCAGAATTAGCTGCAGAAAAGTTTTCAGAATATTTTGAGGGGGTATGTTCCCCAAACTCTGATAATTTTAGCAATATTAAACTACAAGAATTTAAAGAGAAAATAAGAAATTATTCGGGATGTGCTCATAACGCAAAATTCGATATAACTGTGCAGCTAATAGAACTGTCATTAAAGAAAATGAAAATGGGCAAGTCTCCTGGCATTGATAACATTACTACTGAACATGTCGCTTACTTGCATCCAGTGCTATTATCATTGTTAGCAAAGTTGTTTAACTCGATGCTAATATCGAGTTATGTACCACGAGATTTTGGAAGGGGTATCACTATACCCATTCCGAAAAATGAAAAAGCTCATGGTCCTCAAGCCATTGATACTTTCAGAGGAATTTCATTAAGTCCTATTATGTCAAAATTATTTGAACATTGCTTAATGATAAAATTTTCTAAGTATTTTATTACAAGCTATAATCAACTTGGTTTCAAACCCAAGTCTGGCTGTCAGCATGCAATATATACTGTGAGAAAAGTAATAGAACATTACTGAAAGCAATTCAACTGTAAATGTATATTGTTTAGACATAAGCAAGGGCTTTGATAAAGTTATTCATTCAGTGCTTTACCTAAAATTAATGAAAAGAGGAGCCCCATCAGTGTTGATTAATATCTTGTTCTACTGGTACAGTATATCCTACAGTTGTGTTAGATGGGAAAATGTTCTCTCTAGGCCTTACCAATTATTGGCTGGCATACGGCAAGGTTGAGTCTTAAGCCCAGTTTTATTTTCTATTTATGTTAATGATTTGCTAGATATATTCGCTAAATATGGATGTTATTTTAAGGATATCGCTGTCAGTGCAATTATGTACGCAGATGATCTATTGTTGTTAAGCCCGTCTCTTTGTGAAATGCAACGTATGTTAGATATCTGTAGTAGTCAGCTAGAATTGTTAGACCTGCAGATTAATATTAAAAAATGCTCATCATTACGTATTGGCAACAGATACAACAAGAAATGTTGCAAACTATATCTAAAAGATAGCTTAGTTCCTTGGACAGACGAAATGAAATATCTAGGAATATATATTTTGAATACACCTAAATTTAAATGTAGTTTTGATGCTGCCAAAAGTAAATATTATAGATCTGCAAATGCAATATTGGCTAAATTAGGAACTTCTAACAATAAGCCTGTAATTCTGAAATTAATATCGACCATTGCTCTACCATGTTTAACGTACGCATTGGAGGCTCTGTCCCTTAATAAAACAGAGTTAACTACTCTAAATAGTCCGTGGACTAAATCTTTTCAAAAGGTTTTTAATACATATGACACAAATACTATAAAACATTGTCAGTTATATACTGGGTTTAAATCAATTTTGCACATATATGCATTAAAGGTAATGTCCTTCTTATCGTATCTGAATATGTCAGAAAATATAATGCTAAGATTAATATGTACAAGTCTGTCTACGGGCGACTTAGACAAGCTGGCAGCTCACTTCCATACTAATTCTCTGGATTTTAAAAATAACTACAGAGATGTAATAAATCTAAACTTTCAGCAGTGTTGAAAGAAAAAATTGGTATATCATGCCAATAAGTATTGTTGTGGAAATTTTGACAAATGTAACCTATGCGGTTTCAATATTGATGATATTGATGTGCTTATATTGCATAGGCTACTTTTTTCGAAATGCAATCTATTGTTTTTCTTCATGTTCTATTTTCTTTGTTTTGCACATTTTGCGTTTATTTCTGTTTCTGTTTTGTGCGTGTCTTGGTTGCCCAAGTGGCGAATAAAAGGTATATATATATATCTGCTGCAGACTACGTATTACTTTCAAATGCATCTCATTGCATACAGATATGTATATATAAATACATTTATATACATATACACACTTATACATAATATTATACACATACATGTATTGAAGAATGTATGGCATAGCTAGACATTCAAGACAAACACACTTCAGACTTTAGACAGTAAACAGTGTAGGATGGCAGTTAACTAACATTCAGCCAAAATATTGATCAGTTAAAGAAATTTAAAATTCATTTTTAAATATAATCTTATATTCAGCCTATCAATTGTAATAGCCTATCTTTATCTTTATAATTCTCCATAATAGGCTGATATTGAGTAGTTGTACAGAACCAATCTTGAGTGATTGTCGTGGTTAAGCTACAAATAGTTCTTCGCTCTCAACAATGTGTTTTCAATGTTAGTTCTTAAAAAAGAAGTGTTATTAAGCTGATATATTTCAGACGACCTCTAGTTTAGCTATAGATGCTACAATAGTAGATATTACTAACCAGATGTGCTAACACCCACACCCACCTTGCCTCTAACATCAGTCTCAGCCCAACAGCCACAGCCGTACAGTGCCGCCTGCACAAAACACACGCCATCTACACTGTAACACTCAGCGGCTTGGAATCTAGAGATTACACATAAAAATTAATTGTATAGCTTCGTAGGCGCTGCAGGATAACTGCAGTGGTAAAATGCAGCTAAGCCATGATTTCTGAGAAATTTGATTGCACAAAATTCAGAATTACTCAAATTCCTTGTTTTCAGAAAGCTAGACGTTGCTAGGTATAAATGTATAATGATTCACACTATGCTTTTTTAGAGAGTTTCTGCATACCTGTCCAAGACGTCCAGGTTGTTTGAGAATGATGCCGCCACTCGACACGGCACTGGCAATGTTACCTTCATCATCAACACAAATGGCTCCCACCGTATCGTTCCTCACGTCTTCCTCAGAGCAGTCCACCATCACAGAACTGCCTTCACTTACAGCATTAGTGGTTGAAGTCGCAGCGTCAACAGTGGTCGAGGAAGTGGATGCAGTGCTAGAGATCGACATATCACACAGCTGATCGTGCTGAGCAGCGGTGCTAGTACTAACCTCACATGAGAGCATAGACACGCTAGCGTCGCACGCCTCGACAACCTCATCGTAGGAAGAGCTGCAGCACTGCTCCACAGGATAGTGTGCTTGGTGGGAGGATGTGTGAGTAGAAACACTAAGAGAGCTGTGCTCACTGCACACGCTCCTAACTGAGCCAACAAATGTGTCATCGTTAGCACTAACCCCTGCGGCATCACTTCTAGAACTAGCATCAGCGCAGGTACTAGAGCAGGCATCACTACTGCATCCTATGCTTTCAGTACTCTCAGTACAAGGCCTCGCATTGGATCCAGCATTGGCTTCCAACGAGCCATTATCAATTCCGCCACACACATGCGTTCCTGTAGTCAGGTTCCTCGGACCACTACATGATGCTGCGCAATCTCTAGATATTGACTGTCCAGTGTATTGAGCTCCATCCACAGTGTTGTGCAACGGTCTAACTGCTGATGTAAAGTTACTGCTGGACGCCTGCACATACATAAACATTGATACAAGTAGGAGTCGAACATACATTGTAGAGCTGTAAGATAAAGACTGTTTTGATATTGAAGATCCTGTCACAGATGATCCTGCTGAATTTAGAATCGTGGCTTAGTATATCTCCTAGAATAATATTATCGGCCAAGTAAACAAAATACAATTGAGTAAAAAGATATAGTGTTTACAAAACAACTTTATCATTACTGAACGCTATCATAAAATCATAAAAAGATAATTGCCAGTCATTTTGAGTCCCGAATTAAGCGCAATTGGTTTAGCTTCGCTGAACAAAGGTAAGTCACGTCGAGCATCAAGATATACCCAAGCAAGCTAAGAGCAGCTTGGATATATCTTGATACCAGCTCTTTAGTATTTTCTATCCATATAGGATTTTTATATAATTATTTAAGTTAAAATTCATATTACTAAATTTAGTAGGTTAAATGATGCAATAGGCTACATAGTTTAAGTTAAAGTTCCACAAAATGTCAGTTTTTTAGTTTTTAAGATTATATACTTTTCGTAATACAACAGCACTGAATTGAAAAGTTACAACAATGAGATGACTTACAGAATTACAAGTCAATACTTTCAGATTCTCTCTCTCAACTCTTCTAAACTTAGAACTCGACTGAGTGCCGTTAATTCCTTCCTCAAAGATCTCCAACTTTCTCTTGTTTTTTATGTACGTCTTACGTGACGAATCTGTCAACAGATACACATCACAATGTATCGCTCATTTAACAGCTAATACTTATTTGCATCTATCAGAGCCGGTTCTTAAAACGCAGGAATAAAACATTATCAGACATTGAGAACACGAACATGCACACACACTCTGGATGGCTCATCTCACGTGCTGTTACGGTACATACAACCAACGTCGATTTTCACAGAACGACCCTCTAAGAAATTTTGATTACATCACTAATTTTAAGTGTTAACCAAATTCTACTGACATTCAGTTGCAAATAGTTATAATGTCTCACTTCTTACTTTTTCATTGCTTTCTTCAGTTCCTGCTTAGTAAGCCTCTTACGATATGAGCAGTAGGCAGTCGGTATCTTTTATAGCGACCCTGCTACCCCTTATCTTTCAAAAATTACAGTATTTAGGTGACTATTTAAGGTTTTCTTTAGTTCCTGCTTAGCTATCTCTTACGTCTGGCTGGAGCCAGTGACGAAGTCGGTAGGATACTCGACCACGGATCAGCATGTGTAGGGTTCAAATCCTGGGCTCGCCCGTCACTGACATCGCTTTCGAGTGAGGAAACTGATGTTAACCTTAGCTTTACCAGCTTTTTACGTAAACACAGACTCAACACTAGCAACATTTTAGTACAAAAAATATGTGTAAAACAAAATATAATTATCCATATTTAGCTCACTGACGTAGAGATACCGCACTCTCAAAACCAGGCACTAACGACAAGGTCAATAATTTTAATAAAGCTAAGAATTAATTACCTTTTATATAGAAGTTCTGACGAAACTATATCAACAGAATAAATTAGAAATAAAATCTTTGCAACAAGTATGCTCTGTGAAAGTCATTGCAGAAGATTCCTAAATACCCATTTGCTTTTCCTATTACTGATGCATTTCTGATCAAACTGTAAATTAGTAAAAAGCCAATTGAGGAGCATTTAAGATTCAGGAACAGATTGCTTTTTCAAATGCAGACTAAATAAGCACATATACAACTATACGTGTAAAATATGTAACTCTAAGTAGTAACAAAGAAGACCTGTTATAAGTTCGTGCAGAGGAATCGTTGGAATGCCGTGTCTCACTGCCCAATCATAAGCGCCATGAGCCACAACCGTACTGCAGCATCAACAACAACACACGCTTTAAATGTTCTGTACATTCTATAATTAGAGTGCGAGCCACTCTAGCCTAGTAGCGCTGAGCTGGTAGCATGTCTGTAAGTTGTGCTACTGCAGATCAGTAGGAGCAGGGTTCAAATCCTGTTCTCTCCCAATGACAAACATGTTTTCTAAACAGACATGTGAGAATAAACTAGGTTTTAGATTATATTAAATAGAGCTTAGGAAGCCACTCAGGGATGCTAGGATTAACGTAAACAAACCTTTGCATCAATCAATCAATGACATTGCAGGCATAATGCTGAAGGTTAACCTGACTGATGCAAACAGATTATGCTCTTGTCAAACGCTTACCCGTCAACAGATTCACTAATACACCGCTAAGTGTACACAATATAGTATACCAGTAATAAATAAATAATTAAAGATCTATAAACTGAGAGCTTCAGAAGAAGAAAGGAATGAAAGGTTAAAGGCCATGGTGCAGTGTTACACCTTTCAATCTTTCAACATATGACCAATTCAGTCGGCAATAGTGTGGAAATATGGATAGTAGGGTAGTGCATCTATATCAAACCTGAGCACTGAACTTAACATGGGATCACAATATCAGACAGTAAAAACACCTGTGCTGGTACTTACTTAGCTCGCCTTAAACTGCTGATACCTTAGACCTCCGATGAGGGTTAAGTTAGCATATAAACTGCTCATAAAGTTTGGTATTCACTAAAAATGATGCGAGTTCATTAACTACAAGGTCACCCCGCAAAATTATAGTGCTCAGTCAATGGCAGAGCCATCCTTCAGTCTGATCGATTAGTCAGCGTACTTGTAAACAAAACTAGAATATTACTTCTTGGTCGATTGATTAACTAATTAATCACTGGTGCAAATGTCTGAAAGAGAGGAGCAGCTAAGCATCACTTTAAACTATGATTCAAGACTGAAGAATAATAAAATTGTGAGAAATCGGTAGTTTACGCTACTGTTGAGGTTTAAACTGCTGATTATCTCACAATTAAATACGGTCATTAGTCACAGAACAAATCGGCATGATATCACTGTGGGATGATGAATTACTCAAATGAAGTGGCACAGTATTATTTGACAAAAACGGGTTAATTTAATCGTTCTATACAACATCAGATCTAAAGATAACAATTGATTAAGAGAAGCCCATAGAGAACCTCGGTGGTATCCGCCCTAGAGACAGCTCTCCCTGCATCTGTGTGCGTAGAAGTGACTCCGCCACTAGTATAGGGTTCTTAACACCTGTAACACACAAGATAGGGAGCAGTGACTCAGCCACTAGTATAGGGTTCTTAACACCGGTAACACACAAGACAGGGAGCAGTGACTCAGCCACTAGTATAGGGTTCTTAACACCTGCAACACACAAGACAGTGAGCAGTGACGGTGACTCAGCCACTAGTATAGGGGTAACACACAAGATAGGGAGCAGTGACTCAGCCACTAGTATAGGGTTCTTAACACTGGTAACACACAAGACAGGGAGCAGTGACTCAGCCACTAGTATAGGGTTCTTAACACCGGTAACACACAAGACAGGGAGCAGTGACTCAGCCACTAGTATAGGGTTCTTAGGGACAACACACATAGATAGGGAGCAGTGACTCAGCCACTAGTATAGGGTTCTTAACACCTGTAACACACAAGACAGGGAGCAGTGGCTCAGCCACTAGTATAGGGTTCTTAACACCGGTAACACACAAGACAGGGAGCTGTGACTCAGCCACTAGTATAGGGTTCTTAACACCTGTAATACACAAGACAGGGAGCAGTGACTCAGCCACTAGTATAGGGTTCTTAACACCGGTAACACACAAGACAGTGAGCAGTGACGGTGACTCAGCCACTAGTATAGGGTTCTTAACACCTGTAACACACAAGATAGGGAGCAGTGACTCAGTTACTAGTATAGGGTTCTTAACACCTGTAACACACAAGACAGTGCTCTGAATAAGAACATAGATCATTTAACTCTAATCAATAGAGTAATAGTCAATCCGTAGAAGGCGGTTTTAAAACGTGATTAGAACGAAGAAATGACATTCAGAATAACAATCTACAGAGACGGCTCTAAAGTGTTGTTAGAATGGTCGAATGGCACTCTGAGAATTCAGACTAACTTCTATAAGTACAGTCTATATGCGAAGTGGTGGTTACAATAGTCTCAGCCAGAATACTCAACATCAGATTTTAGCGGAACCATTAGCACTTCTGACAAAAAAAGACCTCAAATCCTTACTGAATATTGAACCAGTAAAATAGTTCAAATAAATTCCACAAGTCTGTAAGCACATCATGCGTGCATAAATTAAAGAAACAATTAAACACGCACAATCTATATCAATATCCAAGTGAGAGTAAATATTAAATTAAGCTACAACCAGTTTTGTAAAGTTTGAAATTAAACAAACCTGATAGTGCTCCCACTGCACCATAGTGTTTAGAGTGACCATCCATTATACTAGCATCACACTCAACTGTGCCTGCCAGAGAAAGGTTTGAGCCTATACCAGCATTGGTCCACTGAGAGTCCTAACACATAGACTATCTAGGTTAAAATCAACATCAGAGTTCATCCACTAGAAGTCCTAAACAAAATAGACAACTGATAGTCCTAAAAGAAAGAACATACTGATTAAAAACAATACCAGAGTTACTTCAAAGTGAGCTCTAATGCAAAGAACATCTAGGTTATTAACAACAACAACAGCAGCATTATTCGACAAAAATCAATAATACAATAACAATATATAGTCTAGAGTGTGATTAGTTAATTTACAGCTTGCAGACACTAATCTATAACTAATATAAATTTTAACTTGAGATGTACACAGTCTTAACTGATATAATATTTCTAAGAAATGTAGAAATAAAAAACTACACAAAATACAAACCATACTATACTACTATCTTAATACACAAAAGTCAAAGGTTGCAGTTTGAAACTTAGAATTTTATGCAAAGAAGAACAAAAACAGAGGCCTCCAGCCAGTGGCAGATCCAGGGGGCCCGGGCCCCCCCTTAGGCCCGACAATAAAAAATTTGAACTATATTTTCATTGTTTCTATGCAATTTCTAGATGTATATATGTTTTAAGGGCGTTAGGGGGTTGGGGGGGGTACAAGTGGGAACTCGAACAGTCCGACTACCTGAAATTTTTTCAAATATGAAATTGTTCTTCTTTGCATAAAATTCTACGTTTCAAACTGCAACCTTTGACTTTTGTGTATTAAGATAGTAGTATAGTATGGTTTGTATTTTGTGTAGTTTTTTATTTATATAACGGAAGGGGAGGCCCGAAAAATGTTGACCGTTTCACTAGCTCTCAATTTTCACTTTAGCCACTGTATAAGAGGAAAATGGATGTAAATAAAAAATGTGAACTCTCTCCCGGAACAGTGGTGCAAACCGCCTTGGCGGAGATCGATGAGCTTAAGCCCCCCCCCATCTTCTGCCAAAATTAGGTCACTGTTGCAATTGGTCCAGATCCGCTGCGTTTCTTTAGAGCCTCAGAGGTGAAAAAATTAACCTACTTTTTTTCCTAAACAAATGTAGGATTTTAGGCATTTTAGGTTTTCCTTTCACTTTAGTATGGGTATGAAGGGAGGGGGTAAAATACGGGGATATACTCACTCTATGAGCCGAGCGCAGTATGCTGAAAAATTCTGAGACAGCATTTTTTCTGGTTGCGTCACCTCCTGAAAAAGGCGGGGCATAAGCAAAAATGTGTACACTGTCCAAAAAAAAATTTCGGCCCCCCCCTTAGAAAATTCCTGGATCCGCCCCTGCCTCCAGCTCAACAGACAAATGCTTTACTGACTACAACACTCAACCAAACAGTCGTGAGGGAAAACTCTACCTCCAGCGTGACAACTGCCGCAGACACCGCTTCCAGAGCCGACTTCTTGTCACGCAGCAGCTGAATAGCCTGTCACACAGAACATATAAAAATATCTAATGTAATAAACCATCCGATGAAACCGTACAGAAATTTGATACGTATCATGAACTAAATGGTTAAAATCAAATTAATATTAAAATCTAAATATTTAGAGAAACTCTTTCTGTTGCAATCATGATCATATATTGTTTGACAAGCTGATTCCCTTTCCTACACTGGAATTTGTAGGCCAAGGTTCATATTCCCTTTAAGAACCAGCATTATATGCACATAGCAATTCTGATAAGTAGAACATAATCACTAAAGCATCAATATTTAACATGTTCAACTTCTTCAAAGTCAAAATACATTTTTATAATACATACATTAGGGTGATGACTATTACCATTATTTTTCGCTACAAAACTGAAACCCCATACATTCGAGGAACAATTGCATTCAAATGACAGTAGCAACATCAATTTTTTTTTAATTAAAAAGTTCCCCCACCTTTTACTTTTTCTTCTTCACACATATACCCATTTTGACTATCGGTTTCAATTTAACGTTGATTTTATATGACGTTCTAGACTGCTTTTACTCACATTCCCAGTTAATTTCTCAGTTATTTGATGTCACCAACGTTAATGGAGAATGGAAGAGCGCGGAGGATAAAAAGCTCTACCAGAGGCAAGTCAAGAGTGGAGGAAAAATTGGCTATTCAACGGTCAAACAAGCCCCTTTGGAATCAATCCATCCCAGAAAACGAATCCGACTATCAACAACTCAACCTCAAGCCAGCTCTCCTCAATCGCAACCCACACAAAAACATAGTACTGTCTCAGAATCTGTGGATTCTGAAACCTCTGATTCTTCACCCAGGTCGTCAGCCTCTTCTTCCACGTCATCTTCTCCTAAGTGCAAATCGAAGAACCAAAGAGCAAGCACTAGAACAGCAGGTTTACTTGTACTGTAAAGCAATATTTCTACACATAAAGCACATGATGTTCTGGCAATCATTGCTGAACAGGGTCATGATGTTCCAGTTCCAAGTCAGACGGTGTCTGGAGATGAGTAATCTCTGAAGGAAAGAAAAGGAAAAACAAAATAATTCAAAAACTTCAAGACAAAGATCCCTATTGTCTACAGTTTGATGGTAAGAGATTACAAGGGGAAGAGTATCAAGTAGTGCTGCCGAAAAATATAACAACTGAAATCAAACTTGGTATTCTTAAATGTGACAGTGGTTCCGCTGCAGCCATTCACAAGGAACTACATCAGCTACTTGATGAATATGATGCTTGGGAAAATATTCGCATGACTATCTGCGTCACGCCCGCAGTAAAGACTGGTCGTTTGCAAGGGATTATAAAGCTCATAAAGAATGATGTCCTCAGCAAGGGCTTTCAGAAGCCACAATGTATTGGCTGTCAGCATCATGTACTCGAACTCCTTTTGAAGCATGTCATGGATTTTCTTATTCAAGAGCCAACGAGCAACCCAGAACTGAACTATTCCTTCATTGACACATTAACAGAAAACTATGATTCTCTTCAGGCTGATTATCACCTCGTTGCGAGCGATGGTGTTAACACAGACGAGAACCCTGGATGGCGAGATGATTTCAAGTTCTTATATGAACTTTGTCAGGCATATCGTCATTACAAAACAACTTCAAATTAGCCTCGAATCAGCTGGAACTCCAGAATTTACACCAGGCAAGATGGAACTCGCGTGCGATATATGCTGTGATAGCATTATTTCTTATACCAGAGTGGCGTAGCATTCTCACTCCAGCATGCGACTTCATCTGCTACAAATGGGCAAATGCTTGGTTCCATTCACTTCTAATCTACAATGAAGCGTTCTTCAATGAACTGTTTACCTCACTCACAAAGATTAAGCGCAAGAAGGCAATTACGTGTTTAGAGAAAAATGGGTCGGTCTAGGAGTCATTAATTGACATTCCCAGATCAAACCAAAGTGCTTAACGTGCTGTAAAACTGATGGAGGAACTGCATGCAAAATCGAAAAAAATAGAATTTTTGAATCTAAAGTTCATAGGAAAAAATAGTTTATAAATGTTTCTTGTACATTTTTTTACAGAAAACTAACTGTTCTGCAAATTATTTTTTAATAAAAGTTGCTTATTACTATTACTCGTTTGAATACAGAAAAAGCATCATGTCCTTTTCGGAAAAAAACTTTTTTATTCAAATTTTTTCTTCGACGAGGGGGGGAACTTTTTTACAAAAAATAAAAAATACAACTTATATTCTTAAATTACTCATAAAGTTTCCTTGATTGCAAGGGGTTTCATTTTAAAAAAAAATTTTGTCATCACCCTAACATACATGCTTCTGATTCGTTTAATAGTATTGCTTCAGAGTTTGCTTCCTCAGCACCAGCAGCAGTAGAAAACAATATAAACTATAATAAAAATATAATATAAATTATAATACACTCTGCGCAGTTTTCAATTTTTCCAGTTTTCCAAGTAAACTTTATTATTGCATTAATACTTAAATAAGAATACCAAATTTAGACTTACCTGAAAACATGCCTGCTTGCAGACTTGCTTATACAGTTCAGAATTAGCCGGGGAATGATATCCAGCACCTATATTACATAAAATATGTGCAGCAATCAATACTCACTACAGTAAGTACAAAAATGAATCAAAACAGCTCTCTCTCCAAAGTAAACAGGCAGGTCACAGATTGAGTCAGTTAATAAAATCTCAAAACAGATGTTATCACAGTAGATCTGACCTTAAGGTTATGATGCCAAACCAATGGCCACCACCAGTACAGGTTTAATTTAGTAACTCTCACATCAAATATAGAAAGTTAGCATTTATAGCAACTTAGTTCAGAATGCTACCAACGTCCTGAATATCTTTATCTCCTTGATACATTGAAGTGTCTTTAGTTCCAATTCCAAGTGAGCCAATCAGAGCAAAAATTCAAATTGAGCATATGAAGCTCCAGGAGATCACTTCCAAAATAAGGCTCAAATAACACTGAGGTAAAAGTGACAGAAGACTGTGTGAAATTTCCATGAGACTGCTAATAGGAGTTATACAGAGCAGAGATCTATAAGAATAAATATCTATGTGCCTCAATTTATTTCAGTATCAAAGGTAAGAGATGAAATTGAACAATACTTACATAAAAAATACCATTTTTATCCTCTTCAAAGAACCTCTCAAAATCTCAAAATTGGAAACACTTAACATAACATTACAGAGTCAGGAAGCAATTATATGCTTGTTTAAGACTTGTTGCGGCAGAGACCATTAAGGAGAAACTGATCGTTGTACTACGGTTACAACTTCCTCGAAGAATTACTGTCAAGCGTGTATTAGTCTTAAATAATTGTAACAAAATTAAGCACAAATTATGCAAAACAAAAATTCTAAGAAATTATTGAATTGTATATACCTATATGTACAGCAACAAAACCTTTAAACTTTTTCTCTCCATCGACGGGAGAAGACATTTTGTTCTTAATTAATTACAACATAAAACGTAACATAAATTAAAGCAACATTATTTTCACTAAGTTCTAAAGTCATGAATTTCAGAAACATTTAATAGATTATTGGTTTTGTTTAGAAATAGCACCCAGGTTCAACAGGTAAAGACAGCATACAATCGCAAATATTCAAAATTATAATTTTTTGAAAATCCAGCTTCAACAACAACAGCAACAACAACAACAATAATAATAATAATAATAATAATAATAATAATAATAATAATAATAATAATAATAATAATAATGCTTGATTAATATTAGCCTAGTGACTGCTTCCTTTATCTCTTGACTCGTTAATTTATAATTAAGGATATAGAGTACTATATTCTGAAGGATTAACCTATCTGTCTCATAATTCTAGTCCAATTCTACCTAACATAGTCACTCTCGTCTTGATTAATGAAGTTTATCTGAAAATGTCTCGTCAAAATTGGCCTTTATCTCAAACCATTGGTAAGCTGAATGGCGTCTGCCGGGTATGTCTAGTTGTGCGGCAAGTCCACTTGAGGGATGGTTTTATTCATAAACACGGTCCTCGTAAGTCCCCTTGTCCGGGTTCAGGTCAGCCGCCTCTGGCTCAAAACATTTCACTCAACTCCCGTAGTGCTATACCTTCACCTGACCACTCAATATCCAGCCAACCAGACAACCTTACAGATAGCAGCAACGCTAAATTTGATCATACAGTCAACTGCAGTGCAGGCTCAAATCTCGCAGCTAATTGTAAACGTAAAAGCTGCAGAACAGGCAGGAACTCTACTGCCAGCAGAAATTTTATCGTCAGCAACGCAGTTGGCAGATGTAGTTTCAACGCCAATCCTGCTAGCAGTAAATCTTCTGACCTCATATGTCCCCATGATACTGACTCATCAACTGATTCCTCTGCCATTCGCCATCCCACGCTGTCACAACCCATTATCAAATACATTCTGAGGTCTGCCAGAGCTCCCTGTGCTAGAGCTCTGATTGCTATTCTTACGAACATTTCGAGAAATTCTGAGAATTTAGTCAATTGGGACAATCTCTTTAATTTTGCTTCCTCAACCTTATCAGTTCCTGCTAGGGTGGGGAACAAAGTTAGTTTGGCAAATCTCATTCGGAATCGTCTATCTAAAGATCAGATTTCTCACAACATTGATGTACCTCAAGAGGAGGCCCTTGGAAAGAAAAGGCTTTTCTGTAAATCGTCTCTTTCCGCTTCAGTGCAATCCAAGTTAGAGGAAGGTAATATACGAGCTGCGGTCAGAATTCTCTGCTCGGACGATTCTTTAGCGGAAAATAATGAAAATACTTTCAAACAGCTGTTGGATAAACATCCTACTAAAGCCGTATCTCCTAACAATCTTTCATCGACTCCAACACCTGCGATCCTAGTCGAAGAAGACATTGTGTTGAAGGCCGTGCTAAGCTTTACCGCCGTAACCGCTGGCGGCCCTGATGGCTTTCGTCTTCATCTCAAAGATTTAATTTCTTGCAAGGAGGTAGGTGCTCAGCTACTTACTGCAATCACTGCTTTTATTAACTGCCTAATTCGGGGGGGCTGCCCTATTCAAGTACGACCAGTACTTTTCGGAGCCAACCTAATTGCTATTCAGAAGAAGATTGGTGATATTCGTCCAATAGCCATAGGTTATACATGGAGGAGACTAGCGGCTAAATGCGTGAACATGTATGCTCTACCAAAGATCTCTGACTATCTTCGTCCCATTCAGCTGGGTGTTGGTGTATCAGGTGGATGTGAAGCTGCAATTCATGCTACCCGTCAGTTTATAACGAATTTGACTCCGGGTTTCTCTGTAGTTAAGTTGGATTTTGCTAACGCATTCAACTGCCTAAGTAGGTCAAAGATGTTAGAAACTATTCACAGACTTCTGCCGGAGATATTCAGCTTTTGTTCATCTGCCTATAGCCAACCGACCCTTCTCAAATTTGGGAATCAATTCATCCACTCTAGTGAAGGAGTTCAACAGGGGGACCCTTTGGGCCCGTTACTTTTCTGTTTAACTATTCAACCTGTACTTACCCAACTTCAAAGTACTTTCAGGCTAAGCTACCTGGATGATCTAACGCTCGGAGGTTTAGATAGTACGGTAGCTAATGATGTTAGGATTATTTTGTCTAAGGGGGCAGAGCTCGGTCTGAGGCTCAATTTAAACAAGTGCGAGATCATCTCTAAGACAATTACTCATGATGATCCTCTCCTAGAATCTCTCATGAAAACTTCAATCACTGATGCGGAACTTTTAGGTGCTCCTCTAACTGTAGGCCATGCCATGGATACTAAACTTGAGAAACATGTTGCGGATCTACAGAGAGCTGCTGCAAGATTGAAGGATATACAGCGTCATGATGCTCTGATCTTGCTGCGCTACTCTGTTAGCGCTCCTAAGGTTATGCACACTCTGCGTTCTTCACCCTGTTTTCAACACCCATTACTTCAGAATATTGACAAGATTTTAAGAGACTGTTTGTGCAGCCTGATAAATGCAGATTTATCAGACTCTCAATGGCAGCAAGCAAGTCTTCCAGTTCGGAACGGTGGTCTCGGAATTCGCAGTATTTCTCAACTGTCTCCGTCAGCCTACCTGTCGTCTTATAATTCAACTCGGAGCCTTCAAGAAGAAATACTGAGAAGCAGTGTCTCTTCCATCGATCCTGTGTACATCAAAGCTGCTGAGTCAATGTGGTGCAGTGAAGTCGAGGCCAGCGCTCCAGTCGGTCCTGCTGCTGGAATTCAAAGAAATTGGGACGATTGTATTGTGAAGAAGAGCTTCAATCAGATTCTAAACTCACTTTCTGACTTGAAAGAGAAAGCTCGACTGATTGCAGTTTCGTCTCCACACAGTAGTGACTGGCTGCACGCGCTTCCGATTGCCTCCTGCGGATTACGCCTTGACGACGAATCTATCAGAATAGCAGTTGGCCTTCGTCTCGGCACCAAGCTTTGTGAAATTCACCAATGTGTGTGCGGTAGTCTGGTAGATCCTAAAGGTCATCATGGACTTTCCTGCCGCAAGAGCGCTGGCAGATCGAGCAGGCACCACAACATAAATCACATAATTTGGCATGCCCTGATTAAGGCCAATATACCCTCCAAATTAGAACCGACTGGAATTTCTAGATCAGATGGAAAAAGACCAGATGGTCTTACTCTGATCCCGTGGAAAGGTGGCAAATCTCTGCTTTGGGATGTTACAGTAACAGATACCGTAGCTAAGTCTTATTTAAACGTGTCTTCGGTGTCAGCTGGTGGAGCTGCTGAACTAGCCGCCGACAGAAAAATAAGCAAATATCATGAATTGTCTCGTAGCTATTGTTTCATACCACTTGCTCTCGAGACTTTAGGTCCTATGAATAAGGAAGGAAGCGAATTTATTTCTTCATTGGGTCATCATTTATCCGCCGCTACAGGAGATAAGCGCGAAACCAGCTTCTTGAGACAGAGACTCTCAATCTGCCTACAGAGATATAATTCCATCTGTGTAAGGGGGACCTTTAGTGCAAATCGGACAGATAGCTATGTTACAACTGAAAACACTCTTGCATCTGATTATCTAATTCGTTCTACTTCTCTCTCCAACAGCTTGGCTCACACTCAGAATTTAATTTCACCCCGCCATTCTTCAACAATCTACCCACATGCACAGCTCCGTTCGGAATATCATCATCATGGTCAGACTGATAATGAAGTTCTTCATGCACATCAACTAGTTTCTGAAGATCTTCATGAACTTCAACCCGAACTTACGGCACCTGCCAGAGGTCTTGCCAAGGCTGATGCAACGGAAGAAAGTGATGTGATTAAGAGAGTTTTGTCTACTAGTCCATCTACAGACGCTTATCCTCCTCAATCTGCGCTATTCAAATATGACGCTCACAACCCTTACAAGACCTCTGACTTAACTTCCACCCCAACTGTGACTGCTATCTACAAAGAGAGCTCCTTAGGTTTGTTGGAGAGTGACTCAGAGGCTATTCAGTCAGTGTGCCGAGGTTATAAGCCCATCTCACTGCGCCGTCTCGAACAGGGAGTCCTGGGCTACAGCCTCAGGGAGCGTTTCTCCGCCGCCTCTCAGCCCTGTCCTCCACGGCGTACCAACGCCGTATCCACTAGATGCTCGAAGGCCGAGACCCTCATGGGTGCCTCCAGGGATGGTAGGAATAAATTCCATTCGAGTAGGAAGAGGCAGGTATCGAGGCTGTCATTGGTCGATCCTCGGAGAAATTTAAGCAGTCAGCCTGTCGAAGGGCTTGAAGAGTCAGAGAGTGTGGTAAAGAGAATGAATGAAATTTTCACGAACCGAACGTGGGTCGCTACATATCACAACGACCAGAGGCGCATTAAAACAGTGAAGGCTAAGAACTACGGGACTCACGAGAGGACAATGGAACAGAGGCCTGACGAATGCGGTGGCTCCTCTGGTACTCTGGCTGGCTACCCCTCCTCACCCAGCCATATGTCCAGATCTCCCTGCAATCAGCGGCATGCCCCGTCCAATCCCAGTCACGCTTCCCCTCGACATTCCCTGCAGAGTTTATCACGGAATACGACAGGGGAGGCAGGGAGAAGGGCGCTGGGACTTACGTCTGAACATGCAGAATCCGCTAATGGAATCGTGGAAAGGATTTATAGCGTTGCGGAAAGCGAGCCCGGTGAGTTGCAGGACACTGAATTGGAAGAGTTGAATGAACAAATTACTGGTGAACAGTTGAACCTCGACAATGAGATCACTGACGTGTTAGGTGACGGTCGCGATGTGGTTCAGAAACACTATGTGGACGCTGTTAGTGTCCTGACGTAACCAGAAACATGGAAAACACTTCCATTGTTAAAATAATGCTTTAATTTAATATATCCAGTTATAAATAGTATATTTCATAAAATACAGTTGATATTTTATTATAATAATAATAATAAGAAGAAGAATAATAAGAATAATAAGAATAATAAGAATAATAAGAATAATAAGAATAATAAGAATAATAAGAATAATAAGAATAATAATAATAACAACAACAATTAAAGTGCTACAGTCATCAATGACAACATCGAGCACTATTGAGACAAAATCAAGCCGGCGAGCAAAAAAGAAGGTCCAAAAACGGTGCAAATTCCAAAATCCACAAATTCAATCCAAAGTAAAGGGAGTTAAAGAAAAGGTGGTTTAGGCGCAGGTCGCTGCTCATGGACACTGGATGCAAAAGAGAGATGGAAAAGATAGGTCTTCAACTGCTTATGGAACTGCTCATAGGAAAGCAAAGGCTGATGTGATTCAAATGAAGATTTTCCGAAGATTGGATGGAAGAGAATTCCAGATCTGCGGTGCAGCATGCTGGAAAGAACGATTAGATAGCTTAGAGCGAGAAAGTAAGCTAAGTCTCACAAGAGTAATTAACTTAGAAGACCGAGTAACAGCAGGCTGCATCACTTTAGTCAAGTGAGACATACAAGTTTGTCCAGTGATGGTGATGGACTTCTAGGTTAACCAAGCTGTTTTGTAAATGATACGCTCTTTAATCTTAAGCCAGTGCAGAGACTTCAAAATAGGCGTAACATGTGAGTACTTGGAACTACAATAAATTGCTCGCGCAAGAGAATTTTGAACAAACTGCAACCGATCAATCTCATAGCCAGGGAGATTTAAAAACAGGGAATTACAGTAGTCCAACTTCGATTGCACAAGAGCAGCACTAATTGTAGCAGCTGTCTCACGTGACAAATATGGAGGTATTCGACGAAGATCACGGATAACATGCTTGAAAGAAACATGCTTGTGAAGTTTTAGTTATGTGTTCGTAGAAGGTTAGGTGTTTATCAAAGATAACACCGAGATTTCTCACAGAAGAAACAGGTAATATTTTAATACCCGAAGATAACGAAAGAGTTTTCCCATTCAGCTTCAGAAGCTGTTGAGGTGTCCCGACCAACAATAATTCAGTCTTAGATGGATTAAGTGCTAAGAAAATAGCAGACATCCAAGAGGATATAGACTGAATACTTTGTTGCAGGAGAGTTTCAGCATTAGAATAGGAGTTAGGGGTTATACAAGTGTACATTTGAGTGTCATCAGCATATACATGTAGTTCATGATCAAGAGAATGAGAAGAGATTAGAGAGCTTAAGGGTGTTGTATAGAGGTTGAAGAGGCTAGGACCAAGAACGGAGCGCTGAGGCACACCATACTTTAAGTGAGAAGGCGAAGAGATGTACTCCATCACTTTCACAAAAAAGGGTTCAGATAGGAGGAAAACCAATCAAGAACAATTCCACGAACACCAAACCAGAAAGAAAGACGTTCCAGAAGAATATTGTGATCAATGGTATCAAAAGCGGCCGAAAGATCAAGAATACATAATCCATTTAAGCGTTGCGTGCACATGACATTAACAATGGAATTGCACACAGACAGAAGCACCTTTTCAGTTAAACGATGCTTAGTATAAGCAGCTTGATGCTTAGTAAATAGATCATTGTAAGAGAGATGAGAAGAAAGCCTCTGAAGAACAATTCCTTCAGTGAGCTTATATATGTATGACAGATTAGATATAGGCATGTAATTCGACAATGATTCCTTATCCAGTGTGGGCTTTTTAAGCAATGGAGTAATAACTGCACGCTTAAAAATGCGAGGAAATATGCCAGTATCTATTAAGTTTCAGTATAATGGAGTGGGACTCCAGTGACCGGTGCAGTTATAATAGTAATCTATTAATATTAAACTAAATAATAAACTATGAACTATGCCGAAATCTCTAGCAACTACATTTTCATGCCTATTGCCTTTGAGACCTTTGGCCTCATCAACTATGTCGCATCAGATTTAATTGACGAAATAGGCAGGAGGACCAGCGCCCTTACTGGTGATCAACTGAGAAAACTTTAGTAGTTATGAGGACAATCTTTGAAGAGCCATTTGACCCCGTCCCTAAAATACATTATGAGTCAGGAGGTGTCCTAGATATTCTAGGCTAATCCGTCCACAGTTTCAAGGCTAAGTGCTTGAGGTACTAATTAGTCCGAAGTAATGGAGCACTCAATTAGTACGTCGTGTGAGCACTTAACACTAATTAGCCCGAAGAATCACCTCGCTAATTACGTCATGTGGGCAAACATGCGTGAAAAAGTATAGCACCTCTTAAATTTAAAATTTTCTAATGTATCTGCCCCATCTTATATTTCTGCATTAAATGCAAAACAAGCATATGATATTCGCAAACAGTGTATCGCAAATAAGTGTAGATGTCAATTTCATCGAAGACAGGCGTGGAACAGCGGCGTGGGACAGCGGCGTCGGACAGCGCAGGAATTCAGAGGTGTCTGTGTACACCCAATAAAATTTGCATCACGCAAGTGATGAAATTAATAGCGTTCTGCACTTTAAATTAATTTTTCCTCTAGCCATACACACGCACACACACCAAGTAATTGATGATGAGAAAATGCTAAATTTTTAAGTTAAAAATTTGATCATTAAAGTTTAGGATGGTAAACATCAATGAAAAGCACGTAGGCGCTAATGGAATTTACATGTGAAATTTACAAACTCTTATAGTTGTTCTAGAAGCTCATCTCTAACATACATGTAATCTTTTTTATGTATGAAGGGATAATAGTACAGTTGTGTAATATTTAACTTATCTGCACTTGGCAGATTTATTCATTTTTTATTTTTGCTTTATCTCTTTATCGGGAAATACTATGCAGCTTTATAGATACTAAAATGTTGAATAATTAAAAAGCAGATGTTACTAATTAGCCCGAATATCAGTAGAGAAAATATCCTCACTATGTACGTCCTCAATTACACTTACATGATTTGAGTACTAATTAATGCAGGTTTAATGGGCCGACAAGATCAAGAACTATCAGCGGTAAGGTACATCATATATCCTAATTGTTTCTAGGCGTGCTTAGTCGTCAACTTGTTCAAAGTACATCACGTGAATACTACGGCCACACAAACAAGTTCTTGCAGCACTCTAGACATCATCTTTAGCGGAAGGGCTCATCGAAATGACTCGAGGTGGTATCATAATTGTGGTGCTATTGTGATTCTTAAATCACCTCTCAAAATGCTAGCAATTCCTTCATTATCCTGTAACATTGCAAGTCTGTCGCGTAAAACATTCAAACAGCAATATTCGAATAGTCATAGAGCTTCAGCAGTAAATTAAAATTCTGTAACTTATTTGCTTACATTTTTTTTAAAGTATACAGTATGAACTAACATTCCACAAAATATTCGCTCGTGCTAAAGTTTCTCACTGTAAATTCTACATATATATTTTCAAGCACATCGACAAATTAAGGTTAATTATCATTAACTCTATCTCCTTGTACATCGTGAAATCTTAATTATTAATTCCTTGATGTCATCATTTAATTGATCAGTTTTGATGATATAGATCTTAACGTCTTTAAAAAGTCATGATTTAAACAAATAAATTCTCTCGCAATAATCCACTTTAAAAATAAGTTCTAAGTAATACATTTGAAGTAGGTTTTCGCTGTCTAGGAAACGATAAAATAATTATATCGTGATCTACTTTAAATAATTTTGTTCATCTTGCCATACATCTAGTTTACAATTGCTATATTCTTTGCATTAGCTGTCTCTTACATCACATGTAGTTAACGATCGTGCTATTCTTCAGCGCTCATCACAAAACACACACACACACAGTAATTAATGATCAATAAATGTATAATTTCTATGTTAAAATATGAAGTAAAAATAGTGGCAGATATATACACTTTTATCTCTTTAACACAGTAACTTTATAACTGCTAAAACTTGAATAATTTACATTGAATAATGGCTGAGCCGACGCTTGACAACCAGACAACTTGAGGTCGCATCAAGACAACTTGAGGTTTCATTCAGACAACTTGAAGTCGTATCCAGACAACTTGAGGTCGCATCAAGACAACTTGTGGTCGTAGTTTAACAACTCTAACTCGATTCCAGAGAACTTGTGGGAGGCTGCAATTCATTCAATAAATAACGATGTCCACATGACCCTCTTACCTTCCCTACAAAGTGTGGTTGTTTTTAAATTTATGCTTTAGTTGTTTCATAACTTAGTGGCTTACAGATATGTACCTGCAATATTTGCGATCACAGAGAACCACAATATTAAAATAAACACATTATATTATTTTATTTTCATATGATTTTTACAAATACGTTTATTCAACAAAATGTTAATTTAAATTATGTAGCATATTGAAAGCACGAGGTGATGGAATTAAGTGAGCACTCATAAAGCGAATCAATTTATTCAGTCTCTCTCTCTCTCTCTCTTTTTCTCTCTCTCTCTCTCTGTAATTTTTGTATCAATATGGGTATCTACTCGTTGCACGAGTAGATACCCATATTGATACAGAAAATAAAAGAAACTTAGTTAGCAGAGCGTAGCTAAATGCATGCAATGCTTGTGTGGCTACAGCTTCTATCACGCGCTGAGGTACATTAGGTCGACGTGTGCTAGGCGAGTACTTAGCTGCCGTGAGACGATGAGAGCGCAATAATCTTGACAATTAAGTACATATAAACAAGTATTTACGTCGTTTTGAAAAGAAATGATTGCTCTTCAAAATAGTATTAGCTGAAATTTTGTGTGACGTGTTCGATTTCATTTTAATACAGATAATTTTACGCTGCATGTAACACGCCAGTAGTCCAGTACTGGATATTACTTATCTGGCCCCCACTCCTATTCGCAAAAATTATAACTTTCACGTTATTAAACATATTCCAACGAGATTTCTCTATGCTTGAGAGAATAGGCTGCTGGTCAACTACTGTAAATTTCATCAGTCAACTACTTACGATTTTATTGTTAAATATATGAGGTATCAGTTATTTAAAAAAAATAGTGTAAATATATATATATCTCTCTTCAGTGCACTGCCAAGCGCCAGGTTCAAGTTATATATATTCATACTCCAAGTTTGCTTTTTAGATCGATAGGAGCACTCCTAAAAGATCAACAAGTTAATCCCTTCACAAAACTCTATACCTTATAAATACCTTATGTAGCCTTTAGATCTTGTAAAGTATTACTCCTGAGGTGGTTTCCCATTGCCTTCGTCAGTTAGAAGGATTAAATACCATTTAATCCTGGAGAGTCATGGTTAGGTGCATCCCCAGTTGCCATCATCAGCTCTTGCCTTCGTCGCCTCTTACACGCGGCAGATTGTTTGCGATTCCGCTATTCTGCAATGTTCCAACCAGCTCGAGCGCAACATATAAATATATCATTTAAATAATTAAATATAATCAGAAGTAATTTTATTGCATTTTGAGATATGTGCGCTTTCATATAGCAAAATACTCTGATTTACAAGGACAGGAACAAATAAAAACTTAACTATAAAATCAGCACTAATCTGGGAAGATTTACAACCTACAGTTTACCACCAGGTATATAACATAAGGAACATAAAGTGTTTAAAATTTTATAGTTCTTTAAAGCGTATTTCTACTGCTTCATTCTGTACATAATGCACAAGGCGCGACATTTTTATCCACAATTTATTTTTCAATCAACTGTTTAAATCAGCTCACAAGGTTATTAGTCCTCAGCTATCCCGCATCCGCTATAGACCCATCCGTCTTATTGCTCCGCCTTATGGGAGGTAGGGTACAAAGGTAGGGATATTATAAAAATTCGCTGCAGCTTTAAGAGGATTATGGTGGGGGTGTGATTTAGTTAGGTAATTTACACTTAGCTTATAATATTTATCAATCATATATCTAATAAAAATCATTTCTATGTGATCTGTCATATGCTGTTAAAGATATAAATGCTACAGGCTGTAGAAGCATTGTAAACGAGCAAATAAGACTAGAAATAAATGTAGGCTATTCTGGTTTGTCTACTCCTCGAATATTACATACGTGTATATAATCTTTAATTCACCATTTCTTGGTAGAAAACACGCAAAGATACAATTATATTGCGTCACGTGGCACAACAGCATACAAATAAAAAGTGCATATAAAATTCTAACAATTTCAATATTTTTCACAAACTGTGCAATAGTTAAAATTGAGCATTTTTTAAATAGTGCCAAAATTTGTGACGCATACTCGACAAAGAGTCATTGCTATCTATTGCAAAATTCCTCGTAATGTCTAAATAGTCATTGTTGGGCCTATTCAGGAGAGTCCAAATTCTGCTTAGCACTTATCATTAATTATTAAAATATGCAGGAATGTAAACCTATGATATTTATAAAATTAATCAAGTGGCAAAAAGGGCAATACCATTGACAATATAGAATATTATTATTTTTATCAAATTACAGAAATATTATATTTTCGTTAAACATCACAAAAGTATTTAACTATCGCAAATATATAGTTCACCAGCCTCTCTCTCCGTTAAGTGGCAGGTCTAAGGCACACACTGCTCAGAGAACTCCTTCGATTAACAAGTTAATCTCTTCAGTAAAGGCTATGCGTTAGCCGCGTTTTAATTTAACCAGTTTAACAATAGTCCATTGCTTTCCACAGCCACCTTTGTCTTTCACAGTAGCCTTTAACGACACGTACAGTTTACGGGTGATTTATTCTGCATTCACCCAAATAGGTCACAGGGGAGTTCAGTAATATAAAAATAATTTACTTGTATGCAAATAATCAAACTTTTTATATGAAACTTCTTAATGACACATCTGTAAAATGTACTGATGTAAGCATTTCTTTCATAGATCAATATTATATAAATTTGTTATATTTATCATACAAATGTGAAAAATATTATATATATATATATTATATATATATATATATATATATATATATATATATATATATATATATATATATATATATATATATATAGACAGCCTCGCGTGATAGCCCATCTCAACATATCATTGAGACTCTGGTGAAAACGGTTATCAGTAGTGTCTAATATACTTATGGCTTTATTAAATTTACAATTATAACCTATAGTTTTATAGTCATTTGTTAACTAAATAAACTCCCTGCGAATTTTTTATATACTTTTAACCCCTTCCCTCTTTGAGAGATATTATGTTTGAATTGTTGTTTCTATTAATTTTCAGTTGTAGTCTTTTGTGAAGGAAATCTATCTATGCAGCGCGCGAAAGCACACTGAAAGTATGAATATATACCTTGCGTCAGCTACTTACTAGAGTGACACTGAGACTGTGTACAAAATATTAAGTCGAGACTGAAGTATATACATGTATAGTCATTTGAAGTAAAACGCTCAAGCTGCAGATAAGAGAGTCCTAAGCCATGAACGTTTCGTGCAATTTATTTTAACCAATTCGCATTAGAGCGAGCAATTGTAAATTAATTGTTTTTCGAATTCTATTGTACACATTTTTATGTGTACGGTCCACTGATAAAATCGTTAAAGAATTAAATAGTAGCTGCTAAACAATCACTATTATAACTCTTATCAATATCCTATCATCTCTCTCTCACTCTCACTCTCTCTCTCTCTCTCTCTCTCTCTCTCTCTGTCTCTCTCTCTGTCTGTCTCTATCGTTCGAAAAATATAAAGCACTCTGAATTTTATTAATATGTTAGGGTTAGCCATATTTTAATTAATGTCTATTTTTCTCTCTTTGCCTCAATTAATGGTAAACAACACGCGTACTAAGAAGCGCATGAACAAGTTCAGTGGAAAGCAAACGGGATGTGAAATCAGACGCCTCCTTTCACTAAGATCGTTTACGAGAAATGAAACTGATGTTAATATCAGCGTTATAGCATTTTTAGACATACTAGTTTCAAGTAAAAACTCATTTAAAAACTAGTAACTAAACTTAAGTGTGGTCTAATCTTTGATAACAAATTCATATATAGAGACGAAGAGAAAGGCTAAGGATAGAATTAGTTGGAAGAGTTATACGCCGAGGACCAGCCGTTAGGTAGCGCATTACAATAAGAAGGCGTGTAATAACGCTGTGTTGATTGATTGCTATAAGTCACGCGATGATTACCAACACCGATAGTAATTTGTAAATTGACATGGGTACAGCTGCAAGTAACTAAAACAAGTTAGACCTAGCAGAAAATGCGAAGGTCAAATGAGAAATAAGGTTTTTTCGTTTTATCTATTTTCCAAAGTCCAAATTTCTGGCTCTTGATATACTACATTCAGACTCGAAAAACTTTGTTTGAATAAGTGTCTACAATGAGTTGCTATATATATTGCTTGATTTATTTTACAAATTTTAAAAGCTCCTTTAGAATAAAATATTTTATCTCTACTATCACATGACTTAAGCCTTCGGATAGATTTTTAATTAATGTTTAACTCTACTTGTAATATGAAAAGAAGTATGGATCCAGTATTCTAGCGAAGAGCCTAAAGGGAAATAGTAATAACCTGGCTTACAGCAGCTGCACTTGCTTTGTGAGGAGCGAGCTAATTAATTATTACATTTCTGTAAAGCGAGTGAGTGACGTAGGACCTGTTCTCACTGATATTGTTTGTGATTTTATACTTTACCATTGAAAGGTTTTAATCGGTGCTACCATTATGGAATAATGACTTACTTCTTCTCTATCTTTGCAGCTATTTGTATACTTTAAGAGATGATAAACTTTTGACATCATTCATTCAAAATACAATCGAAGCATCTCTCTCTCTCTCCCTTAGTGCATTGCCTACTGACAGATTTACGGTATATAATGCTTCCACTCTTTCTCTGTCTTCCGCTTTCCTTTCCATGTCCTCATATTAGGGGATCTTTGAATCATCTAACATTTATAATCTCTGCCACTATTTCCATCCATTCTGCTTCTATAGACGATATTACAGTGTAATACAACCATTGCAACAACTATTTAATCTTGTTGGAGTAATATCTAATGATGAGAGTTTTGCATCACATGAGGAAATATTTACCCTCAATCAAGATTTATAAATAACTATACGTTAATTACGAGAGAGACGCTATAGCGTAGCGCTTACTCAAATGATTATCCACCGATCAGTGTGGCCTATATCTTGGGAATAATATGGTTTCTCGTTGGGTTCCTTAGAAGCATTAACTGACATTTAATCCTGAGAAAAAAATGACACTGTCATGCGGATCCCATCTGCCTGCACTAGTCCCCTCGTACATACTCGTGAAGTTTGCGGTTGTTCTATTTTGCTGCGAATTCAATCATACGGAGAATGACGTTAATTATTACTGTAATTTTCTTAAGGTTATGCCGAGAATTAGTAATCAAACATTTTAAAGTTTTAAGACTCTTCATAGACATAATTCGACTCTTAGGCTTACAGGTTTTGGATAAATAAGAATTCTCGACTTACGCCCGTATCTATAATACCACCGTATAAACTTCTGTTAAGGAAACTGACTGCAGCAAAGAGAGATTGATATAGAATAGAATAGATAATATTTTTATTTTTTAACAAAGGCACAAAATGCATCATCGACATACAATGCCTCAACAGCAATTCCTACATCTATAGCGAGAAAAAATTGGTCGTCAGTGAAAATACAGAGTATCTTATATAGCTGACTACCGTGAAAATTATGCTACTTACAGTTCTTAATAAAGATAGTATTAATTCACATTTCATAATACATATAAAGTTGAACTTATAACCTACATGTATAAGCAGAGCTAAATGACTAATAAAATAAAAATGAAAACACTGTGGAACTTACATAACTTCAATCATACAAATTAGCAAATTCGCAAAACTTTCATCGTACAAATTAGCAAAAATATTCATCAAGAAGGTAGACTTTATACTGCTTAGAAAACTCAGTTATAGAATTTGCATTGCGTATGTCAGGGGATATTAGGTTCCAGTTATCGATATAGTGAAAAGTATAAGATTTGAACAAATTCAAATTAGATATTAGACTAGGCCTATATCACGTGATACTGCAGCCAACAACTGTACATTGAAGAATCAATTATACGAGTAGCAGAGAAAAAGTGCGTTGCAAAGCTCGCATTATTGCATTGCTCGGGTGTTTTAAAGTGAGAAGATTAGAGACTTGAAATTATATCAATTTCACTAGACTTAGTAGATTGTAAACATCAGCGATAGGTCCTAAGTAGATAGAAGCAGTTTTATACCATTAACAAGATACTATGTAACAAATATATTTTTAATAAATTTATAGATTTCAATTACTGTAAGCTGTTTTACATAATTTATGTATTTAGCTTATATAAGTTTTTACTCATTGAAATATGGAGGTGTAGATAAATTTTAAAGTTAACCAAGTCCATAGAAATTGACACTATCGTTTGCTTAGAGGTTGATTACAATTTACAATCAGTCACAAATTAATTTTAATAATTACAATAAAATGATGATCAGCTATAATCTATCACTTGAGCAATCTTCCTTGATTCTTTCCATGCTCAATACGATATTAATATTTTTTCCAAAGCATGCTTTATCTATGAAATATTTTATGTCTCGTTTGAAGTTTTCGTTTGAGAGAGAGTAAATAAGATTGAACTTCTATGATAGTTTGCCATTGTCTTCCTCAAATCATATACAGTGCATTCGGATATATAATGAAAATTTTTTAAGTTCGTTTTAATATATATGAACAAATACCATATATAAATTTATCGAATTTTTTACTCCAAATGAAATCAATTATATAGCATTTTGCAACTTTATTAGGCTACATTAAAATCGCTGTTTGAATTCCGAATAAATGATCTCAGTATTAATGCGTTCTAATAGATTTTTTACGGCTGATGCTTTACTGATGTGTTTAGTAAATTGCATGAACCTACTGAATTTTGACTAATATGTGACACTGATAACAGTCTCTGTGTGTGTGTACCATACAGGCAAGCGGTTACAATAACCTCTTTAGCATCAGGCTCTGCGCGACCATGCCGCTCAAAATCGTTACCGGCGCAGCATCGAAGGGAGATTCCTGACTTTTCGCTGCATCGATCTCAGTCGATATATGCTATTAAAACGAAGAAATACGCAAGAAACAGCAAAGAGGATCCATTTTCCTACTAGTGGGACTGGTGGATGCCCGATGAATATGACCAACGTTCAAACATGCTCTACAAGAATTCTCAACCTCTGAATTCTCAACCTCTGAAGCAGATCATGTACCTGTGAAGGAAGATGTGGTTGCTATTGAAAATTTTGAGTCAGACAGTGACTCAGATCTATGGGTACTGAGTGATGGTGATGAGCTCTACTTAGTAAAATGTTGAGATCGATGGGAGTAGAGTTTAAAAGTTGAACAAATCCCAATGAAGTTAAATCTAAATCGCATACATGCTATGGTCAGATTTATATTTAAGCAAACTTAATCATCTATTTTCTTATTATTCTTGTTTGTTAAGATAATAATTTCAGAGCTAATTTAAAAAGATAGAGATAACTGCTTTAGTTTTAATTCTTCATCACTGATTACAAAGTAGGTCTACTTTATTATGTTATTAATGATAATTTGTAACAGCCACTGAAGCTTTTAGTTATGGCCCTTTTATATAATGAAGTGGTAGATCTACTCACATAATGAACAAAGCCTAGTGGTGGGAGAGTGGGGAGGAGTGTGTGCTTATATTATCAGCTGGCATTGTAGCCTACACTATATTCATATGTATTTATTATGTAGTTCTTCATTTAATAACAGAGTGGTATGTTGAAAATGACAGAAAAGTATATTTCAATTACTTACCAAATGATGATGTACAAATGTCTTAATTTACATTTAATATATATCTCGATAGAATATCTGGAGAGGATATAGGCCTATTACACATTAGAATGTATTAAATAGCAGTTACCTTCAGCAAAAACGATCAATTTTAATATCACATGTTATAAAAGATCTATAAGTATTCCAATACATGGAAAGTTCACAATTGCTATTTAAATATCATATCTTATAAAAGATCTATAAGTATTCTAATACATGGAAAGTTCACAATTCGCTACTAGATATTCCATCAGTACCATGAGGAATTCTATATAATTGCCGACTGTGTGTTTGCTTTAAGGATTTTCAATTCTATTTCTGAAAGAGAGTTTATTTGATAGTTAGATGTGACGATGTTTAAACGTAGCCCTACTTCTGCATAGATTAAGTTGGCTTTAAAAAGAATGAAAGATATATTTTTCCCAAGTTATATGAGATCTAGAAATGACGTTAGGAAAGCGACTAATATCTCGATCGATGCAGTGCTCCTTATGGAGAGCGCTAGCAGAGTATGTAGTAGTATCTACTTTGAAGCTTGATATAACAACACTCAGAGTGAAAATTGTAATAAACAGAAACATTTTAATAGTAAATTAAAGCTTAGTCAACCTCTTGTTGTCTGGTTGTCAGAACGTCGGCTCAGCCCGTAACAGAACTTCTTGAAGATGCATGTAAATTATTAAACTTTTAGCAAATATAAAATTAAATAGTATAGGCTACAGTGTTACAGAGATAAAGCAAAGATGCAACTGTATATATCTGCCAAGTGAAGACAAATAAAATATCACACAACTGTACTATAATCCCTTTATACATAAAAAAGATTAGATGTATGTTAGAATTGAATGAGTAAATTTCACAGGTAAATTCCATTAGCGCCAACGTGCTTTTCATCGATGTTTACCATCCTAATCTTTAATGATCAAATTTTTAACTTAAAAATTTAGCATTTTCTCATCATCAATTACTTGGTGTGTGTGCGTGTGTATGGCTAGAGGAAAAATTAATTTAAAGTGCAGAACGCTATTAATTTCATCACTTGCGTGATGCAAATTTTATTGGGTGTACACAGACACCTCTGAATTCCTGCGCTGTCCGAAGCCGCTGTCCCACGCCGCTGTCCCACGCCTGTCTTCGATGAAATTGACATCTACACTTATTTGCGATACACTGTTTGCGAATATCATATGCTTGTTTTGCATTTAATGCAGAAATATAAGATGGGGCAGATACATTAGAAAATTTTAAATTTAAGAGGTGCTATACTTTTTCACGCATGTTTGCCCACATGACGTAATTAGCGAGGTGATTCTTCGGGCTAATTAGTGCTAAGTGCTCACACGACGTATTAATTGAGTGCTCCATTACTTCGGACTAATTAGTACCTCAAGCACTTAGCCTTAAAACTGTGGGCGGATTAGCCAAGAATATTTAGGACACCTCGTGACTCATAATGTACTTTGGGGACGGGGTCAAATGGCTCTTCAAAGACTGTCTTGATAACTACTAACTTTCCTTTGGCAGCTGTCTATTGCTCTCCAGCGATTCAAAGCAGTCTGTTTCCGTGGCACTTTGACTAATGCGGCTTCCCAGAGTGTAGAGTACTTTTAATTAAATAAAATCTTTATATTATTTTAGCCCAGGGCCCTATATATATATATATATATATATATATATATATATATATACATATATATATATATATATATATATATATATATATATATAGAGAGAGAGAGAGAGAGAGAGAGAGAGAGAGACGAGGGCATTAGAATTAAATAAAATTAATAATAATTAAATAATTAAAAACTAATTAAATAAATAAATAATAATAATATTAACATTTAAATAATATAAAAATAGTAACAATACTAATAATTACGCCATATTATTATTATTATAAAACGCCACTCAATGTTAAAAGTCACAAATCCACAGTAGCGCTGAATTGTCTGTGAAGGCAGGTAGCTTGGTGATATAATGCCACAATCGGTGTAGCGGCTTGAACTTTGCAAATCTGGAACGTGAGCTACCGATCGATCTGAAACACACAAGTCATCGATCACCACGAGAATACAAGCCTCTTCGCTATCATATCTACTCAGTCGCCTCTTACGAACACGTGCAGATGTTGATAGATTCAATTCTCAGTTTTTCTGAACCCAGTCGCGAGATAAACTTGATTGCAAAATGTAGTTTGGCAACATAACGAATTCGTTCTACGAGGGCATCGATACTGTTTGACAATAATACCAAAAAACAAACATTACTCCATTAGCCTCTATTTGTCATAGGCCTAAACGAGGCAAGCAATTATGAAGCTTTTATTATCCTGCATTTGAGTTTAGAGAGATATTTTCCTGCAGGATCGAAGGGTTATATTTTTCGGAGAGGCCTAGCTATACATGTACAGCTAGCTGTACACTCTACATGTACATGTATATACATGTACAATATGTAGATTAGTATTCAGTAACGAGCTTCTGTCCTATGATACCTATATTAGCTCTCTCGATCATTAGGCCCATAGTCAGCATGCACAGTAAATAAGTAAAGTCTATCTATCTATCTCTTGTTCTGTCTCTCTCTCTCTCTCTCTCTCTCTCTCTCTCTCTCTCTCTCTGGCTTTGGAGTATGGTATTATGATGACTCTTTAACCACTTCCTCTTTTACTAGCTCAACTGACAATGTTTCATTTTATTACGTCTTTGTTGTCTTCAAAAAAATATAATTAGGCCTAATTAATAAGAATAATTTTTTAATGAGCTCATTTGACAACAGTTCATTACTGACAACACCTTTCTAGGGTAAATATCACTCTGTCACACTCATTAAAGAGCCCAGAGACAAGGCGGGCAAAGCCCTTCCCTCCGTAAATGACATTAAATTTCTGAGCACAATATTTTGTTGATACATTTTATCCCACTGTAGGATATTAGACTGACTGGAATTCAAAGCTCGTTTATTTTAAGTGGACTTACTAATAATTTATATGTAATAATTAACTTAACCAGTCAAGAATTGATCATGGAACTCAATTGATTATGAAAGATTTTAAGTTGCAACTCACAAAATAATGTATAAACGCACAATACCACCTGATCGAATTTAAAAATGTTTTAATATGGGTTATTTAGCTTAGCGTCTTCAAAAAGCTCAGCTTAACGTCAGTTGGCTTATTTGAGTTCTTGGTGTTCAGATAAACGGCGCTGTGGTGTTATTATCTTAATCTAGTGACATTTTAATTTTCGAAATTAATATTGAGTAAAAGGTAAATAATTATAGGTTTTCATTGGTTTTACGCCTTACAGTATTTTTGATTTCGTCAAATTTAATGTTTTGCTGCTGCATTTTACATTTAGCGGTATCGTGGCATTTTACATTTAGACCTGGCAATTGTAATAGACTGATTTCCATAACGTATAGGCCCATTCTAGATTGTGTTACTTTCAAGTGCATTGAGGCTTAGATTTACTGACTTTGCATTTCCACGTCTAATGGCATACATCGGTGATAATATTGTTCGATTATAACTAAATAAATAAATAATCTAAATAAAACTTAACCTGGTTAACCAGCTACCACTATAGAACTGTGTGAACTGTTTCCACGATTCCTCTTTCATCCTGAGATTTGATGAGGCATGATAACTGAATAAATAATAGTGCTTAGAGTGACAAGATATTGAAAGTGATATTGATAAGAATTGTGTGTAACATAATCTTCCAGACAGTGATGTTAGCCCTTGGCCTTGGCCTTGGCCTTGAGCCGGATTAAGGCCACTGAGCCCCAGCCTTGGCCTTGTGGGTTCCGGCCTTGGCCTTGGCCTTGCGAGTTCTGGCCTTGGCCTTGCACCCTGGCCTTGGTCTTGATCAAGGCCAAGGCCAAAATTGCACGGGCCCATTATTTAAATAAAAAGAATTAAATTTTTGTGGAAGCTGCTACTTATTAGTCTTTTTTAATTGACTATGATCAAGGCCTTGGCCTTGGTCATAGTCTTGGCCTTGGCTTTGGCCTTGGTCATTATGATCTTGGTCTTGGCCTTGGCCTTGGTCATTCTGGCCTTGGCCTTGACCTGGGCCTTGAGGGTCCTGGTCTTGTTAACATCACTGCTTCCAGAAATAGCAGTATAAGGTTAAAAAGGCGTTTAAAGAGGTTATCCGCCCATCAGTTGACGAACAATAGACTGATTAATTGTCTTTTGACAATATGGATCTCATTGATTTACCTTGATAAAAAATGTGATTTGAAGTTCGTTTCCCTTCCAAGGACGAAAACCTTAGGACTCAATCATCATAGGCATATGATGATTCCAGTGTAGTTACCGTGTGATATCCGGGAAACTGAAGAATAGGTCAAAGGTTAATTGCAAGAGTTGTAAGAGCAAACAAAGCAAAATTCGAGGAAGGCAACCGGAAACCACCCCAGAAGCAATATCTACATAAGGTAAGAGAAAGGTATAACCTTTTATGAATTAAGAAATTAACTTGTTAATCTATGTGTGCTACGCACATGAAACTTAACAGCAGACTCTCAATATGAATATATATTTGGGACCGGCCACTTGGTAGTACGCTAGAGAAATTTGCCATTTAGTCGGATTCTCATGCATGAATTGTTTACATTGAGTGCATAATACCAGGTGATAAAACGTCTTTTTGGTCTGCTATATTTGCATTGCATATTGCAGATGGTGCATGTATACATGTTCTAAAGGTATCTTTCCCTGCTACGGCGGGATGATTGGGCTGTTACAGTAAATGGAGGGAATGGATAATGAATAATGATGAAACGGGCGCGAAGGCCTTAAATGTTACACAATGAAGTGCTGGATTGTCCCTGCTAAGGCGGGAAGCTAGGGCTGTTAGGTTACTTCTATCTTATTCTATACTATAAGAACTCGAGATCTTTATAACATTTCATATTCTAATACAATCATTCAACATACATGCATACATGACGATACTGTCTCTGAACTAATACATTAATGGCTTGTAAAAGTTACCGTTCACTTAATGAAATGTAACTTCTAAAAGTTAATACTTAGAAATATAGCTAGACCACATTAACCAAATAGAAGCTGCCGTCCACAGAAGACAACCCTATAGAAAGACTAAGTAAAACTCAGTTGCTATCTACAGACGTGACTACCCCTTCTATCTCAGAAACTAACTAAGCATATTAGGGATCTGGAATAAGAAGGAAAGACTAAAGAGAGAGAGAGAGCGTACTAGAGATAGAGAGCATACAAGAGATAGAGAGAGAGAGCGTACTAGAGAGAGAACTAGAGAGCGTACTCGAGATCTGGAACAAGTAGGAAACCCGTATATATAGTATCCTACAAGAAGAAGCGCGACGCATGCGCACTGGACAAGATTTGAACCCACGAACAACTACATGCCAATGACGCATATAATTGATATTCCAATGACGAAAGATACAAGGTTTAAGTGTCATTAATTAACTGTAGTATAGGAAAGGTAAATAAGAGTGGATTTAACTAGTCAAAGGACAACGAGATTTAGGACAGGTTAATAACCATTAATAATAGTGAATGAAGGACCAGAATGCTTTCATTCCACTATAATGTAGATTAGTAAAATGATTAGTAAAATGTAGTTTATTTTGATTAGTAAAATGTAGTAAGTAAAATTTAAGTAAGTAATTAATGTAGTAATGTAGTAAATAATGTAATAAGTAAAATGTAGTTAGTAAAATTTCGATTACTAAAATGTAGTATATTATTTAACAGTTTTCTCTCTAGTGCCCTCCTTCACAAGAGATTATGCCTTATACCCGTATTTATGTAGTTTACAGCTTGAGAAAAATATGACTTCTGAGATGGTGTCCAGCTGCCTTCCTCACTTTATCCTTCGTCGTTACACATGCAACTAACGGTTTTTATATTTTTCAGTGACCCGGACACACCACGGTTCAATACTTATAGACGATTTAATGTTCTAAAAAGATTCCTATTTTGGCCAGGGGCTGATTGCTCTTAAGTTCTCCGAGAAAAGGAGAAGAATATACTTTTACCGGGTTTTCCTAATTTCGCTCAAATGTCGAACTATAGAGTTTTTCCGGTTGGGAGCGGAGTTAACGATCTCTATCGCTCTTTCTATGGGGCTTTTGTCTGAAAGCTACGGTGCTTCAATTAGCAGTAATAGCGCACCAGTTATTGGACACTCACTGAAAGTCAATGTTAAAACTGGCTTTTACAGTGGTACGGTCGAAGTTTACCGCATAACCATAGAGTAACTCTAAGCGCATAACAGCGTGATCGTCAATGATAGTATCTAATATATGAGGCGTTTAATACTGCTTGTTTAGGTCAAAATGTGGTGGTGTTGTACCATTACTGGGATTTAGCGCACTTGGTTAAGCTGGGCATCCAAGAATGAAGTTAAGCTACATCAATGGCTGCAATCTGAGCGCCATCAAAGACAACTAAACGGTCACTAGTGAACTTGGTGAGGTGGGAGAAAATATCTAAAAACTTTGAAAACAGCAATTAGGCCCTAGGCAAGGAAACTTGGTTGCACATGGGGTTGTCTTGTGCGAAATCAAACGAGCAAAAACGTTATCAATTCTCCACATACATGAAAATCTAACGAGCTGAAATCTAACACATTTGAACAAATTCAGACTGTTTATGAAATCACTGTGATTTTAAGGTACACAGTGTTGAATTTGTTTTGCAGAGTGTGCCCATGCACCCATCCTTCTGACACACAAAGTCACTGTCAAGTAAATCAGCGAAATCTTGCATCGAATCATGCAGGAAGCATATTGCTGATGTAATATCTTAACTTTATCTTTGCTCTTTAGATTTTGAAATGGGGTCTACCCTTGCCATTTCCATTGATATCTCTTAACGAGAGTTTAATTAATGCAGTAATATGCATCGTATCGAATTATAAGAAACGTCGCTAAATAAATTATGGAAGTAACCGAACATTTGAATAGGGATGTAATTTTTTATAAGGACTGCAAGATATACATGTAGAAGTAATATAAATGGTGGCAGACTGTAAGCGCAGAGACGGTGTGTCTATCGCAGAATGGAACGAGTTTGTGTCAGACCTGTCAATCATCGGTGTACGTCACGTAACGTCATCGGCATACGGCCACATGCGACGCGTCATCTGGGCGGGGCTTATATTGTTTGGCCTGGGCCTGGCTGTGTATCAGATCTTCGATAGAATCAACTACTACAAACAGTACCCAACTCTAACGACCATAGAGTTGGTGGAAGAAGACGTGCTTGACTTTCCTCAAGTGACTTTCTGCAATGAGAATGCTTTCAAGAGATCTGTCGCTAAATCTGTTGGTAAGTGAATGCCGCAGTACGTGTTTAAATGAAGAAGTTTAGAGAGTAAAATAAGACATCTCTCTCTTAGTGCACTGCCTACTGGTAGGTCCATGGTATATAACGTCTCCACTTTTCTCTGTCTTCCGCTTTTCAATTCATGTCCACTTATGTGGATCTTTAAATCTTCAAACACACCTAATCTCGGTCTGCTTCAGCCTCTACTTCCTTCCATTCTACCTTCTATGATCCCTTGAAGTAGACTTTCCCCTTTAGAATGTGTTCTATCCAACTCTTCTTCCAATTTCTTGTTGCATAAATTTAGCAACTGTCTATCGGTACCAATTCTCTCCAGAACTTCCTCATTTGTAACCTTTTGAGTCCAGCTAATCCTTTCCATTCTTCTCCACATCCACATTTCCAATGCCTTTATTTTCCGAATTTCTTCCTTCCACCCTAAAGCTCCAAGTTTTACATCCACATAATAGCGTGGTCCAAACTAAGGTTTTCACTATCTTTATTTTTGTGTCCTTCTTTAGACTTTTTGTTAAACATTCTCTCCTATTACCGAAGGCCTCTTTTTGCTTGTGCAATCCTACTCTATTTTTCAGTCTCAATTTCTCATCATCGGTTATAGTATGACCCATATATTTGAAATTCCTTACCTGTTCCAATTTCGTATCATTTCTTCTGATATTAACTCCACCTTAATTATGGGACACTCTCATCTCCTTAGTCTTTTGATGTTAATCTTCATGCCATGTTTCAATGGCGAAAAAATAAAACATAATAACTTTAAATCAAATGACTGGGTAGTGTAAGTATGATGAAACTCTTTCTTTTTTTCTTTCATCCTTTTTCCTTTCCTTTCATTCTTTCATTCATTCTTTTTTTTCTTTCTTTATCTCTCTCTCTCTCTCTCTCTCTCTCGCTTTCATGTACGTGTCAAGCCAACTAAGAAGTTTAAAATTGCGTTAGCGTATTATTTGGCTACTAGACTATTGATATAATTTTGTGGATTAGGCAATTGACACTTAGCAGTGAAATCTTAATTGATATGATAGCTAGACAAGACATAAGGAGATGGCTAGCTGAAAGAGCTAATAGAAGGAAGAATTGTGGAAAGAAGTTATGGAAGTTGTACACTTAATTGAGATGCTAAATAATGTGATGCAGCATTCGTGCGTGGATATTAAGAGAAACTCAGAAGATAGAAATATGTAGAGAAAATATAAGGAATGGACCTAGGCATTACACTTAGAGGGAGTTAGACCTTCAAGAATGCACAATTCATGCAAATACATGTATAAATGTGAAACTACGTAGGCCTAACTATATAACCCTACATGTTTGAGTAAATATATAGGTACCCATAAATTAATATCATAGATGTTACTTGTTATTTTTCGAGGTATATAATAATTTGATGCATTAATAAACATTGTGTCCTGGACATTGAGCAATGGACCAACCGTAAACTGCACATGAGAGTCAGTTTCCTCACTGGAAGACTATGTTAGTGACGGACGAGTCCAGAATTTGAACCCCGCACATGCAGTAACTGATCCGCGGTCGATTATCATACCGACTTCGCCACTGGTTCCAGCCAGTGAATAATGAACTCCTTCCCTTCAAGTTTAGATGAAAGCACATTTGAAAATAGCATCTCTGCTATAACAAAGAATTCTTGCGAGTCTAACATAGTAACTGTAGTTTATATCAGCCACTAATGCTATTCTATATGTGACAGATTTGGAAGGATTGATGCAGGCTCTAACATATGCCTACAACAACCCCGCGCGGCTCAACCTAAATACTGATAAATTGGCCGGTCTGGAGAATCTTAATCTGTCACGCGACGATTGGTACAGACTCTGGGACTCAGGAATGCCAGACATCAACGACACCGTGACTTGGGTAGGTTCTTGTTGTGCACCCATATATCAGCAACCTAACCGTGTTGCTGTAATGATAGGTTTTCAACAAGACACACATATAGACACACAGACACACACATAGACACACTTGTAATATATATATATATATATATATATATATATATATATATATGTGTGTGTATATATAGATATCTATATATATATATACTATATATATATATATGTATATATATATATATATATATATATGTATATATATATATATATATATATAATTATTCGAGTTGTTATATATGTGTATATATATATATATGTATATATATATATACTATATATATATATATATATATATATATATATATATATATATATATATATGTATATATATATGTATATATGTATATATATATATATATATATATATATAATTATTCGTGTTGTGTCCGGGTTGCTGAAGAGCACAAGTAGATCAACCGTGGACTGCAAATGTCGTAAAAGTCGGCAAAGCACTAAGATTTAAATTATCGTCAGAAGGGGCATTCGGTTGGTGAGCGCCTAGGCTCCAGAAAGTGTTAAAAAATTTCTAAAACGAATGGAAATGTTTCTATTCGTATCACAACTCTAATTGAACTGGGATTCAAGGGAAGATGATAATTATGATGAGTGTATTATAAATTTTGGCAGATGGATGATTGATTGAGCTGCTTTGAATGGTGTCAAACTAATTTCTTGGTGCTTGGAAACTCCCTGCTCTGAACCGACATGAATTGTAAGACAAATTAAGGTAAAACGTAATCGTATTTCTGGTAGCAACGTATGCTACCAGAAATTGTAAAATAGTTCAATGCTAAACGCATGACGTGCTTCTACTGACTGGCATAACGGAGAATACTATCTCAGATTGGATATTATTTTATGTATCAGGTCAGATGGGGCTGGGAAATTTATGCTAAAGATTTTGTCGAACTGATTGAAACTAATTTTGGACGCTGTTTCACTGTCGATCCAAGTAAGCATTGATTACTCAAGCACTCAAATTAATCAATCTCAATTTAAGATATCGATCTGTCAAAATAATGATTTTCAATCTCTAACAGATCTGTAAATTATCTTTCCAACCTCTTTTTGGAATAGCACAACCAATCAAATGAAACCTTATTGATCTCTAAAACTTAAATCAAACTGAATGAAACTGATTTAATTTGCATTTCTTAACTCCCGTAAATATGGCTCAAATCCGTAATTAACTGCAATTAAATTGGACCTCTAGGATCTGGAACTCCGTTAAGATCGAAAAACGAGCATTAAAAGTTTTAAAACCTGGTGAAATTGTATTTGGTTTACGCCCAGGAAAGAATCAGCTGCGAGCCAAGATGGCGGGTTCCCGGCACTCTCTGACCATGGTGCTTAACGTCAGTCAGAATGAGTATTGCTACATAGCATCTCCATCTGCAGGATTCAAGGTTAAACTGTTAGAGTTTTCTATACTTGTCAGCCTTAGTGGAAAAGAGGAATAGACGTGTTGCACATGGTGTTTTCGAGACACTGTGGACCAAACTATTGTGCTTGTCGTAAATGACCCCTGAGCTGAACCTGCGGAAGCTACGAAAACTCATTTCAGACGTTATATAGCCTATTCTCCCAGGCCAAGACAATAGATCTAGGGACTGTAGTGAAAATTGGGCCTGTCTAGATGCTACTTGCATAGAATGGTGCCTAGATAGATTCGATTAACTGATAAGCTGATTAATGGCTATAAATGTAGCGACGCTACTCAGTAGATGTTATATAATAATAGGATTGAGTTTTCCTATCTAGATAATATTAGCTTTGCGTGGTGCATATCTAGATGTGAAATTTAAATAGCATTGATTTATGGTTAGCCAGATATGAATAACAGTGATAGATGTAGGCCCTACCTATTTAACATAAGTATAACATTAAGTTGTGCCAAGCTACTTCTCTATCCCTATCACCGTAGTGTTCTGCCACATGGAATATCATATTGTACGGTATTCATTCATTTAGAATGTCTCAATAGCGTAGAATATCACATACGCGTCGTGATTAGAGGCGAATGGTAATGTCGTGAAGTTTTAAATGACAGATCCGCCAGAGGTGAATGAAACTCCCTTGGATTCGATTTAATATTTTACCATGTTACTCTTTAACTCTTATACCAGCTGCTACTGACTGTATTGACTGTATTACCTCACAGAGCTTAAGCTCTTTTGTGGTATCCCTCTTCTGCTTGATTAGGCCAATTTGTTTGCTTTCTAGTTAAGTATGTTGTATTTGCTGCTTATTATGACATAGTAAACATATAAAAGCTTGAACTATCATAAAACTTTCGAACATTGACAGAACTAGTTATAGGGAAATGTACTAATTGCCTAACGGTTTAAACATGTTGTATTAAAAGTGCTAGATATCAACATAGTTGATCATTTCACTATAATGCAAGTTTACTTTCTACTTTTACTCGTTTCATTCATATGGAGATCTAATATACATATAGGCCTATACATACTCAAAATCTGCTGCCAAGCTCCATAAAGAGTACTCCATAGATAACTTTAATGCCTAGCTACACAGATATGTAGATGTGAAATAATGTGCTGTAGCTACATATAGAGGTAGATGTGAAGTAATGTGCTGTAGCTACACATTGACGTAGATGTGAAGTAATGTGCTATACAAACAAATAGATGTAGATGTGAAGTAATGTGTTGTAGCTACACATAGATGTAGATGTGAAGTTATATGATATAGCTACACATGGCTGTAGATGTGAAGTAATGTGTTGTAGATGTTGCTACACGAGCCCACTGACCCGCCTGAGATATTCGAGCTATCGTTCAAAGTGGGATCCAATCAAATGTCATCTGTCGCATTCTCCATGGAACAGGTTATACAAACGTGTACACTTTGGAGTATATTACAGCTTAATTAGCGCTTAACAGCTGATATAATAGCATGGTCCATACCAAGGGTTTCACTATCTTTATCTTTGTGTCTTCCTTTAGACTATCTATTACAAGTTCTTTCTATATATTACCGAAGGAAGCTTTTGCTTGTGCAATTCTACTGCATATTTCAGTCTCACATTTCCCATCATCTATTATAGTAGGCCAATGACCTCAATATCTATATAAAAGGTAGTAGAGAATAATACGAACACCAGGGCATGCAGGCACGCATAATATATCTTATGAGAAACGTAGCCTACTACACGGAAAGATTTATTTAAATTAATGTTTAACCATAAATTAAATGTTAAACGTTAATTAAATCACTATGTTGTGTCAGGGTTGTTTGAATAATTGACCTGAATAATGGATGACATGATGTGGGACAGAGAGGATTTAAGGTAGTCTCTTCGTATTCCGATCCTAGTTAAACTGGGATTCAAGGGAAGATGATGATGAATGTTTAACATTTAATACAAATATTTTTCTGTTGTAATTATTTTAACATCTTCTTATTGGAATTTAGCAACACTAAATCTCAAACTGTAACATTGTGTCTACAGACTAATCAGCTCCCGGCACCATACAGTGACTGCGTCAGTGACCCAGACTACAGCGCCAGTCGCTGCAGACTTAACTGTGTGGCTAAACCTATAGTGGACACATGCCACTGCAAGCTCGCCTACATGATGGGTAAAATTGTTTTACATTAATTGAAATAACTTATTCATAAGCAGATTAATATATTTTTGAAGAAGCTAAGACGATAACGATAGACGAAATATTATGTGCGTAAATTAAAATATGAATTAAATTAATTGAAACAGAGTAGCCTAATCCAAACTCAGCAAAGAGCGTTGTTGTAGACTTGTAGTAGAGGTCTGCTTCCAGTTATCTGCGGTAACACCAACCAATCACAGAGTTAATTAAAAATCATAAAACTTAGCCAGGAAATTGTTTAAGTAATTACTTTCCCGCAGGAGCTAAAGCTAGTGTAGGTTCTATCTCTGTCTGTCTCTCTTCCTGTATGTCCCATGTTGATTGATTGAATTGAATTGCTACTGATGACGATATTCCGACCTGAGGAAAGCCATTAAGTTCGTGCTAGTTCATCTGAGTTCACATTATTTGAGACATTATCAGGATTTTAGATTTTTCTCCGTTTTTGAAGCCTTGTGCTTTTGCTCATCGACTTGGATGTGATTCAATATAGTGATCGATGGTATCATTGATAGCGATAGAACTCTAATTTTTATTTCTTGTTGTTGTTGCTAGCTTGCTGTGTAATAATAACAATAATTAGAGTGCTACAATCATCAATGACAACATCGAGCACTATTGAGACAAAATCAAATCGGCGAGCAAAAAGAAGGTCCAAAACCGGTGCAAATTCCAAAAAATCAGTCCGACTCAGTCCAAACTAAAGTAGGTCTTTATAGGTTTTTTAACTATGTTGATATCTATACGTTTTAATACCACATGTTTAAACCGTTAGGCAAGTTATTCCATTTTCCGAGTAACCAGTCTAGTGAGTGTCCGAGATTTTACTCTCAGATCAGCGCGGCTGGGATTCGAACCCACGAGGGTTCATTTCGCCTCAGGATCTGTCATTTAAAACTTCATGACATTACCCCTACGCTATTAAGGCATTCTGGTTGCTTGGTTGAGTGAATGTTAACTTGCTATGGTAGACGACGTACCAATCTGCACAGCGAAAGAGTTTCTGCTGTGCGTGACGCCGGTCATGCTGGCAACCAGCGGACATCTGAGCAATGATAACGGCACAGCCTGTCCCTGCCCGGCCAAGTGTCAGCGCAAGCGCTACGTGTACGAGCTCTCTCAGGGTCCGATCTCTGAATACTACGCCGAGACCTTGACCCAGTTCACAAGCGTCAGTCTGGAAGAGATCAGGAGAGATATGGTCATCGTTGAGCTCTTCTATTCGTCCATGATCTCAGAGCACATAGACTTCCACGCTGCCTATGAGCTGATGTCACTGCTGAGCGACATAGGGGGAGCTCTAGGACTGCTGCTGGGGGCCACCCTCCTCACAGTCTACGAGGTCGTCGAGTTCCTCTGTTTCTACGCCGCCAGCAGAGCTCTGAAGCCCCGCAGAACCCCAAGACAAGTACGCGATGTTAAACCCGCCTCTAATGATATTATAGTGGCAGCAGAGAAGACTCTGCCAGTTGTCAGCTAGGTGGAGTTTATTATTGTACTCTTTCTGACGGCCGTTTATTGGCGATCTTTGATTCAGATGCAATTTATGGTTCTTTGTATTTCCATCTATGGTCCAGCAGTTAAATATTCTTTCGGTCAACAGATTCTTTTTCAGGGAATGACGCCCCTGCCCAGTAAATGTTAGTCGAAGCTGAGGAAGGCTTAGGGGCTCACCTCATCATAAGCGGAATCCCCGAAGAATAATGGTATATCAAAAGGAATGTTATAGATTATTGTCCACTCGTATGGACATGAAGAAAAAATGGAAGATAGATGAGTGAAGGCGTCACATACCATGGACCTGCCAGTTGGCAGTACACTACGAGAGATGGAATCTCTTTCATAGAGAGAACCCGTCTCTCGTGAAATACACTAATTATAAGTACTTATTGTATAGTAAAATATTACAATAAGGTGAGATATACACGCCAACATACAATACTATATAGAATATTTCACTAACGCTTGAAAACATCAGAAGGAAAAGTAGCTTAGAGCTTTCTAGTTAACGGGCTAAACTTATATTTGAAATCTCTTTTATCTCGGACAGGGTTTTGTGGTCCGTGAGATAAGATTTCGAACAGTGTAGTGACTGACTGCCAGTCACTTTAACCTAATTGCCGCTTGCTGCGAAGCTTCAGTTGGAGTCGACTACGATGAAGTCAGCTTTTGTTTTGTATAAGGATACTGCTGGAGACGAATTCAACTGCACCGTAATCTGCTGACTGCAATAACTTGCTTAACAAATAAAGAAAGTATATATTTGATAAGGCTAATTTAACCATGATTAAAGAGTTATTAAACTACTTTCGATCTTAGTTAGAAAACTATATTATACGATTTGACTTGCCGTTTTCCTGTAAGTTAATGGAGGGAACTACATATTACAGTGTTTACTTTCAAAAAGTTTTTATTTAGGTAAAGAGTGACGACAGAATTCCACTGAACTATCCATTATTTCGCAATCTAGTACTTTCATAGAAAATGGCAGGTTCAATGCACATATTCACACTCACTGTAGCCCTCTGGTGGATATCAAACTCTCTAATAGATTAACATTTCGCACCAATTGCAAATTACTAGCCTTAAATACTCGACAGAAATATGGATATTCGGTAGTAATTTTCATTGCCTTCTTCAGTTCTTATTCACTTGTATCCTACGATGCTTGCAATGAATGAGTGTGGCTTATTCTTCAGTTACCAGGACACTTCCTAACAGACTTTTGTCGTTGATTATTAAGTCTTTTTGTTCGTATAGTTACACACGTGACATACCTCATCCGCATATGCTACATAGTTTCCTTCCGTAGTTGCTGTTTTTGTAGTTTTCGTTATTTTCTCCTTTTCCCCTCCATGGTTATTAGTAATCCTTGCCTTTTGTTGTCGCATCAATTGCAGCCGTCGCGGATTTAAAATAGCCTTCCAACACATTCACTCACAATAACTATCAAACTATTTATTATATAGAACAGTTGCTGTACAGTTACTTCCTTGACTTTAAAAGGTTTACATTATGGAAAACCATCCTATTTATCTGATCTTTAATCAATCAATCAACCCTCTCGTCTTCGTTCCTCTAGTAAAAACCTTCTCACTGTAACAAACATTAAATCTGCCATGGGCAGACGCTCCTTCATGCATTCTGCTCCGACAATATAGAACTCACTGCCGCAAGATCTTCGATCTTACAATTGTATTGGCACTTTCCTTGCCAAGCTAAAAACCCATCTCTTTCCGTCAAAAACCTAAATTTTGACCCGCTTGCCTTGGATCTTGGACTTGAACTGTTTTGATCTCGCTTTCCCTTGTGGTCTCTGTGGACTCAGTCGTCATCGTGTGGTGCTTTGGCTTCTGTTTGTGTAGTGTCTGCAAGAGAAGTCCCTGACATTGCCTTATGGCGAGGAGCCGGACGTTAAATTCTCATTGAGTGATTGATATTGATAGATTGATAGACATTAGACGTAACATTCTCATTTCTGCCACAAGCAAACTCTGCAAATGTTCCCTTTTTAGAGCCAAACACTCAGAACCATAAATCATTACATCTATTATTTCATAACGAGAATAATTACAATTAATCGTTCAATTAGCTAAAAATCACCTAAAGCAATACTTAGTAGAATCTTGCATCTAGGTATAGGTTCGTATCGGATGATCTAAGAGATACTGTTGATACGTGTAGAATGTGGTTGTAGGTCGCCAGAGGTAGTCTATTTGAGGCGTGAATAGATCACAAGCGGTGACATCAATTGTCTCTCTTTTCATTGGTATAACAAGCCGCATAGAATGCAGCATCATGCGGTACGGGCTCACGTCTCTTCTACAGCTGTACATGTAGTCACCCACGACTGGGTGTCCTATGTGTCTGCAGTGAACTCTCAGCTGATGTGTTCGACCTGCAGAACAATCAGTCAATAGATAAATCAGTTCAGCAATTTGATGTCTGGAAGCATCATCCTGATGATCAAGAAAATCAATCATCAGGATGACGTCATCCTGATTACCGATTAAATCAATTGTCAGGATGAGTTTTAGACATCATCCTCTCTCTCTCTTAGTGCACTGCCTACTGGCAGGTCCATGGTATATAACGCCTCCACTCTTCTCTATCTTCAATTTTCCTTTCCATGTCCACATACGATTGGATCTTTAAATCATCTATAACATTCCTTTTTATATACCATTATTCATCATTAGACATCATCCTTGGATGAAGAAGCAGAAAGTTAAACTCTTTCTCTCTCTCTCTCTGTCTCTCCCTCCCTATCACACTCTCTCTCTCTCTCTTTGTGCATTGCCTACTGACAGGTCCATTCCATTTTATAACGCCTCCCATCTTCTCTGTCTTAACTAAATCTTCAACTCAATCTTGATCAATCAATGGTCCAGACACAATTCAAGCAGCTACATAGGTAGTCAATTTATTCCTAAAACTTCATATCGCCATTGACATTAAATTATCAATTCAAATATTAATGCTACAGAGAAATTACAAAAGGGAAAATCAATCCACTGAGAAGAATTAAACCTGCATGTCTGCTTAAACTTTACAAATAACGTCTAAACACCAGAAAATCAGAATGCAGACGAATGAGCCCACAGAGAAGTTTATTTTATTTATTTATTGAAATGATTCAATCATTTCACACAATAGAGCTAGAAAAGTCTCACAAATTACGGCAATTCACATGAAATGAAAAGGACACAAAGGTCCGAAGACTATAACATGTGCCCCAATTAAGTTAACATGTGCCGTAGGTTAACATACCAGTGTGAGGTACAAGAAGTACCTTGGAGACTGGCAGCCCATCGTATGTGCCGTGCTGCAGCAGTATGAGTTTGGTTTGGGCAGACCGAGGATTTACACATACATTTCCAACACTGTTACCACTGCCCTCAGAAACTACCTCGTTCTGATCAGTATTTCCATGACAATATTGGCTATTTCTTTCCTGAGCTGAGTTCTCCACATGGCTGCAAATTTCGAGAGATGAAACTTCACCTAAATTTGTCTCCAGTTCAGACGCTGTGGCAGGTTTATCTAATTTCATATTATTCCATTCAATGGCAACATCTGAACGTGACGAGCCCTCATGTACAGCATTGTCCAGTGCTATGTCCAACTTTTTTTCAGAAGAAAAATTACCACTAGTCTCTATGGCATCATTAATGTCTTCATCTATAACAACAGTTGATAAGCCTTGCAGGCACTGATCAATACCACCGTCACACGCTTGCAACGTCTGCATATCTTCTTGCAATTCAACGACTGCCTTAGAGTGGGATTTCGTATTTAATTCTAAATGCTCAGAATGATCCTTTGCTCTAGTAAGAGAGTAATCTGTAACAGAGCTTTGCATAGATCCTGAAACATCACAGTTTTTGTCTACAGATGAAGACTTACAACCGAGGTTCACCAGTCCAGTTTGACCTTCACTCGACCTCGTATGACTACACTCCACAACATCTGCTGTGGTCGGCTCTAAGCAGAGATTTGGCGAGTTGATCGGCTTTTCATACACATCATTCAAAGATGACTCAAATCCTGTACACATTCTATATATATCTTTAACACTGGCGTCGTTTCCTATTGCAACGTCGATATCAACTACTCTCTGTGTGTCAGAATCTATGTGACCTCTTACCTGAAATAATGCAAATGAAGTTGTTTTTATCAGTTCAAACTTTCACTGGCAAGATGTCAAAGAACTGCATAATATGGAAACAAAGAGAACTTATAGCAGTCTATGGAAGAAAATGAAAGAAATCACTGCTATTTGATAAACGGGTACAGGTTGAAAGAGTTGATGACAGTTATGACACATTCTCGATCAACAAGAGATCTCTCAATAGAACAACAGCTGGACTATCTCTAGCACCATCTTTGAGGTTCTCATACTGATGTTAATCCTGGTTTTATTTAAGAATACTGGTTTTATTTAAGAATACTGGTTTTATTTAACAATACTTCATTGAACAGCCATTTGAAGGCTTGCTATAATACATTTTCCATTAACATTTCAGAGTCAACATCAGAATCTAAGCCAAAAGTCATCAGTATCACAAATTTTTCCAAAACTCACTCTAAGGTTGCAGAAATTTTACTTCGATGTTGAGTGTCTGAAATACAGAGGGTATCTTATTGTATATAAAAAAAAAGTAAAATTATGCCTACTGATTGCAGTACATAACAATATCCAGCCAATATTTCACAAACTTGTTGCTTTATCATATTTAATGAATTAATGGTTTCATATCATAACGGTTGGGGAGGGGATATGACGCAACGATTTGTCTACTAAAGCATAATACCACCGAGATATTCTAAAATATACTATGAAGATATCCAATCACAATTACGTTCAAAACAACTACAATTATTTGAAACTCAAATTATAAAATGATAAATGTAAATTTATAAATTAGGGAATTATAAATCAGGGAATTAGGGAATTAAACGGAACTTTTCTCGATTCTGATTAAATCGACAGCTAAACTCTGATTAGGACATAATCATCCTTCATGAAACCCAGCATTAGCTAAACAGTAAAGCTCCAGAATATCATACCAGCGCGACGTAATGTTTGGTGACGTAACGCTTCGCAAAGGCCTTGTGGCCCCAGCGAGAGGCCGCCTTGTTGAGGGCAATGCACAGGCAGCCGCTAGTCGCGTAGTCCAGGCGATGTAGGAACCTGAGCACAACATCAGTAACTAATGTCTATGAGAACACTGGTAGAAAGAGTATGGTTCGATAGATGTGTTGGTAGTGCGCTTAACTGCCTTGAAGCAGATCATCAGATCAAATTGCAGCAAGAATATGAGATTAGATTCATTGCCTTTGATCAAACAGAGATAAGAGATAATTATTGATTAATACATGTAGTAGTAATAATAATATTATTATTATCTATATATCCAATATTACCTATACTATTATAATAATATTATATTAAATTATTAATAATATTATTTTTGTCCAATGCAATCCAGCAGTTTAATACTGTCTGCATTCATGGCACATTGGCGAATGCGGCCTCCCAGAGGGTAGAGAAATTATTATTTTTTAATCTTTCTTTTAATTAAATATAGTCTTTCTTTTATAATACTAATAATATTAATAATAATAATAACCAAATAACATAAAATTTGTTTTTGATATATTAAGAGATAAACGATTTGTTTTAAACCAGTCAGTCAGATAAGTTCAGTATTAATAATTAGCATTAAAAAATATATCTGAGTAAAAGCATAACATGTTAGTAGCATCAGCAAAAAGTAAACATTTTAAATGATTGCTACAAGACGTCATATCATTAATATATAACAAGAAAATTAATGGACCTAGAATACAGCCTTGGGGAACACCACATGAAATTGATTTTGAATTAGAAAGAGTTGAATTATTTGAAACATATTGATTCCTGATAGGTAATTTTTCATGAGGAGATTGACACATATGCATTCAGTGACAGTCTTCACTATAAAGAAGGCTCTTTTATCATTAAGAAAATTCAAGAAAGAGAGTGAGAGAGGGAGAGAGACAAAGTTTTTTTAAAATCCAATAGTATATATACTAATGAGTTTATTACTATGGAATGCTGTCCTTCTCATCATCTAGCTAGAAAATCTGGATTCAAATCCGAAGTTGTTGAAGTTGCATAGCTTATGCAGTCACCAAGGAATGTCAGGGTCATTGAGGGGTGTCCACTTCACACAACAACCGGCACAACTTGCATCAAGTATAGAGTGGAAAGAAAGAGAGAATATTTCTGCAAAACTGGCAATGCAGCAAGAACTGCATCGCACTTCATCACATTTCCTAGAAGTTCAATTAAACTCACAAATTGGGCCTCAGGCATTTTTAACCTTAGTCACTTTTGCTGGTGCTGGCCACTTTTTACAATACAAACAGCTAAATGGTAAATGCATACACAGGGATATAGTCCAGGACTTAATGCTGAATGAATTACAAAGAATATAAATCTGAAAGTTATTGTAGATTATGTACAAGCATACCTGAAGCCGTGAGCAGTATTATGGTCAATATCACGCGAGTACAGTCTGCTGAGCTGCTGAGCCACGGTGAACGATTCACTCGGATCATCGCTGTTAACCTTCAGATCATAACGTTTGTTCACGACTACAAAGTTGTCGCTCTTGTACAATATCCTTGCCTCCTCAACTAAACTAGACATTCCACTAGAATCTGACAGAATGCTATGAACATACTGGTTGGATTTAGAATCGCAAGTTGAACGAGACGGAGAATAGTCAAGAAGTTTCTCTGAAGAGGACTCTGCAGAGATGCAAGAATTCATAGTATCTTGACGAAGAATTCTCGCACCAAATCCTGTTTGTAACACATCTACACTGCTCCACTGACCAGACAACAACCTAGCCATTTTTCTTACAACAATCGTCATAAATATGTAAATTACAGTTGAAAAGAATATAATCTAAAATAAAATTTATTCCATAATTATTAAAAATTATCAGACTAACAGACAAACTAATGTTTTAACTCATATATAGTATACTATATGTATGATAGAAGAATTAAAGCCAGTGAATACATGAAAAAGCAATGTACACCGGGCATGAAGATTCAAATAAGTAAATCTAGTGCATTATACAGAAAGGTGAAGCTAGATTCTTCACACCTCATGGGAGATATTAGTGAATGGATATTGATTGTATGGAAAGAGTTTAAAGAAGAGCTCCTAGAACGATTGCTGAATGTATGGGAAAAAAGCTATGAATCTAGGTTAAATACCTTAGCTTTAAGTAGTTAGAGGAGATTTGATTCAAGTGTTTAAAATAATTAAAGGTTTGGACAATATTGAATTTAGAACATTTTTCAAATTATCTAATCATGCTGGAACTAGAGGACATAGGACATAGATTTAAACTAGCAAAGGTTAGATCAAGACTAGAGATTATAACAAATTTTTTCACTTAGAGAGTAATCAATATATGGCATGAGATACCCCAGCATACAGTAGAAGTAGAGTTAGTGAATACTTTCAAAATAGTTTACATAAGTGTTGGAGGAAAAGTGCATGTAGTTGTTCTTGTTTTTGTGTAGATTTGCAGGCTGATATGGTTGTGTGCTTTGACTTTTTGTGTGTCCATGCATTATTATTTTGTTTCAAATTATTTGTGGAGTGACGTATAGATTGAATTCCCTCATGACTGCTTAGTGCTTACAAGTATTCGCTAGGGTTGCATGTGGATGTGTGTATATTTGTACGTATATACATATATATATATATGTATATACACATATACACATACACTTATTCATACTCGTATATACATATATATATATATATATATATATATATATATATATGTATATATATATATATATACATATATATATATATATATGTATATATATGTATATATATATATATATATATATATATTATATATATATATATATATATATATATATATGTATATACGAGTATGAATAAGTGTATGTGTATATGTGTATATATAATATGTCATTAATCCCTATGTCATGCAGCCAGAACCTCTATTTTTCACTTGTTCACTTGTATCAATTACGGTATCGACATTTATGGACATGCCACTTGGAGCATTCTGAAGTTTTTGCATACCATTTGCAATAGATCCTTGTGACTACTGCAATGTAAAGACCGTTGTAGTAATCTTAAAGACCGATATGTAGCATACAATACCTTACCTATTGGCTTGCTACACAAACTCTGTTCTGCCAAATTAAGTCATAAATGTCTATATCATAATACTGCAACATCCAACATTTTAAAACAAATGTTTGATCTCAATTACACCCGTCACCTACAAGTTTAAGAGGATCTATACATAAGAAATCAGATAATTATTTTTCAAAAAGTATTTTAACACCGCTTGTACTCTTTAGAAAGAGATTTCTGTTCTAATTCAAAATATTCGCCACCTGGCTCTCTCTCTCTCTCTCTATACGTGAGTCCAGGATGATGTATGCAGGCGTATATACTTTATGTTTCTATGTAGGTGAATGCTTCATCTATGTTTTGGTAAGTATGTTTTTAGGTAGACCAGATTAAAAAGGTATATATGGAGTTGGAATGTGTGTATTGGTAAGTATACATCTGTTTAAATAGGATTGACTCTTCCAGGTCTGAATTTGTTGTATTTTTCCCCCTGTACAATTTTATGTCTGATGATGCATAATATTACGACTAGACCAGTGTTACAAGTCTTAAGGACTTCCTGAACCAGTATAATTAAGTTAAGTTAAAAGTTAAAACTATAAAGCTCATCCTTAGAATGAGACTCAATGAGTCTGTATTGGAAAGTGAAGAGTAGAAATGGAAGCTGAAGTGACAAATGAGCTTTGATTGCTTATATTATATGTAAAGATGTATATTATTATTATATATTATATTATTGCAAATTTGATGGGGCAGTGATTCAAGAGGAAGAGAAGGAAGATATTATGAGCTATAGAGCTTTGCAAAAGATTATTAACAGTTTTCCATGAAAGTTATTGGCATTCACTCCAATAGGCCTACTATTGCTTATCACTGGCACAATATATTTTATGTTTCAAACTGGAAACAGTTTTTCAAACCTCAGAATGTAATGGGTACGGTATTTCCTTTCAAACATTCTCAGAGCAGCAGTGCACCAGGGGTTAGGTTTCCTAACCAGTTAGATGTGCATGTATATCAAGTAGAGCAAAGTGTTATACTGCTTTACTAGTTCATCAAGGTCACTAGCGGAGACTTGATCAGGGTTTAGTTTTCAAGATCGGAACAAAAGAGGTATAAAATTTCACGATTTTTCTTGATGAGAGAGCATCATGGAGTACTTGGACATGAAGCATTAGTAACTCTGTAGTAGGACTATTACATGAAATAATTTTTAAACATATAAAACAGTAAACACGCATTATAGTGAAATGATCAACTATGTTGATATCTATCACTTTTTTAATACCACATGTTTAAATCGTTAGGCAATTTAGACCATTTTCCGTGTAGCCAGTCCAGTGAATGTCCGAGATTTTACTCTCACATCAGCGCGGCTGAGATTCGAACCCACGAGGGTTCAATTCACCTCAGGGTCTGTCATTTAAAACTTCATGACGTTACCCCTAAGCTATTGAGACATTCTACATTTTATTATACACGTTACTATGTCGATACTCAGAGATAATCTCAATATAAAACAATATACTAAGAGTGCTGGTGTAATAATAAATTTACAGTATCTTTATACAATATAATACAATACACTACAAATCAAGGAGGCTATTGCTACAAATCGGCAATTTTACCCGACTAAATACAAAATTAGTAATCTTATTAATTAGTAATAGTAAACAAAAGTAGTCTTCTTCAACAATGTAAATAAAACAGTGTTATTGGTTCTTTGAATTTATTGTATCATTTACCTTTTCTTATTGTGTTGTCGCATAGAGCTAGCATTCACAGGGAAGTTTCCTTTACATTTTTGCTTAATATGAATAATGAATATATACATATATATACATATATATATATATATACATATATATATATATATATATATATATATATATATATATATATATATTAGAGCACTGCCTACAGACAGGTCCGTATGGGATGTAACACGTACCTCGATCCCTTCTTCTCTGTCTTCCGCCTTCCTCTTCATATTCACATATATGAGTGCAATTGTGGATCCTTAATTCATCTAACATACCTAATTTAGGCCATCCTCTGCCTTTATTTCCTTCCATTCTACCTTCTATGACCCGTTTCCGTAGGGTTCCCCCTTAGAAAGTGTCCTATCCAACTCTTCTTCTTCTTTCTTAATGAATTTATCAACTGCATGTCTATCTGAACAAATTCTCTCCAGCACGTACATACACACACACACACACACACACACATACACACACACACACACACATACGTACGTACACACATACATACACACACAGAAATATATATATATATATATATATATATATATATATATATATATATATATATATATATATATATATATATACATATATATATATAGGGTGTCGCATAAGTTCGTATACCGTTTTCAAATTGCAGTAATTCGGCTAGTAAAGGTCGCATGTTCATAAAATTTCGTATTCGTGTATAATAGATGTGAATTAGATGTTGGTGCAAGTTTATTTTCATTAGACCTGGAAATGACGTCACACGGCGCTGTCGCGCAATGTGACCCATTTTCTGACTGGCGCAGCTAGAGACACGCTGTGGCTGCATGCAGCGCGTGCCTGGAAATTACCTGATGTTGTCGTCCAGGACCGCAGTCAAGGCTAATCAACGTGTCAATGTTATTGTTCGATGAGGCCGCGTATAATTTATAATATGGATAAAATTAAAATAATACAATTACGTGCACAGGCAGTAGTATTGGCTAAAGAAGGATATTCGCATAAATGTATTGCACAAAAGTTAAATCGGAGTAAGTGTTGGGTTACGAAGTGGGTAGGTCGAAGCAAATTTGACGAAAAACTAGTGGATATGAAACGTAGTGGACGTCCGAAGATACTGTCTAATACAGCCAAGCGTCTCATCCAATCCGCAAAATACAGACGTGGACAGAGTTTGCGCCGTATTTCAAATCAACTGAAAATTCGTAATGAACGTGCTTCTAAGGACACAATTCGCAGATACATGGTTAATGACCTGAAGTGGAAGAACTGGCGTCGCAAAAAAATTCCACTGTTGACTGATGCTCACAAGGTGAAACGTATTAAGTTTGCGCGTGATCATCGTAATTGGACTGTTCAGGATTGGTCAAATGTTCTGTTTACTGACGAGTCACCCTTCAAAGTGTTTTACATACCCAATCCCAAGAACGACACTGTGTGGGGATCACAGGAGAGTAATGTTCCTCCCGCTGCTCAAATGAAGTTCAGTCCCTCGGTTATGGTTTGGGGCGGAATGACTGCACACGGATTAACGAGTCTGCACTTCATTCCGAACGGTACACGACTTAACTCGGATTATTACATTGTAAACATACTGGATAAACTCGTCAAGCCAGCGTTTCAAAGAATCGTAACCGGCGGCAACGTTACTCGAGTAAAGCTGTTCAATGACAATGACCTTGGCATCTTTCAACAGGATGGTGCAAGATGTCATACATCAGCCAAAACAACAAGATGGTTGGAAGACAACATTCCATCGTACATTAAGCCGAAGGACTGGCCACCGAACTCTCCAGACCTTTCTCCTATCGAGAACCTGTGGAGTATTCTGTCGTTTAGTGTCTACCGCGATCCAGAGCCCACGAATGTTGTGCAGCTGAAACGTCGTCTACAACAAGCTTGGAGATCAGTGAAAGTGGAAATACTTCAGACATTAATCAAATCTATGCCGGATAGAATACTCGCTGTCATTAAGCAAAAAGGAAATACTATAAAATATTAGTTTTTGCGAAAATGTGACGTCATTCAGAAAAATTTCAGTTTCTACTTAATTACTTGTACGATTACAAATTAAATTGTACCCATATATTTTATTTATCGTGTCTACATACTGTCCAAATTTGGTTTAAAACGGTTAAGTAGTTCCAGAGTTAATGCAATTTGAAAACGGTATACGAACTTATGCGACACCCTATATATATATATAGAGTCAGGCCAAAAGTTTTAGATCAGTGAAAAAAAATCGTATTTTATTATTTCTTTCTTATTTTGCTTTAAAATGTAGCAACATTTACACTTTCTGATTATGTCTTGATGTATACAAAGACATAATTTAGGTTTTTTATCCTGTTTGGGATTTTTATATGTATATTTTGTGCAAGTATTGCTCGATTTGTAGCGTATTAAGAGAATTTTATGCCAGATTTGGCAAATAGCCCGGTATTAGTCACTCTGCCATGGTGTATTATAATACTCACCTAAAATTTTACAGAATACTGTAATATCGCTCAAACTATAATGTGCTGAATATTGTTCTGTTTTGCTTCAGAGCTGTAAATTGTCATCATTGTGTATTCAAACTTAACATGGGTCGAAACCATGAAATTTCGGTAGCGAAGCGCGCAAACATTTTTGCTCCACTTCCTGGGTCAGAGCAACCAGCAGACAGCACTGATTAAAGCAATGGTAAGCACACGAACCATTAGAAGATGTTTGTTTGAGGATGGACTGAAGTCAAGACCAGCATTGAAGCCTCTGCTTCAAAGAAGAACAATCGAGATAGAATGGCGTTTCGTCGCAAACATCGCAATTGGTCTGCAGATGATTGGGAAAGCATACTATTTTCAGAAGAGTCAACTTTCACACGATTTTACTCTTATTCCAGGCATGTAAGACGACCATTTGGGAAGATGAATGATCCCAAGTATTGTACCAGTGCTGTCAAACAGTGTGCCAAGCTGATGGTTTGGGGACCTTTTTCAGGAAAGGGCTGACGTTCAGGAATCTGGTTCATGGAGCAAGGCACAACAATCAATGCTGCTTTCTACGAAGGTATTCTTGTAGATAAAGCTCTGAATTTTAGAAGTATACATGATGTGGAGTACTTCCAACATGATGATGCGCCATGTCATATGGCTAACACTATTACAACATGGCTAGCGGCCAATGTTGTACCCATGATTGGTCCGTAACCAGGATCATCATCTGACCGAAACCTGATAGAAAATCTTTGGATACAGATGAAAAGAAAGGTTGCTGCACACAATCTTTCCACCTTTCAGCATCTGAAAGAGTTTGGATAACAGAAACTTCGCTTGAGAACAGTAACGCATTAGCCTGCTCTAAGCCTCGCCGCATTGCAGACTTCCTGGCCGTAAAGGGAAAACACACTAAATACTGACTTTCTAGGTTAATTTTTAATTTTTCACAGATGTGCTAATTATAGCACATCTGTGACTATATGATAGGAATGTTATCATTTCTATATGATATGCATATTGTTTTATGATGTAGGCCTACATATTAAATACAAAATAAAACAATGATTTTACCATGATTTTCTAAAAAATATCGACTGATCTCAAACTTTTGGCCATGACTGTATATACATGTATATATATATATATATATATATATATATATATAATATATATATATATATATATATATATATATATAATATATATATATATATATATATAATATATAATATATATATATATATATATATATATATATATATATATATATATATATATACAGGCTGCGCATTAAAAAATATCCCCCTAGCAACACAATTACGATAGCTATACAAATCCATTGTAGCACAGAATCAGAGTCGTCATCATCTAACGGCCTTTTTCAGGGCCAGCACATTGTCAAAAAGGAATTGATTCTAATTGACGTTTTACGTTGCGTGTTAAATGAAAAAAAATCACTTTTTTCGCAAAACTTGGATAACTCCGGTTCCTTTAAAAATATTTTTATAAAATTTTGGTGAGCTTGTGGCAAAATTCCTCCACAAGAGATATCAATATAATTGGTTAAGCTATCGTAATTGTGCTAGGGGGATAATTTTTAATGCGCAGCTTGTATATATATCATGTACACCAATAGTCGAGACCAAAACTCCAAGACCAAGCCCGGACTTTCGAGACCAAGACCAAACTTTATAATATCAATTAATCTATTAATCACCATCTATTAATCCGTAGACTGTTCTTTGTAGTGTACAACAATCGAAGAGAAATAAAAGAACAATAATTAAAAAACACACACAGTACAGGATTGCATTAATTCTTTGTAAGTATTTCAGAGTTGTAGAACAGATCTCGAGCATGCTTAAGTCAAAGATCTTTAAAATAGGTAGATATGGCATGACTGTTGTTTCAGCGATGCCAGTTTTGTAACAAGAGCGACTTGATTTCCAGCATGCTTCATGTTATCACGAGGGTAAACAAAGCCCCTTTGCCATATGTGTATTTAATAGTAATTTCTGTAGTTTCAGATATCTTTCATGATATTCGGTCTCTGAACGGTTTTAGGATGATGTATTGTTGCGCATTTGAGCATACAAATTCCAGAAATCCGGAAACCAAAAAATGGGGAATATCATTTAAGAGATTTTAAATAAAATTTGTTAGCATTTTTTATTATAAAAATATACATCCAATTAATAGGAATTCGTTTCAAATAATTTGTTGTCATGACGATATTTTGGATAGATGTGACGATAAATGTGCTCCTAAAGTGTTTCATTATCATTCAAAAGCTTCACAAATGTTCAAAAACTACATTATTTTATGCCTTTAAATAACGATCAGCTGATATTGTTTACCTCCGGCCTGCAAAATTAGTTGTTGGCATCTGTGCAATTCTTGAACTCAATATGTTTACAATGGTTGAGATTGCCTTTGACACTTCTATGGATTTTCTTTATTCTATGGCTAAAGTATATAGTTTCTGATAATGCCTAATCGTGGTGAGGTTCGTTCTGAACGTTAAATTATAATTGATTGGTTTGGAAAACTGCGACTTTGGATTAGTATACGTATAGGCCTATACATGAAGGCCTACATGTATTGGTATACATGTACATGCACGTCTTCGAACCCGACTAGTTCCAGCCAGTGGCGATATCGGTAAGACATTTAACCGCGGATCAGTATAATTTTATATGTGGGGTGTTCGCGTATCAGAAGGAGCGGGGTTCAAATCCTGGGCTCGCCCGTCACTGACATATCGCCTTTGAGTGAGAAAACTGCCGTTAACTTATGCCGAGACTTTTACCAGCTGTATGTTTGACGTATCAGTAGGCTTATATACGGATCAGTCTATATACTGCTGTATATAACATAACGACACTAGGTCAGAAAGCACAACTGCTTGTTTGAGACCCACACAAAATAAAATAAAAACTTACCTACACATCTTGCATAGCATAACATATTAAGCACATTTTACTTAATAACCAGTACTAATACAGGAAACCAGCACACCTGTACTATTAACCTGTACACTAACAGGTACAAATACTACTCAATATGCTAACACTTGTCAAATTACAATATACCTAGGCCTACACATCCTCAAAACCACACATACCAAACATTACAGCAAGAGACAATAGCCATTTTATACAAAAAAAGCTAAATAAACTATATAAACTCTACTTAACTATCAAAACTTATACACTTTAATAGGACTGGGCAACCCCACAACTCAGCCTATTACTTTTCTATTAATACTTCACACCTTTCCCTACAACACTTTATATACTTATCATATCTATTCTTAAATTGATTGACAGATTCGGCCTCAACGACCTTCTCTGGCGGTCCGTTCCAAACACCAACAACTCTCTGACTGAAAAATTGTTTTGCGTATCTCAAGCCTACTTCTAAATTTATTTAACTTGTATTTGTGTCCTCTAGTTCTGTTATTATTTGCTAATTGAAACAAATTCTTATAATTTACTTTACTGAAACCATTAAGCATCTTATAAACTTCTATTAAATCGCCTATAACCCTTCTCACTTCTAAAGATAACAATCCAGTATATTTTAAGCGATTTTCATAATTGACATTACTACATTTCTTAATTAATCTTGTGGCTCTAGCTTGGACTTTCTCTAATTTCTCTATATTTTTCTTAAGATAGGGACACCAAGCCTGAACACAATATTCAAATGTGGGTCTAACCAATGCCTTATATAACTTTAATATAATGTATTTTCTTCTACTTGTCATTGTTCCTTTTTTATTATGCCTATAACAGCATTTGCACTATTGGCAGCTTTATTACATTGCTCACTAAATTTTAATGAATTATCCACTATTACACCTAAGTCTCTTTCAGAAGTAGTATTTTTCAGTATTTTATTATTTAAAATATATTCTGTATTTAAACTCTTTTTACCTATATGCATTATATTACACTTATCGCTATTAAATTCCATATGCTATTTTTAGACCAATTTTTCAATCTTAATATGTCTTCTCTTAGAACCTCTGCATCTGCTTTATTATTTACAATTTTTGCTATTTTCGAATCATCTGCGAATTTACTAACTTTTGATACTATGTCTATGTCTATGTCGTTAATATATATCAGAAACAGCAGAGGACCTAAGACAGATCCTTGTGGAACACCACTTTTCGCCTTTGTCCAACTAGAAAACTCGCCATCAACACATACTCTTTGCCGTCTATCCCTTAACCAATTGCCTATCCATCTAAGAATATTATCCTGTATACCGTGTGCCTCTAACTTTCTCAATAATCTAATATGGGGTACTTTATCAAATGCTTTTGAAAAATCTAAATATAACACATCTATACAATTACCTTTATCTAATTCACTTGTAATATTTTCTAAAAAGTCAAATAAATTTGTTAAACAGGAACGTCCACTAATAAAACCATGCTGACTATCATATATTAGGTTGTGTTTGTCTAAAAAATAAATAATTTTATCTTTAATTATAGTTTCAAAAATTTTCCCTATAATACTGGTTAAACGAATTGGTCTCTAATTCTCTACCTTGTTCCTACTCCCTCTTTTATGTAAAGGGACTACATTTGCATCTCTAAAGCCTTGACGGACAGACCCTGTTTCTAAAGTAGCCCTGAAAGATATATACTATACACCTTTTATAATATGTAGCGGTAACTCTGTTCTAATAATAAACAAAGCCTAGTGGAAGAGTGGGGAGGGCTGTGTGCTTCTATTGACGGCTGGCAATATTCTATATACTCTTATATAGGCCTATATTTATTATGTATTTCTTTCATTTATTAAAAGAATGGTATTTTAAATAATTACAAAAAATTATATTTAAATTTCTTTTCAAATGATGATAAACATGTCTTAATTTACAGTTAATATATGTCTAGATAGAATATCTAGAGGGGATATATTATATTTTAAGGATAAATTACATTGCAGTTGCCTCCGCAAAACAATCAATTTTATGATTGTACAGTGGCGCTGCCCAAACGAATGAAATATTATATAAGGTGATTTTTCAAAGTAAACACCTTTTATGAAAAGTCTATATACCTAATTATATCCGTACATACCAAAGATATAGAATTATTTATTCTATGGTACATACTCGATCGTATGTAATAATGCATTTAATTTAATTCATTCATTTCAAAATAATCCGGTACAAGGGATCGTGCTACAGTAAATGTTGACCAATTTTGGATTCTATAGCACGTAAACCTCCTTTAATTTAGGCCTACTAGCACGACTTAGACCTCTATATAATTCTTTTGTGGATAAACATTGATCTGGCTTAGATTTCTTGCAAAAGGTTCGATATTCACGGGACCGGTAAAAGTAAAATTGACTAGAATTAAATTTACCTACGGTTTAAGCTTGAGTTTTAAACTGATCTACACTGCTATATATATATATATATATATATATATATATATATATATATATATATATATATATATATATATGCCAGTTTAGATCACTATATATCAGCATACTGTGTTTAATCTATATATGAGCTTTCTGTCTTCTGCGGAATACTTTTGAAGCAAAGATTATATGATCTGAGCTCAGAATTTGGACTGATTTTCTGGATTTGAGAATTTGCTCCCATAGAGTATAGAATGTATAGTCTCTACCTTTGTTTGCACCCTTTCGGACCTCATTTTTGCTCGCCGGCTTCATTTTGACTCAATAGTGCTCGATGTGTCATTGATAACTGCATTATTGTGGGTTCGAATCCCAGACGCGTTGATCTGAGAGTTAAATCTCGGACATTCACTTGTAGTGATTATACGGAAAATGGTCTTAATTGCCTAACGGTTTAAACATGTGGTGTTAAAAGTGATAGATATCAACACAGTTGATAATTTCACTATAATGTGTGTTTACTTTACTTTTTTAAACTCTAATTGTTGTTGTTGTTGTTATTGTTAAAGAGTAAAAATACCCCTTCGAGGTTCAAGAACTAGTACTTTGGTAGTAATGTTTGTAAACAAACGTGCTTTATAAACATTCATTGTTTTGATGTTTATTTGGTTTTTCAGTTAGTCGGGTAGATAAAATCGCAAAATAGTGATATAGTCGGGTAGACAAAATCGCAAAATAGTGATACCCGGACATTTAATGTGTAAAGCTGAATTTTTGTATAGTTGTAGAGGATGTTAAGGACTACTCGTATGAAAAGTTCCCCGTTTCTAGGACCTCGGGGAAAAAAGTTATATCCATTTTAACATGACTGATTTTGTTGAATAATATCTACTATAAATAAGAACAAAAACAACATAATGTTTGTTTATTTTTGAGCGATATAGTAAGATTTTGCTGTAAGTTTGGCAAATTAGAAATTAATTTTAATTGATTTTTTGCTTACACGTTATCAATATGTTATTTAAATCGTGTAATTGGATATAAGTAACTAAAATTTGGAACTAATTATTTTCGGAACTGTATTTCGTTAATTATAGCTAATGAATAGTTTTAATTAACAAATTCTTAGATTATTAATGTAGGTATTAATAAAATTAGTTACAGTTATCCAGGGATTAAAAATCAACTAATTAAAGCTCTTGAGAGATGGCTAAGATTTGCGAGAGAAATAATTTCCGGAAAATCAATGCATTAATTGTGTTTTATATGCAACTGATGTTGATGAACCGATCTGATTTTGAACTGATCTGACTGTCATACGATCTCAGTGGTTTGACACACTATTAGAAAGTGCTCTTTCACGCAATGATAATGAACTCTTACATTATCAAACATCTTGTGATCAGCCAGTTGTAGTGCTCAACAGTTGCAGAAAGCCATACTACAAAAGAAAATATAACAAACTTAAAACAAAATAATCAGCAACTGGAACAAGATGCAATAAGTGATTCTATAGCGTAAATTTTTGATTTCTTTGGACTGATTACCTGGATTTTGGAATTTGCTCCATTTTGGACCTTGCTTTTGCTCGCCGGCATGATTTTGACTCAATAATGCTCGATGTTGTCATTGATGGCAGTAGCACTCTAATTGTTGTTATTATTATTATAGGAAAAAAAACTTTATTCATCTATGATTTTCAACTGGAAAGCAGAATGCTTGTTTTGCTTTGAATTATCAGATGAATGATCAAAAGGAATACAATACAGCAATTTAATAGAACTGCAAAGCACTGTTCAAGAGCGTTGATGAAGAAGGAATGATATCTGGGAATTTGAAGTCATGGGATAAATGGAAATGTGTTGTGATTTAGCGGCAGAAGAAGCCATATATCACAATCTCTGTTATTTGAAATTTGTCAGCAGCAGGGCTAAGGAAGGTGCTGATGCAGGGACTATACACTGACCTAGATTAAATGAAGATTATCAATCAGTATTTTTAGACTTGCGAGTGGTTGGGAGAGAACTGTGAATGAGATCTATATGCAATACAAGATGTAGTTAAGAGAATGCAAGGTATAACTACAGATGGCAATACCTATTCAAAAGCTTGTTGAGCACTATGATGATAACATTCTGTTTGCTGAATATCTGGACGAAGAAATGTGATTTGTTTCCACAATTTTAGCTCATACTTAATTAGTGAGAAGTGGCATATGGAGAGGAAAGATGATACGTCAGATGAGAGTAAAAGAATCATAACAGTGGCAGCTAAATTGATTGCAAATGAGATCAGGGAATTAGAATATGATAGGAATACTTATCTGCCAGTACCTATCTATTGAGCACAGGAACTACTTTCTTCCTCTTCAGCATCAGCTTCTCAGATCATTAGCACCACCAACCAATAAGCAAAATAGCATTTGACTGAGTATCATTCAAGCTGCACGGTCACACTCAATTATTGTACCATTGCTTCTCGGTTTGGGTGTGTCGGTTGATCACTTGATAGGATTCAAAACATTAATTGAGCAGCTGGCACGTTTAGGTTTCTCTGTGTCATATGACGAAATTTCACGATTCAAACAGTCCACTGTAACTTTGAATCCTTCTGATATGAATATTCACCCATGGGTTGCAGACAATGCAAACCATAATGTTGCTGCATTGGATGGCACGAGTACTTTTCATGTTATATGAGCATTATAGCCGCTTCCACTGTGATAGTTGCTAATCCCACTGGCACATAATTTGAGACACCTTAAGGCCCATAAAATAATTAGAAATAAAGCCATACCCATTGTTCCAATCTTCCAAACGCCTATGTACAGTTTGACCACCATGACATTTAAACCACTGTGCCAACTACTTTTTCCAAGCACATTGCCATCAATTGCGAATTTGGGTTTGGTTTGGGCATATGAACTGGCTGTGTAAATATAACAATCACTCTATGAAACGATTTTTTTATCACTTATAGACTTTAATCCATCTGATGAGATTTGCTTATACTCTACGCTTCTACATGTCATGGACAGTGGTTGAACCAAAAAAATTCTAGGAGGGCTCAAATTTTTTCAATACTGCCTTCAGCCCCTGAACTGGGGCCACACTGAACCTACTAGCTTACTAGCAAATCCAGTATCCCATTAGCTTACCTCCACCAATACCCATACTACAGTCAGGGACATTGGTAGAAAAACAATTTGTGTGTAGGGAGGATCATTTTTGCACTGACAGGCATAAAATAGGGGGTGAAGGGGGGCACAGGAAGGGGATAATACATCCCTCCCCAAAGGAGAACATTTTTGTAATTTGTGAGAAAACTGGTGGACTTTCAGTGCATCTTAGAATGAATATAGTTAATTATGTTTCTTTTTTGTATTTTTTTTGTAAGAATTTTTCAATAACATATCAAGTCATATCAGTCCAATTATGATTAATTAAAAAATCATTAATTATTAAATTAAATTATTATAAATGGTCTAATTATGGCTATTAGACCATTTGTACTGAAACTACTGAAAACGCTTCGTTGTTCTGCTGGTGTCATAATTAAACTTTCACTTAGCATAACCAGCCTATTTCCTATCCCTTTCCTCCCCCCGTCAAAAACCCTGCAGATCTGGATGAATTGCAAGTAACCTAAGTTGGGCTGAGACTCAGGCTAATTGTGCCACTGTTCATGGACCAAGCATCAAAGCACATGTAATCTTAATATCATCTTTATTATGAGAGGCTTCCTTACTCTTCCGGTCACTGTTGTGCTATCGAGCAAGAAACTTATATTAAATTTGGCTTTAATTTTTGGCTTTATCTTTATTTGTTGCAGACACATGATTAATATTTCATTTGCTGAGTTTTGTAGCCCTACAATAATTTTTTAACACTTGGAAAATCTCTCGAGAAAATAAAAATTGTTAATTTTTCGTTTTTTGGACATAACTTTTTTATTAGAAGTGCTACGAATGGGGAACTTTATATTTGAATTCAGCTCAAAATTTCGCTTCCAACGAATATAAATTTGGCTTTACACGTTAAATGTCCCGGTTTTTTTTATTTCTACCCTACTAAGTGTTTTAATGGTTTTAATGCTGTTTTAATGGTTTATAATGATGTTTAAAATGATGTTTTAATGGTTATTTATACTTATTGCTAAACTTTGTTTTATATATATACTGTATATATATAAAACAAAGTTTAGCAATAAGTATAAATAACCATTAAAACATCATTTATAACACATCATTTAAAACAAACATATATATATATATATATATATATATATATATATATATATATATATATATATATATATAATATATAGATATATATATATATATATATATATATATATATATATATATATATACTGTATATATATATATATATATATATAGGAGTGAGCAAAGCTAATGTCAACGTCAGTTTCCACACTTGAGGTCGATGTCAATGACGGGCGTGCCCAGGATTTGAACAATGCACATTCTGATCCGCGGTCGAATATCTTGCCGACATCGCCACTGTCTCCAACCAGTTTTATATACACATTTTGACGTTGTGAGTGTGGGTCTATGTCAGAGTGCAAGGAGTGTGAATTATTGTTAATAGATTTATAGGATTCAGTAATTAGCTAATTTTTTATTAATATCTGTATTGTTTTTACATATATTTTAGATTTTGTTGCGATTATATCGTTGCTCCAGCCATTTGATGTATGTGCTTATCTATTTGTAATTGAGAGAGAAACGATACGAGAGCTACAGCTTTGCATTGAGATAGGACAGTAAAGTATTGTTAACTCTTCAATATTGCTGTAATTGAGAGAGATGGAAAAAGAAACCGAGAACGGTACTGAGCACATGATTAGCGAGGCTCTACAAAAACTTCAAAAGAATTCAAAGCTGCGAAGAGAACTTCTTGCAAAACAGGTAAACACTTATAATTATTTTTTAAAGTAAAGTTTCTAATTAATTTTGAAGTCACTATTAGTATTCGCTCAAATTACAATCCAACATTTATTTAAACATACTGTTTTTTGTGATTACATTTAATTTTTACTTATGAAGTTTTTATAAATCTTGCTTTAATACTAATAATTATAATTATTAATTATATTTGATAATTATTAGAATTTTTTAAAGTGTTAGTTTAATTTTTTTGTCTATTAGTCTAATTTCTTTAGTTTAGTTTGTTATCTATTTATAATATCCTGTTAATTTTTTATATGCCATTGGTTTATATTATTAGTTTGGCTTGACGGACACGAAGATTCTGCCTAAGCTGATACACAGCAGAGAATATCTGAAGCAGAGAAAAGCAGAGAGAGCCAAATTCAGGTACGACCAGTTATATTTACTGATATAATAGCATTCTGTTTACCTATATCACTCTTTCTACTATTATGCCAAATTATTGGCCGATCCAAGGTGCATATTTCTATTTTTGAATATGGTTTTATACATAAAAAGAGCAGATCATCCGTCAATCCATTAGACGATCTACGGTTATACGTTAACGATTCCTTAGCTGTAAAACTTATAGTTTCTGGTAAGGTGTTCTATGGATTTCTTCTTCCTCTACTTAGTATCCTTTTGTGATATTGAAGTAAATAGATGATCTATTCTGTCTGTAGCAGCTGGTCGATAGTCTATACATTTGCAAAGTTTTTGCAGCTGCTCGCTGGATTCTCTATTAATTATAATTACTAAAAGATTTGATTCAGTTTCACTTTTTAATCACTATAATTTATTTTAAACTTAGTAAAAATTGTAAGAGCTTTTACTAACTAATATTGATAGTTCCACTTAGTTTGAGTAGCTAGAACATAACATTAGCTAGTGCATTGCCACTTTTCTGGCTGGAGTCAGTGGCGATGTCGGTAAGGTACTCGACCGCGGATTAGTATGTGCTGGGTTTAAATCCTGGGCTCGCCCGTCACTGACATCGTTTTCGAATGAAGAATCTGACGTTAACATTAGCTTTACCAGCTTTTTTATTCAATTGATTTTTGTACTAAAGGGACAGCAGTTTAGTTCATCTTCATTTGATACTGAAGTTATTTTTGTTCGTTCAATCAATGCTCTTCAGTTATTTCTAAAATTATTACTAAAATAATTAATCTGTCTTGTATTTGTTTTACTATTAAATTTATTTAGTATCTCAAGTGATTTACTGTGTGATTGTTTGATTAACTGTAGAGAAGATTAATTGATTGGTTGATACTGTAGAGAGTGGTTGAACAGAGTGAGAGGCAAGAAGAGAGGTGCCGGTGTAGATGTAGATGCTCAGAAGATGTCATTGCCTGGAGGTCATGTCGAGGGTCAAGTAAGTGCTTGTGTGTGCCTATGTTTTAAAATATATATCAATCAATCAATCAATAAGAATTTAACGTCCGGTTCCTCGCCATAATGCAATGCTGAAATAAACATATATCTCTCTCTCCCTCTCTCTCTCTGAGACGTCTCTTGCAGACTCTACACAAACAGGCGCCAAAGCACCACACGATGACGACTGAGTACACAGAGACCACAAGAGAAAGCGAGGGACAATAAGAGAAAGCAAGAAGCCATAAGAGTAAATTATATGTATATATATATATATATATATATATATATATATATATATATATGTATGTATATAACATCATTATCATCATCATCTTCCATTAAATCCCAGTTTTAACCAGGGTCGGGATACGAATAGACTTTATATTCATTTGTTTAAGTTTTGTGGCAATATATATATATATAGATATACATACATATATATATATATATATATATATATATATATATATATATATATATATATATATATATTGCAGTTATATATATATACATATATAATTTATATATATATATTTATACTTATATATTTCATCTCTTTGAAATTATAAATGCTTATATAACTTATCTCTTAGTCACTGCCCAGTGGCTGGTCTATGCCAAATATATCTTCCACATTAGTGCACTGCTGCCTATTGCCAGATCTTTAGTATATAACGCCTCCATTCATCTCTATCTTCCATTTGCCTCTTCTTGTCCACATGACTAGTGGATATTTAATTCACCTATAGCATTCCTTTTGATATACCATTATTCTTTGGGGATTCTACTTAGGACGAGTTGAGCCCCATATGCCTTACTCAGCTTTGACTAACGTTTACTAGCAGGGACGTCATTCCCTGAGAAAACAGTCATATTTACCAAAATATTAACACTAGTATAGATTTAGTATATCTTTATTGTAGAGTAGTTACACTTTTTTATTTTCAATTTTACGGCATTCCAATAGATAGCTACCGACGTGTTTATCCAGGGATAGCCAATTTTAAATCTTATCGACCAAGGCTAAGATTTAAGCGTCCATGTGTCACAAACCAACAGCAGAGCCCATAAGCTCTGAGCTCTTGGAAAAATAACGTTACCGACCCATTTTGAAGTTAGAGTCGGGAAAAAATTCATAAAGCGCATAAAGCTAATATTAAGTTATCGAGGAATAATGACCCTTTTCATAACTTGCAATCGGAAATTTATGTTGAGGTGCTGTAAAACTCCTTAGAAGGAATACTTATGTCAATAGTTTAGTCAAATAAATACTGATACTAATATTGCTTATATCAGTGCTAAAGGTTTAGTTTTGTTTACCTATGCTGATTTATATACTGATTTGTTTATACTTAAATTGTGGAAAGTAATGCAATTTTATTATTTGATTTGGTTGATTGGCAGGTTGAAGACATTGAGGGAGTCTATACTGATTCCAGTGCATTTCTAAAGGTAATGATCTATAGTACTTTTTATTGATAAATTAACTTCTCGTCGCTGATTCTAAATTTTAAAAGAGATAAAGCTGGTAAAGCTAATTTTCTCGTCTGTTTTTAGTCAGTTAATGCTATTAGTTTAGGTCGTTACGTCTATGTTTGATGTATAGATTTTGAATGCAGTAGTTATTTTAAAGATATAATTTTCACCATTTACGTACACAAATGTCTTTCTATGCAACAAGAAGTAAAGCTATAAAAAGCTAAATCTGTTTTTGTACTACAAGGCAATGTCGACTACAATTCTACTGGCAAAAAGGAGATCGTGGATTAATCCACGGTCTCCTTTTTTGCCAGTTTTGCTATTAACTCGTAAAACACGAATATAGATGCTAAATCAACAATAATGTACGTGTATCCATATTATGATCTTTTGCATTTCGTTACTATTCATTCAAATCAATTCTGTGTTATTGACGTAGGGCACGCAGAGTGCTAATCCACACAACGACTACTGTCAGAACTTTGTCGATAAGGGAGAGAGACCTCAGAATTTCATCAGAGATGTTGGTAAGTATTTGGTCTTTTGGTTTTATCCTATTAATATATCTGAACCTTGGTGCGTATGTAAAATAAATCAATTATTTGCTAAATTTAATATTCTGTTCATCTGTATCCAATAAGTTTAGATTCCTCCTGGTGTATTTCAGGGATACCTCAGAATTTATATATATATATATATATATATATATATATATATATATATATATATACAGTATATATATATATATATATATATAATATATATATAGATATATATATCTATCTATATATATATATATATATATATATATATATATATATATTTACATATGTGTATATACACACCTAGCAAGATATCTTAAAAAATAATGTAGGTCTCACTTATCTCTCTCTCTTTCTCTCTCTCTCTTTCTCGCTTCTTTCTCTCTCCCTCTTTCTCTCTCTCTCTCTCTCTTTCTCGCTTCTTTCTCTCTCCCTCTTTCTCTCAGTATGCAGTAGGATTTTAAGTAATGTTGTCTTTCTGTACTGAAGGGCCATTTGGCAGGTCAAATATGTACTTATTTTGATTTTGTTATCACTCGTAAGCATTCTATTACCCAGCTTTTAAACTTTACTTTAAGACTTTGCAATGCGGTCTCAGGTTTAAAGGTATATTGTGCTTGACCATGTAAAATATTAATGCCATTATGTTCTATAGCACAAGAATTCCCTTTATAATTGCACCTGATTGATTGATTTTTGCGTAGGTTTGTCAAATCGTTTTGAGGAGTATCCAAAACTGAGGGAGTTTATACTGCTGAAGGATGAACATATACAGAAAACCAACACGCCTCCTATGTAAGTACTTCCCTAACTACTCCTCTGTATACTTCTTCTCTTATGTTTCTACTCCATCTCACTGTCCTTGTCTCTTCCATAGTTTCGCTTATACTGGCAGTTACTAAACTCGTCATGATCAGCAGATCACTTGCGCATCTGTTGTAGGTTAAGCAACTGTTTAAAAATTTCGGTATTCACTAATAAATGTTGCCTGGTTATTAACCACAAGGTCAATCGCCCAAATTATAGAGCTCAGCCAATGACAGCGATGTCCTTCAGGCTGATCGACCAATCAGCTTACTTCGTAAACAGGACTAGAATATTATTCTTAATCAATTGAGTCAATTGATTAGCAAAACAGCGGTGTAAATGTGCTAAAACAGGCGCGCAGCTACGTATTGCTTTACATAGCGATTCAAGCTTACAGAATATCAAATGGTAACTAAACAGTAGTTTACGCAACTGTTGATGTTTATACGGTTGATTGTCCCACTAGTAAATACAGCCATCAGTTTCTGTATATTCGTCTAATAATATATATAATATTTCTAATAGTAATAATAATAAATGTTAAGACATGTTAATTATTATACTAATATAAGCATGAATAGCAAATTAATAGAGGAACTGTGCTTATGTTTATTTCGTTGGTTATCAACACTGCATATTTTTGAGTTTTCGAGACAGAACTTGCATTTAATTTCGTGTAGCTTTTTTATAGATTTTGTGCATTATGTATATCAAGTTTGTATTGCAAATTGAAGGTATCTATCTATCATGCAACTTATTGGTAAGATTTGTATTGTGTGTTGCAGGTATCTCTCTTGTGACCTCGAGACCTTTGACCTGAGAGATCTTGACGCTAAGTTTGACGTGATACTGGTTGAGCCGCCACTGGAAGAGTATCAGAGAACACTTGGCATGAACTACGACAAGTTCTGGAACTGGGATGAGGTTTGTAACAACTATCAAAATTATCTCTCTCTTAGTGCACTGCCTACTGGCAGGTCCATGACGCCTCCACTCTTCTCTGTCTTCCGCTTTCCTTTTCATTTTCACATATGAGCGGGTCTTTAAATCATCCAACATACTTAATCTCGACCTGCCCCTGCTTCTTTTTCCTTCCATTCTACCATCTCTGACCTCTATTAATAGACCTTCTCCCAATAGAATGTGTCCTGTCCAACTCTTCTTCCTATTTCTTAATGCAACATCAAAATTACATTTATCGGAAACTTCTTCTCGTGCGATCATCTATAAAACTTTGATATGAATTCTGTGTAAGAAAGGCCTGATGATATTTGAGTTCCAATCATGATATTTAATTGTACTTTTACTGAATTTTCTGCACTATCGATGCTACACTCAAATTTCTGAAGTTATAAATGTAAACTATGATTTACATATGTGAGTTATTATTTGCCTTTTCAAACTAAAAGTTGACTCCAACTGTAAGTTTGAACTGTAATTTAAATGTAACGTATCTGACATAACTTGTCAGTAATATTAATATTTCTCTAAGGGGCTTCTGAAATTTAAGGTATAGGCTTACAATTTAGAATTAACTAGTTATTTAGAGCCTAATGTTGGTGCTATTGTAATTCTATCGTGTTATTTGGAAAGTCTCAATAGCGTAGGGGAACGTCATGAAGTTTTAAATGACAGATCCTGAGGTGAATGGAACCCTAGTGGGTTCGAATCTCAGCCGCACTGATCTGAGAGTAAATTCTCGGACATTCACTGGACTGGCTAAACGGAAAATGGTCTATATTGCCTAAAGGTTTAAACATTTAAACAGATATCAACATAGTTGATTATTTCACTATAATGCGTGTTTACGGTTCACTTTTCTAGATAGAGAAGCTGGAGATTGAGTCGATATCCTCGCAGAGATCGTTCATATGGATTTGGTGTGGCTCCAGTGACGGGCTGGATGCCGGCAGAAGGGTAAGATCGTCTACTCAGTGTGGACTAATAGGCTCTATTAATCAAACACCTTTATTGTCTAGTTTTTTAAAGGATCTTTAGTATTAAATTCCATTCATTTTATAAAAGAAAGCAAGTAAAATAAATTTTATATAGGCCTGTTACTACAAATCAATTGACTAAGTAGTGAATTAAGGTATTTTTATGTTTTTACAAATAAACTTTCTCTACACTTTCAAGAAAGATACTGTTTAAGGTTAATTTTATACCGTTTTATAAATTAATAAACTAATTGGTGAAATGATGCCTTTTATATTTCTACCAATTTTATTTAAAAGTCTAACTGGATGTATTCACTTTATCTTCTTTTCTGAATTAAGCAAAGTAGGTACTATGTTTTGTGATTAATTGATGTGATTTTATGCAGTGTCTAAAGAAATGGGGATTCCGCAGATGTGAGGACATCTGTTGGATAAAGACTAACATGAAGAACCCAACTCACAACAAGGGCTTAGAGTCCAACGCCATCTTCCAAAGAACTAAGGTAAGAACAGGCTGTTTTTCTGCTACTGTTTTTCTGCTAATTTATCGGCACCAAAGTTGCGTTAAATATACTGTAGATTGATAAAAGCCGCTGTTGGCGATGTGTTTGAGTTGGTAGCACACTTGCCTTGTATGAATGCAGTGTGATATGCAAAAATAGCCGCGAGTTCTAAAACCCTTCAGTTAAGCTGATTGGCTAGCAGGTTAAAGCAATTAAATATGACTGATATTTTAATTAAATATGAGTTAAATATAACCTGGTTAACTGGGATTCAAGGGAGGATTATGATGATGATGAGTTAAGTATAACATTGAGGTAGTTCAGGTGCTAAATATTTTCTAGTAATATCCTCAGTCCATCGCATTTAAGCTTTGATTTAACTTTTGTATTTGAAACTTGATAGATAATATACAAGAAGCCATGCTTTTCCCAATCTATAGGCTACATAAGGTATGGATAAGGCGTAGACTTTGTGAATTGATTAACTTGTTGATCTAAGGAGTGCTCTTATGGAGCTAGAAAGCAGACTTTGAGTGTGAATATGTACCTTGAACCTGCCACTTGTCAGTGCACAAAAAAGAGAGAGAGATAATATACATGTAGTTCAGATACAGTACATAATACAGAAGTCTTTCACAGAAGCTAGATATAAAGCTGTTAAACGACATGTACTCTCAGTTTTTCTTATAGGTTATGTAAGAAGTTTAATAGCTTACAAGATCGTAGCATAAATGACTCCATGTTTTGCACTTGAACAGGAACACTGTTTAATGGGCATCAAGGGAACGGTTAGACGCAGTATCGACGGAGACTTTATACACGCTAACGTCGACATCGATCTTATCATCGACGAGGAGCCGGAGTGGGGTTGTGACGACAAACCAATCGAGATCTTCCACATTATCGAGCACTTCTGTCTGGGCAGAAGAAGACTTCATCTGTTTGGCAGGGACTCCAACATCCGCCCTGGCTGGCTCACAGTGGGTCCCAGGGTCACCGGGTCCAACTACGACAGTGCCACTTATAACGGGTTCTTCGACAAAGAGCCTAATGGCTACCTAACTGGATGTACTGAGGATATAGAGAGAATGAGACCCAAGTCTCCCCCACCTAAGGGTAAGATGGGTGACTCAGGGGCGGGGAATAACATGGGCGGTGTTAGAATGAGCGGGGGGAGAGGGGGAGGTACGGCAGGCATGAATATGCAGGCGCGAGGGGGAGCTATGATGCCCCCTGCTCAACGAATGGCGCCACCCCCTCCTAGGACTGCCATGCTGCCTCCCATGGTTCCCCAGCCACAGCAGGGTATACTAGGTGGGTTCATGAGAGGGGGCTTTAATAATCGTGGCGGGGGCGTGGCTAGGGGAGGCTGGGGTGGTCAGAGACCCATGTTACCTCCCAGATAATGCTACTCTGATAGAACGTTGGACAGTTAATGGATAGCTGGATGTTAATGAATAGCATTTGATAAATTAGTTAATTAGGTTTCTAAGATAATAAATTTCTATTGTTGGCTGATAAGCAGCACAGCTATGTAACATTACAATCTGTCCTTAAATATCTGTTGCAAAGCGAACGTCCATAAATTTTGCTTGTTTAAATTTTAGTAAAGACTGTGTTAGATGCTTTTAGTGATATAAATATGATAATATTGGCTAACATCATTTTCCGTGGCTAACGATGAAGTCGTGAATTTACGAATTGTCTAGACTAAATCAGAAACTGTAATATGAACTTTTCATATGTTTAATTTTATATTATGTAACGTTCTTTGATTTTATGTAATCTCAGATTTGATGCAATCGTTATGTTCTCAGATAAATACTATCTTCAATTTATTATCCCAGTGTTGTGTCCGAGTTGTTTGAAGAATTGACCAACCGGTGACTGCACGTGTCGCAAACGGCGACTAAAGCACTAAGATCCATACCAACGTCAGAAGCGGCATTCGGTTGGTGAGCGCCTAGGCTCCAGAAATTGCTACACAAATGTTAACAAATGGAAAAGTCTCAAATAGGGGATTAGCTGGTGGTGTGGTGTAGGACAGAGAGGATTTGAGACGGTCTATTTGTATCCCGACCCTGGTTAAACTGGGATTCAAGGGAAGATAATGATGATGATTAGAACAGTTTTTGAGTGTTTACTGCGTGTTTCTTCAAGTAATGATAACATTAGAGTAACAGTTTGTTATTGTAGTATTCTCGTTATCGTAGTCATTGTATTGATTCTCATGCGAGCAAGTCGTTAAATTAAATAAATGTATATCCATGTCTTTTCTAATTATAACAAAATCTTTTTGGAATGAAGTTATTTGCAAATACTATATCATGAAGCATGTTATAGCTTAAGTTAGTAATAATGAATTATGTTACTGTGATATATGAATGAGGCATGATAAGTATCAAAGACTTGTTCTGTGCGATAAAAAGTGTACATTAAAAGTATACGTTGTAATCACTAAACTCTATTTTAATGTAAGTATTCTAACTTTTATTGCTCCATAACACTGATAACACGACCTTTGAAGGATGGCAGAAGTTTGAGTACAGAAAACTAACTACTGTTTTCCTAAGCTCTAATATCTAAACCTAAACTGCTGTTGTTTCCTAAACTCTAAAATCTGAACCTAAAGTCCTGTTGTTGCTAGAAAAATACTGGTAAAATCATCACCACCACTCGTTTATTTCAGACAGAAGTCTAGAGGACATTGCATGATATAATAACAGAAACAAAGAGAAAAAGAAAGAGAATTGCATAGCCTATCTTGAAAGATGCAAAACCTAAACAGAAAACAGTGATCAGCTTAGATAGAACCTTGACATGAAAGAAATAAAAGCATAATTGTAGTCTTCAACACGTTTTAATAAACTAAACCGAGAGTTATCAAAAGCTGGTAAAGCTAATGTTAACGTCAGTTTCCTCATTGTCAAATACCGAAAACCCAACCCATAAAAACATTTCAGTGACACTACTATATTTTGGGCAGTTAAAAAGTGATTTAACGCATTTTATATAGCAGGACTTCATACGTCTAGCAGCTGCTACTTTAAAAACCTTCCACAGGGCTATATCATAGAAACAAGAACAATAACTTCTAAATAAAAATTTAAATTTAACAGATATTGTCCGTGTTGTGCTCGGGTGTGGTTGGACCACTGCAGAATTGGGCAACCGCAAACAATCTGCCGCGTGTACGTAAGAGGCGACTAAAGGCAGGAGCTGAGGATGGCAAGAGGGGACCCACCTCACCATGAAATATTTCCCCCCAGGATTAGATGGTAATAATCCACCTAACTGAGGAAGGCAACGGGAAACCACCTCAGAAGCCATATGTTTCCCAAGCTATAGGCTACATAAGGTATGGATAAGGCATAGACTTTGTGAAGGGATTAACTTGTTGATCTATGGAGTGTTCTTATGGAACGAGAAAGCAGACTTTGAGTATGCATTTGTACCTTGAACCTGCCACTTGGCAGTGCACTGATGAAGTGTACAGAAATTGAGCGTAGATCAAATTTTCTTTAAAGAACATTAGTACGAACAGATGGAACAAATTCCTTATCACGCGATTAATGTCGAAGTCATCACGGAGATCATTCTGTATGATATGCCCGAGATACCTAAAGCTAGATACAAATGAAATCTGATGGCCATCAAGAACAAAATTCGACAAGTTAACATAAATAGATTTACATTTGATAAGCGGATTAATTATCATACAAATAGTTTTTAATGTTGCACATCATGTTGATTTCCTAGTAGAAAACTCTAGCACATACAATAAATCTTGCAGAGCACGCCAAGAAGGAGCTAACAAAACCATTAGAAATCTGAAGGCTACTTCAGTAGAAACAGCAAATTTAATTTTCTATTAAATAACAGAGCTTTGGCGGCTGCAAAATATAAAATATAAGATTCCACAGTTGGATAGTAAAGCTAGCATTAATCAAATCACAGGCAATATCGCAGTAAATTACATTTTTGTTGAGATTAATTCAATAAGATTGGCTTAAGTTTACACTTTAGCACTTGCCGTTGCAATACAATTCTAGCAAAGAATTACCAAAATTCAATAATTTCAGGTACGCCAAAGTTACCGCTTGTAAATTAAGTCCTGATATTCACTAGGTCAGGTTTTCACATATTCATATCTTTTCGTGTATTATTTTCACATTGTGTCAATTGACGAGTTAATAAGGTGAATGAAAGGTTAACGAGTTACACAGTTAAAAGGTTAAAAGATTAAAATTTACTGTTATCAGTAATAACATCAATAAGGAAGAAACAAGAATGTTTCTTCTGTATTCTTGATCTTCGTAGAAAACATCCATATTTATCACGTGAGACAGCTGCTACAATTGGTGCTGCTCTTGTGCAATCTAATTTGGACTACTGCAATTGCTGATGATACCAAATTATGTAAAAATATAGGTAATCTAGAGGATATGTTATCACTTCAAAGAGATTTAGACAGTTTGCATAATTGGGCAACTACTTGGCAGATGAGCTTCAATGTTGATAAATGTACAGTTATGCATGTAGGTTACAATAATAGTTGTAATCAATATAAGCTTGGCAATGAAGAACTAAAATCATCTATTAAAGAAAAAGATCTAGGTGTCATTGATAATATCCTAAAATTTTCAGAGCAGTGTAAATCAGCAGTAAATTGTGCTAATCGCACTTTAGGTTTAATTAGGAGAACTATAAAAAGTCGTAATAAGGATGTAATAGTTAAATTATATAAAGCATTAGTAAAACCTACATTAGAATATTGCGTACAAGCGTGGAGACCTTTTTTAAGGAAGGATGTAGAATGTATGGAAAGAGTTCAAAGGAGAGCAACTAGAATGATTGCTGAATGTAGAGGTCAAAGCTATGAATCTAGATTAGATGTATTAGGTCTAATTAGTTTAGAAGATAGACATAACAGAGGGGATTTAATTCAAGTGTATAAAATAATTAAAGGTTTTGACAATATCGAATGTGGAGAATTTTTCTAATTATCTGATTATGCTAGAACTAGAGGACATAGATTCAAAAAAATAAAGGTTAGATCCAGATTAGAGGTTAGAAGAAAGTTTTTCAGTCAGAGAGTTGTCAAGATATGGAACGTGTTACCTCAGTACGTAGTAGAGGCAGAGTCAGTGAATGCTTTTAAGAATAGGCTAGATAATTATTGGAAAGAAATACATTGAATTGATAAATTGTTTGTTTGTTTTGTGTAGATAAGCTGATTAGTTGCACACCACATGAGGGTATTTGGTTTCTAGGTATTCATGAGTTTCCATCCAGTGTCCATAAGTTGCGTCCTGCGCCTAAACCTCATTTTCTTTAATTCCCTTGAATTTCGACTGATTTTCTGGATTTTGGAATTTGCACCGTTTTCGGATCTTCTTTTTGCTCGCAGGCTTGATTTTGTCTCAATAGTACTCGATGTTGGGATTGATGACTGTAGCTGTAACTAATCTAATCACTGTTGTTATTATTAATAACATCGAACATTTTGACCCGAAAGCCAAGCTATAGCGAATAAAGAAGTTCAAAACCAGTAAAAAAAATCAATATCCAGACTCCAGTACACCAGTTCAAAGCCAAAACAACTAGTTCCCATTTTGCCGTCTCTTATGATAGTACAGTTTATGGTTGGTCTCGTCTAAAGGACCATGCGGAGGCATGGATAATACACTAGGAATCGTCAGTAGGACACTATTAAAAAGAAGTACTTCATGAAGTTGATGGTTGATAGGTGCGTTGTTGCCTAGCAACATTTTTTGTAAACTTCAAGTTATTTATATAATATTTTATATAATATTTTATATAATATTTTAATTTGCAAAATTGATTGTTTATGAAGTAAGTTAAATACATTAAATTTTGCATTTAATTAGAATTTTATTCACAACAAAATTTTAATAAAAATCATTTTGGCCAATGTCTTGGTATGGAATACATATTGGCTAATTCTTTAATTCTAACAATAAATATACCTATCTAGAAAGAAAGATGTTAGGCATATTTCCCAAAATTCAGGAGAGAGAGAGAGAGAGAGAGAGAGAGAAAGAGAGAGAGAGAGAGAGAGAGAGAGAGTTAACTAGCTTCACATACTAGTTTTAACAAACTTCACGTAGGGTAAAGTGGAATTAAAGGATAAGTTAATAAAATAAATGAAATAAGTTATACAGTCTTACAGATTACATGTTGAATGTCTCAATAGCGTAGGGGTAACGTCATGAAGTTTTAAATGACAGATCCTAAGGTGAATTGAACCCTCGTGGGTTCGAATTCCAGTCGCGCTTATCTGAGAGTAAAATCTTGGACATTCACTGGACTGGCTACACGGACAATGGATAAAATTGCCTTACGGATTTAACAAGTGATATTAAAAGTGATAGATATCAACGTAGTTGATCATTTCACTAGAAGTGTGCCATCTGCTTATAACTATATTTATATTAAGCTTTTCATTGAGCATTTTGTTTTACATTAACTTTATTATGATCTGCTGATCTTCAATTTATCTTAACCTATTTCTGCAAGCTATCTTGTGATTTGAAAGACTTTCCTAGGAAAATATGGATTAAATATTAAAGTGCTTATTTCAAGACTGTGAAATAAGTTAAATTTTAAGTAAGCCTTTTTTCAGTTTAAATTACATACTTGCTTTTGTGATAGGTTTTGCTATTTCTATATGATATTTATTTTATGATTTATGACACAGGTATATTAGATAGCATTTGAATACTATGGATAGCTAGGATTTGATTGTATGAGTGACGGATAGTAGAAGTTATTTGTGACTGACCATATTGGAGGATAAAGTAAATTAGACAACTAATGGTCATTACTGGAAGACATTAGGTAGATTAGATGACAAAAATGTGCGATCCTAAAGTTTGTCATCTGCCGCAGTTGAATTGTGATGCACGCAATGTTTCAGAACTCTATCAGGTATATTGAAGCTAGTTATTTCATCACACTCAGTTGTTAAGGCAAGAATAGAGAGCTGGTGGAACTGTCAAAAATATTCGGGCTCACCCCTTCTCTTGGGGGCCCGTAATATGTAATATGGGCCCCCAAGCAGGGGAACCCACATCTGAAAATGTGAGAGCTAGTAGAACTGAGTTCCCTGCTTCCCCCCCCACTTTAACCAATGACGATATTATTACTGCCAAAAATATAGATGATCAGATGAGCTGGATAATAATAATAATACTAATAATAATAACCAATAACAATAGCAAACCAGCGATAAGCGAGAGACATCTTTTCTTTGGCTAAGCCTTTCCATGACTTTGCAAAGATTTAATGCAGTCTGCTTCAACAATTCTTTTAAGCCGATGGATGACCTAGAGTAGCCGGGCGGCGACTCAGCACATATTGCTTGAATCGTTTTTATCAAACCCCAGGTTCCTTACACTGGGATAATATTATTTTAAAAAATTATAATAATAATAATAATAACAATAATAATAATTATAATAAAGGTTTAACATCCATTTCCTCATCCAAGGATGATGTCAGAGATGTCCGCACAGCACACATCACTACAGATCAACTCACCCAAACCTACCTGAAAAAGAAATGGGCTGAGGAGAAATGAGGTCAATGATAGTAATTATTTAGATGATATTTATTCATCATCATCAACATTTTCCCTTAACTCCCACTTTAATTAGGGTCAGGATACGAATAGACCTTCTACAATAATCTTTGTCCCACACCATGTCATCAGTCAATCATCAAGTTTTCATGTCCTTCTTAATCACTGCATCCCACTTCAGTTGTGATCTAACTCTCTCTAGCTTAACATCCAGCTCTTCTCTCCAATCTGGAAGATAATTATTAAAAGATAATTACTAGATGTTATTGATAATGTTATTACTACTCTAGCATGGTTTCCCCTTTCTGTCTTATTTTATTGAATGTTCTTGATTTATATTTTAATATTTCTTTTGTTCTTCGAATGGTAATTGTTAGTTTTTTCACTTAAAGTTTTATTAGGACGAGTACCCTAATTTTCATCTAAGCTTGTGATTATTGGTTAAAAATGCTGTAAAGCCGATGGCTACCTCAGTTTCATCTCCAAAGTGATATCAGTGATAGGCAAGTCCAGGATTTGCACCCGCACATACTGATCCGCTGTTCAATATCTTATCAACATTGCTACTTGCTCTTCCCTGTTGATCAATTTATGATGAAATAATGAGCATAAACATTATTTCTGTGATTTTTCATTCCAACTTTTAATTGATGGCTAGCAAGAAGTTGGAGTGTGTATTGTCTATGACAACCTTAACCTTCTTGATTTTGTAATCTTATAAATTAGTCTCATGTGATATCATAACTTTTCAATAATATATTTTTGTATGCAGTCAATCTGTAGCAAGTCTCTATATCCTCCTCTCATCAATGAAAAGTCTTGGACCCGCGCTGCGCCATACAAAGAGATGCTTGCTCTGGGGTACAGAACTCCGAGCGAGTCAATTGGCAACAACTACACACCTGCAGCACAGTCTCTTCATCTGGCCACTCTGCGCAAGATTACTAAGAAACATCGAGCAGGTAACCAGTAGTTACATGTTAGATGACACTAATGCAAATACTGGGGTATATTTATCCCCTCTCTCTCTCTCTCTCTCTCTCTCTCTAATACTCTGCAAACAGCAGGTCTAAAGTACTATTTTAGGTCCGGCTGCAACACAAGAAACTCTGTAAGATATGTTTCATATGTTGTAGTGCGAAGCACTTCTTGGCTTCTTAGTATTCTTTTTATGCTTGTGATGATGTGCAAAATTTACTTCTGGTTGAGTCAAAGAATGAAAGCTTGTATTACTATGGAAGGTATCCCAACCCCTTCTTCATTGTGCTGTAGATGGATTGTAGTAATTAGTAGGTAACTAAGAGAAGATAGTAAATACCTATTAATTTAACTCAATGTTGAATTAGATGCATTAGACATTGTATTAAGGTGACTTGAATGTGAGCCAATAAAAGTTCTTACAGTATTTTCTTTACTTTCAGATATTACTTTAAATATAATGCAATGGCTTGTAATTAGTGTCACTTCATTACAATGGATTGTTTTAAGTGATCTTAGTTTAATGTTTTTCTGTTTTTTAATTTCTGTTTTTTTCATCTGCTTTCATAAATATTAGCATAATTATATTTTATTCTCATTCTCAAATTTTTTAAGGTCATGATTGTAAAGTTGCTGCTCTGCGAGAAATATCTTATAAAAACTGTTCGGCACAGTAATGAATAACTGTTGATAATGCCATCAGACTGAATGTATTGCTACAGCCTGGAGCGGTTCCTGATGTTACCTCTTTATAATAGAAGCTTATTCATTGCTATTGGTCACTTGCGTAACATGATAATTGGACAATCACGTAGCGTTTTTGAACCGGTTTTCTAGATTTTGCTTCGTTTTGTATCTACTTTTTGCTCACTGGCTTGAATTTGTCTCAATTGTACTCGATGTTGTCATAGATGACGGCAGCACTCCAAATGTTGTTATGTTATGTTAATTGTTGTTGCTGTTCTGATAAATCATTTAATGATATTTTAGTTGCGGCAGCTGCGAAGGCTCAGTCTGAAGCTCTTGAAGCGGACATTAAAGCAAAGAAGCGACGAAAGCTACCAAGGTTTAAACATCTTTAATCTATATATATATATATATATATATATATATATATATATATATAGTCAGCTCAGACATACCAAAAATTTACTATTCAATTGTTAAATGAGGATGAAAAACTCATAATGTATGGCTTTATGAAGAACATATAGAAAAGAACCTCGGTGTGGACGACACTCATGTGCAGATGTGAAATATGTTCGATAAGAAAAGAAGATAATAATAAAAATAAGAAACATTGCTGATCTGATTATGAAGAAAGATGAAAAAAATTAGTTATATTCTGAAAATTACAAGTGAGAAAGATTTTGAGAGAGTCGGTACAAACAGGAAGTTAATATAAATTATGTGATAATTATATTAAGAAATAGAATGGAAAGTTGAAAAGGATATATTATAAATTTATAAGGGAGCTGAGAGATGTAATAGAAGGAAGACTGTAGGGAAACGAGTTAGCATCAGACCAGAACATAGAATGTTAGATGATTAGATAACAAATTCATAATTATATGGCGATGATAAAGGAGGGCTTAGAATATAATTGGTTGAAAGCATTATGTGCCGTGGATTTGTCATTAGGCAGTGCACTAAGAGAAGTTGTTACCAAGAGTTTATTATAGCGCTGGTCACTAGTATTTTGTTTTCTTCAGTAGGTAGTTTTTGCGCCTCCTATGAATATATCCATATGTTTAATTTTTGCATAAAGTTAATTGGTGTCAGGGAACTTTGCTGATAGCTGAATATTTTCAATGTCTATTTCCGGTGTAGATGTTTACAATAGGAAATATCTGAATGTAAACGATCTGGTTGTGTATAGTTTGTGCTGTTTAGCATTATCGTTGTACTTTTGTGTGCTAGTCTTAACATTATTCTCGTGTGTGCAAGTCTTAACATTGTGCTTGTGTGTGTTTGTCTTAACGTTGTGCTTGTGTATGCTAATCTTAACTTTGTGCTTGTGTGTGCTAGTCTTAACATTATGCTTGTGAGTGCTTGTATTAACGTTGTGCTTGTGCATGCTAGTATTAACGTTGTGCTTGTGTGTGCTAGTATTAACGTTGTGCTTGTGTGTGCTAGTCTCGACGCTAAGAAAGCTCGGGTCAGCCCAGCAGAGGAATCAGCTGGGAGTCGACCTCTGACCCCTGTGGAACAGCTCAACATCATGAAGGACCTGGAGAGATCTCAGTACAGCAATCCTCTCTCTATTCCACGTCCTGAGGACCTCCAGGTGAGGTCAATGAATCTATTAATGAGTGATTGAACGAATAAATGAGTGAATCAATCGATCAAAGCAATAATCAATGAGTAGAACAGTAAATACGTTGAAAAGCAGTTTATATGTCTCTATGTCAAACTAGCTGATTGATGTGAATTGTTTGACATACTGATGTTGTTAGTTCGGGACCCTCATGGCGAAGTGATAGAGAGATCACCTCTTGAACGAGAGGTCTCTGATTTGAGACTGCATAGCGACGTGGGTTTTCTCTTCCGAGAGGCGAATAAAAGCCTAGTCGTGTACACTTGGTGGTGTCAGGCCTATGGATAGCCGACATTAATGTTCCATTTTCTATTTAGTCCCCTCCGTGTCGACCCCGAATAGGCATTAAAGACACGCTAAACGGAAGTTTTCTTATTTACTGATGATGTTAGCTTAGAAAGCTCGTTGGATTTTGGTGGATGAACTGACTGAAGAATATGTAACTAATTGACCTGACTGATTAATATTTAATTTAACTCCGTAGCTGATTGATTGATTGCACTACTACATAGAGAACTGTACAGGTGTTCTTGCCGTATTCTGTAGACTTTAATGGGGCTCTATTTATTATTATTATTATTATACCATCCCTTACTCGATTGATTGATTGATTGACTACCATATTGACTGATTGTCCTATTGATTAATTGACGGATGGATTGATTGACTGATGGATTGATTGACTGAACACGCAGAGGTATCACTATTACGTAGAGAACGGGGTTAAGCTGGAGTTCCTGGCGCCCCTGTCAGGAGAGTTGATGAGGGCTGTACGGGGCAGAGTGCCCGAGGACCTGCTGGAGAGGGCGAGCGTACGACCACTGGGCAGCAAGGTGCCGAGCAGGCTCGAGCAGCTCGAGCAGGAGATACTCGACGACTATATACGCAGTCTTAGGACTGGTATAGGTATGACTGTCCTATACATTTGAACTACTGTCCTATATATTGTCCTATACACTGTCCTAGGGTAACTACTGTCCTATACATTTGAAGCCAACTTCTATTTTATATTGTATATTAAAGTTTTATATTGACTATTATAGTACCTTTTAGATATCTAGGCATTGGACGTTTTATAGGTAGTACCAAGCCATGCTACTACGCATATGAAGATGATGCCTATTTTGTATATTATACTGTGTGTAGTATATTATAGTTTTAAATTAGTTATAGTCATCTAAATCATTTTCCTTGGAATACCAGTTTAGTCAGGATAGGAACAGACCTTCTCTTCTCTGTGAGGTGAGGAACTTCTCCTTTCGTTAAAAAAATTTGTAGTTATTTCTGAAGCCTAGACACTCACCAACCGAATGCCCTTTCTGACTTTGGTTTGGATCATAGTGTTTTGTCACCCTTTACGACACATGCAGCCTACTGTTGATCTATTCTTCAGTATCCCGACATCAAAACGGATATATATTGGTTGTTATGCTTATAGTATATTTTTTTCATTGGACTATAATATATATTTTATATTAAAAAAACTATAATTTCGGTCATTGTACTGGTGTAGCTATGACTAAGCTATGCTACTAAACAAATGAAGCAAACTTTAATACCGGCTAGCTAAGATAGTGAGAACATTGGTTAGGTTTACTACTACAAATTAGCATATTCTGGGTTCAATTCTTAGGCTATCACATCACTAATATAGTTTAGAGAGAGAGAGAGAGAGAGACAGAGAGAGAGAGAGAGAGAATAAATTAATGCTAGCATCGGTTTTAGCATTTGACTAAAGAATTCTCATTTCTCATTTAAAGTGTAATCTTCGTAACTACTAGCTCAGGTAGTGAGCTATTTTTAATCTAACTGGATTTGGTTATACATGTAATAGTATATTCTGTTTAATGTTAGTACTCAATGTTAGTTGACACCTTAATGTGAGTACTCAAAATCATACAATACAATGCTTACTTGACCAGTATTATATGACTACTTTTATTCAATATACTTAGCTATTAGCTAAGAAAATATACCTATGCTGATTAAATTTTCATTAAAAAACATTCAGTATCTATGCACAAATGTAGCATTTACTTGCGGCCTCAATTTGAAGCTTTGAAAGTTCTTAGCTAATTCTTAACAGGCTAAATTAAGCATTTACTATCAATAAATCAAGGCTCTCAATCCTACGTCTACTGTTAAATTATTTACAAATTGGATGTAGGTTTCCAGAGGTTAATCCTCGCTGTTCTCGGTGCAATCAAAAGTGGCTGTTAACGCCTTTAAAAGTATTTGATAAGCCTTTAATGGTAATACCACTGTGTATAATCCAAAAGCTAAAAATTGTTATATTTAACAAAGCTGAATATGATTCAATATATCGTTCAAAAATGTGTAGTCTGATAGGATCATTAGAATATTAGAATTGTTTATTGATTGCTGTGCAGTAAACTACATAGTAATGGATCAGGCGGAGCGAGTTAGACTCAACATACATCACACGCCTATAGTATATGCTCCTAAGTGAGTGATAATATAAACAATTTGAGTATTATTAAATCTTTCAGACTTTTCGTGTATTATAAAGCTGGTAAGGCTAATGTTAACGTCAGTTTCCTCACTCGAAGGCGATGTCAGTGACGGGCGAGCCCAGGATTTGAACCTCGTACATACTGATTCGCGGTTGAATAACTAACCGCATAGCCACTGGCTCCAGCCAGTCTCAAGAGCAAAGATACAATAATTAATTAACTAATCAAGCTCCGCATAGTGGCAACGGTTAGGATAATGTGTTGAGGAATTTCACAATGCAGTGGCAGAACAACATGGCTATTCGGCAAATAAATGTTTCATCAGTGTTGTATAATTAGGGCGCGGTAACCTTGTGTGTTAGATGGGTAGGATAAAACAGTTCCTAAATAGAAGCTGCGGTCGTTATTGCTTGTGTACGATTAAGCATTGATTAGATACGTAATGCAATGTTTGTTACATTTTTATTTAGCACCATCAGAGCATTGATTAGATATATGAAGCAATGCTTGTTTCACGTGTAGAATCATCAGAGCATTGATTAGATATGTGAAGCAATGCTTGTTTCACGTGTAGAATCATCAGAGCATTGATTAGATATGTGAAGCAATGCATGTTTCACGTGTAGAATCATCAGAGCATTGATGATAAAACAGTTCCTAAATAGAAGCTGCGGTCGTTATTGCTTGTGTACGATTAAGCATTGATTAGATACGTAATGCAATGTTTGTTACATTTTTATTTAGCACCATCAGAGCATTGATTAGATATATGAAGCAATGCTTGTTTCACGTGTAGAATCATCAGAGCATTGATTAGATATGTGAAGCAATGCTTGTTTCACGTGTAGAATCATCAGAGCATTGATTAGATATGTGAAGCAATGCATGTTTCACGTGTAGAATGATCAGAGCATTGATATGTGAAGCAATGCTTGTTTCACGTGTAGAATCATCAGAGCATTGATTAGATATGTGAAGCAATGCATGTTTCACGTGTAGAATCATCAGAGCATTGATATGTGAAGCAATGCTTGTTTCGCGTGTAGAATCATCAGAGCATTGATTAGATATGTGAAGCAATGCATGTTTCACGTGTAGAATCATCAGAGCATTGATTAGATATATGAAGCAATGCATGTTTCACGTATAGAATCATCAGAGCATTGATTAGATATGTGAAGCAATGCATGTTTCACGTGTAGAATCATCAGAGCGCCTGTGCCGTGGCACGACACGTGGCTGCTTGGTAAGCAGAAGATGGAACGCCATTTGTTCGTAATCAATCGTATGATGCTCGTGCTACAGAACATCTGGGACGACAGGTAATTCACTGAAAATGTAGTTCTTTTTAGATTATTAATGTGAGTTTCACTCCGTGTTGTGCTTGGGTGAGGTTGACCCACTGCAGAATAGGGCAGCGGCAATAATCTGCTGCGTGTATGTAAGAGGCGACTAAGAGAAGAGCTGAGGATGGCAAAAGGGGACACACCTCACCAAAAGTATTATCCCTCAGGATTAAATGGTAATTAATCCATCTAAATGAGAAAGGCAACGGGAAACCAGCTCAGAAGACATACTTTTTCCAAATTATAGGCTACATAAGGTATAGATAAGGCATAGACTTTGTGAAGGGATTAACTTGTTGATATAAAGAGTGCACTGATGGAGCGAGAAAGCAGACTTTGTACTTTGGTATGAGTATGTACCTTAACCTGTCACTTGGCAATGCACTGAAGAGAAGAGAATGTAAGTTTCAATTTGTCCTTTGTTCAGTGTAGTTTTTCTAAATTTTATTCTATGCTGGCCAAGAGAAATATGAGAATGGTTAGCTTGACTATCTGACTATCGCTAATGCTGTTATACACTAATCGATTACCCTATTTACATGTATGCTGCTATACACTAATAGATTATAACCCTGTGAATGCTGCTATACACTATTCGATTACAATCCTGTGAATGCTGTTATACACTAATCGATTTTAACCCTTTGAATGCTGCTATACACTATTCAATTACAACTCTGTGAACGCTGTTATACACTAATCGATTATAACCAAATCAATCAATCAATAAGAATTTAACGTCCGGTTCCTCGCCATCAGGCAATGTCAGGGACGAACAGGGTTAGAACCTTGTTGACGCTGTTATGCACTAATCGAATATAGCCCTTCGAATGCTGTTGTACACTAATCGATTACCGACATCGCGTACCATTCCGATTTCGGTATGGTACGCGACCGCGGATCAGTATTTGCGGGATTAAAATCCTGGGCTCGCCCGTCACTGACATCGATTATAACCTTAGGTATGATATTATATACTTGTTAATCGAAGGTGAGCCGATTCTTAGGATTGTTTTTGTTGTCACAGGTTTGCTAAGCTGCGGTTTGTGGACACGGCAGAGCTGCTGCTGTCAGGCCTGCCTGTGCTCACGTCTGAGTTCAAGTTCCTCGTTAGGAGTCGCTGTCAGGAGACGAGCGCCGTGCTGAAGCGAGAGTATGTGCAGTACAATACAATACAATACAATACAATATAATGCAATAAAATATAATACAATACAATATAATGCAATAAAATACAATACAATACAATACAATACAAAGCAATGTAAAGTAAAAAGTAAAGTAAACACGCAATATAGTGAATAATCAACTATGTTGATATCTATCACTTTTAAAACCACATGTTTAATCCGTTAGGCGATTTAGACCATTTTCCGTATAACCAGTCCAGTGAATGTCCGAAATTTTACTCTCAGATCAGCGCGGCCGGGATTCGAACCCACGAGGATTCAAATCACCTCAGGATTTGTCATTTATAACTTCATGACGTTACCCCTAAGCTATTTAGACATTCAAAAAATGCAAGGCAATCAATGCAATACAATACATCACCAGAGTTACAATGAAGGCTCTGTTGAAGCGAGAGTATGTGCAATACAATATAATGCATTCTGCTATTCAATACAATACGCTACTTTATTTATAATGAGCGCCCTGCTGAAGCCATACTACACAAACTTTTAAAAGCTCATCTCCTGCGAGAAAATGCAATACTTTACAGTACGATACGATGCAATATTCTCAAGGAGTGCACTGCTCTAGCAAAGTGTATGTTGAATACAATAAATGTTATTCAGTACAAACCAATGAGGCAATAATACAGTATTCAATTATCCAGTGCAATTCAGTTACGTATTATGCAATACAAGTTTTTATTAAAGAAGTTCTTTCAGGAAAGTAGTGTACAGCATAGGATAGGGTACTTAACAGGTGCATTGTATTTCTATATACATGTGATATATCACAGTACAGAGGGAAGCTGCAACTAATTAAAGTCTATTGATACAATTGATTCTCTAAATTAGGATGACAACTTATATGTTGCTACTCTTGCAGAGTGGCTTTCGACATACACTCCTGATTATGGCAGATTGATTCAGTCTGCCGACATTCAACTACACTCGCTCTAAATAAATGAACTCTCGTATTAAACCGCCTTCTCCATCTTGTGATTGATTGATTTGATTGATTTCCATCAGATGGGTGCCAGCCTGTGCTCAGGCTTTCATAGACCACAGACAGTACTGGGAGTGTATGGTACCTCCCAGTAAAGATGACAACGCAGATCACGTGAGAGAGTTTTTTGCCTGCGTGGCAGCGCTGATGTCCAATCAGCTGCGCAGCATGGTTGACAATTCTCTGGAGGATTTCATACAGTTCCTCGAACACTACGTCGTATGTGATACATTGTATTATCGTATGTGATACATCGTATGTGATACATTGTCCCATATCATATTTTTGTTTATGGTATATCTTTCCAGTAACATTCCATTGTATTTGATCTTTTGTGATCTATTGTATCTGTAACATTTCTTTGTGTGTGGTATATTTAGTGTTTCTATTGCATGTGTATAGCTTCCATTGTACGTGATCGTATGCTATTCTAACATTTCATTGTATGTGATCTATTTTTCATTAAACTACACTGTATGTTATCTATTTATTTTCAAACAGTACATTATATAGGATTAAATGGTAATTAATCCACCTAACTGAGGAAGGCAACGGGAAACCATTTCAGAAGCCATACTTTTCCCAAGCTATATAGGCTAAATAAGTTATGGATAAGGCATAGACTTTGTGAAGGGATTAACTTGTTGATCTATGGAGTGTTCTTATGGAACGAGAAAGCAGACTTTGAGTATGCATTTGTACCTTGAACCTGCCACTTGGCAGTGCACTGATGAAGAAGACATTATATACACTGTGAGTCAAAAAAAATATGTGCGCAGTCTTTCGCCCATAACTTTGGTATTAGTGAACCGATTTTTTAAATTTTTGCATAGGTATAATCAGGAACACATTTGCTATAAAATAACGTTAAGTGACTGTTAATTATTATTTTTGCGTTGAAGCAGTGCTTGAAAATATGCGCGACTGAAAATATTCAGTTTAAGTAAATCCATCGCTACAGAATGTTTACAAATCCGTGGCTTAACAAAAAACGAAACAAGCAGTATTATACTGCTACTGTCAACTGTCAAAGCTTAATTATGCTCCAAGTGCCCTCCTTTAGCTGGAATACAAGCTCGGAGACGCTTGCGCCACTCATCTATTGCTTTATCAATGACAGATTGCTTCATGTCTTGCAAAACGTCCACCAGGCGTTGCTTCAACTCGTCCACGTTATTTATTTTCTTCTTTTCGGTGTAATTTCTTTAATAAGCAATCTGGCCCTCCCAGAATCCAGTTTTTTGTTGGAAATTCGGCAATCAACCAATGTGAGCCACAACCCTTTAAGAGGTACAAGTTTTTGTGAACTCTTTATCTGCTTTAGTAAACACCATTTTAAAATTTAAACAAAGACAGACTATGTTTGTAAAATCGTCTGTTATTGTTTAAAATATACCGGAATTGTCACAAAAACTAGATTTAAGATTGATACTTTTCTTCTACTTTATAATTCTGAAAAAATTTTCAAAATCGGTTCACAAATGTCAAAGTTGTGGATGAAGTACTGCGCACATGTTTTTTTATGACTCACAGTGTAGATTAGGATCCACCGCACTAATTTTTACTTCCTCAAACGTGACATAATTGGTGATCTTACAGAACATCAGTTGAATTAATACACTCACGACGACCAGTCACTGATAAGAGGGGTAGGTATCAGATTGTTAATCAGTACTTGCAGGGTTCAAATTTTGTTCTCACTATGATATGCATCGAGATTGGAAATTTGAGTTAAATTTTGGCCTTGTGTTATCAGATTTGACTCTAGCCTCATTCTAAATACGTGTTCTACTTGACATATATGCTGCTTTGTTTAGATTATAAGCTATGTTTGACTGACAGATCGGCAACGCTTACGAGGGCCCGTATAATGAACTGAGGTTTCTCAAGCAAACAGTCATCGTCATCAAACTGAAGGTTGAAGACATGAAGATGTCTTTCTATCCGTCCATCAGAGATATCAAAGAACTCATCCTGGGCTGTATCAAAGAAATCGTTGAGAGTGGCATGAACGTGCCTAGAGTTAGTTATCTGTCTATCAATCAATAAATCTATCAATCAATCTATCAATGAGTCAAACCAACAATCAAGTCTCTGATGGCATCAGAGAGCTAATGCCTCACTGTACTATAAATAGTAGAACGTTGCCTGTCTAATGTATATTATTTTGGGTAGTTACATAACAGATCTTCAATCGATGGATAAATCAAACAATAAATAAATTAAATTATCAATAATTCAGTCCCTCAATTCATCTTTAAATCAATTAATCAATATAATTTATCAGTAAAATAATCGCTCACTCGCGGTGTTGTCAATCATCGTGGCACCAAACAGCCGACGTTACTCATTGTTGATGATAGAGTTGAGCTATTTATATTTTACTTATAGAATAATTAAGCAAGGATTAAGTCTATAAACGGAGAAGTGTTCCTAACGTATTAATTATCTGATTGATTATTATTGGCAGCGGAGAGGGAGTTGGCTTTGATCTATTTAATTATTGATTGATTTACACTGATGAAAAATTGTTTTACTTTGCTTATTGACTTTTGGGAAAAAGAAAAAAAACGGAAGACAGAGAAGAGTGGAGGCTTTAAATACCATGGACCTACCAGTAGGCAGAGCACTGAGAGAGAGAGAGAAATTGACTTTTGGAATAATGACAGGTTAATTAAGAGGGTTAATGACAGAACTAATTTTTGATGTAATACGGTACGTATTACATTAATTGATGTAATACGTTACGTATTACATTAATTAATTAGTTGCTTGCTTGATTGATTGATTTTGAACAGGTAGAGGGAGAGTTGTTTCCAGGACTTCGTAAGAGTCGACTGTTTCTCAGGTCTATTGACATCAAGGAGAATCTGGTGGACGCTTTCGTGGAACGAGCTATCCACGTGCTGAGGATGAACATCCTGGGACCTCAGTCCTACCTCGAGTCCTACCGGAAGTACGAGACGCTCGTCAACAAGATGGCTGACAACCAGGTGGAGGAGTTTACCGGACAGAAGCACTCACTGGATGGATATCGTAAGGTAACTCAATCAATTCTCAATTCTCTCAGCAATCAATCAATCATCAATCAAACATCAATCAATCATCAATAAATCATTAATCAATGATCAATTCTCCCATCAATCAATCAATCATCAATAAATCATCAATCTATCATTAATCAATCATCAATACTCTCACCAATCAACCAGTCCACCATTCTATAAGTTGTACCATCAATTAGTAAGTTAATTAATCAATCAATCAGTACCATCAGTTAGTAGTTTATTTATCAATCAATCTGTTCAATTAATAGCAATTAATATAAGAGTTAGCCACTTAATCTGACTTTATCAATTCTTGAGTCAATTGCAGGTTAAAATATTTAACAATAGAAAAAGAAAGTAAATTAGAAATTCTAAAAAATATTCATAATTGATATTGCATGGGGTTTTTCTTATTCTTGACTCGCCCTTCTCTAATCCCATTCGGGTTATGACGAATTACATCGATATACGAGTATCAGTGTTTCATGTTTGTCATTTGATGGACTCAATGTGTCATTGATAGATACGGTCAAAACATAACACATTGATAGATATCAATGTGTTATTTTTGACCGTTGATAGAGTAGTGTCAATGTGTTATGTTTGGCAGGTGATAGACGAGTATCAATGTGTTATGTTTGACAGTTGATAGACGAGTATCAATTTGTTATGTTTGACATTTGATAGACGATGTGCTATGTTTGACAGTTGATAGACATGCGTTATGTTTGACAGTTGATAGACGAGTGTCAATGTGTTATATTTGACAGTTGATAGACGAGTATCAATGTGTTATGTTTGATAGTTGACAGACGATGTTTTATGTTGGACAGTTGATAGACAAGTATCAATGTGTTATGTTTGACATTTGATAGACGAGTATCAATGTGTTATGTTTGACATTTGATAAACGAGTATCAATGTGTTATGTTTGATAGTTGACAGACGATGTTTTATGTTGGACAGTTGATAGACAAGTATCAATGTGTTATGTTTGACAGTTGATAGACGAGTATCAATGTGTTTTATGATTGACAGCTGATAGACGAGTATCAATGTATTATGTTTGACAGTTGATAGACGATGTGTTATGTTTGACAGGTGATAGACGAGTATCAATGTGTTATGTTTGACAGTTGATAGATTAGTATTAATATGTTATCTTTGACAGTTGATAGACGATGTTTTATGTTTGACAGTTGATAGACAAGTATCAATGTGTTATGTTTGACAGTTGATAGACGAGTATCAATGTGTTAGGTTTGACAGTTGATAGACGTGTACCAGTGTGTTATGTTTGACAGTTGATAGACGAGTATCAATGTGTTAGGTTTGACAGTTGATAGACGAGGATCAATGTGTTTTGTGTTTGACAGTTGATAGACGAGTATCAATGTGTTATGTTTGACAGTTGATGGACGATGTGTTATGTTTGAAGTTTGATAGACGAGTATCAATGTGTTATGTTTGACAGCTGATAGACGAGTATCAATGTGTTTTTTGTGTTTGACAGTTGATAGACGAGTATCAGGCGCTGAAAACGGAGCTGATGTTGCTCAGGCTGACGGCTCCGTTCAACCTGTTCGTCATCGACTGCGCGGAGGTCAACCACGACTTGGCGATGAGAGCGCAGAAGCTGAGAGACATTCTCGTCAAGTTCCAGGTGGATGAGAACAGGGAACTGAACAAAGCGTACGTGTTCTTATTCATTTGTCTGGAATGTAATGTGTCCAAGTGTGGCTATTGTTTCTGCTCTATTCTTACAGTATTTTGCATTATTGTATTGTAATACTGGATTAAGTAGCATTGATTGAGCATTAATTAATTATTATTAATAAATAATCTCTTTCAATATATAATTCTACTGAGGTTACATGTAAGAAATAGGTAGATTTTTAGACATGTCATGTGTAACTTTAAGAAAGTTTTGTATTTGATTAATTTATACATGTATTTGTCTATTGCTTTTATCTGTGTTGTGTCTGTTTTACTTAAAAATAGACCAACAGTAGACTGCACGTGTCGTAAAAGGCGACAAAATACCGATATCCAAACCATCGTCAGAAAGGGCATTCGGTTGGTGAGCGCCTAGGCTCCAGAAATTGCTGCAAAATTTTCTAAAACGAAAGAAAACCTTTATCCCAACGCTAGCTAAACTGGAAATCTAAGGAAGATGATGAAGATGCTTGTATTTGTCGATTAATGTGTAGTATATGTAAGAAGTACGAGAAGATGCTGATGAAACATGTATTTGACTATTAATGTGTAGTATATGTAAGAAGTACGAGGAGATGCTGGACAAGTCCAGTGAGGTGCCCGTGGATACTGAAGCTCTCGTCAATCTGCAGAACTATGTCCGTCTGGTAAGTGCTGCCACTCTGGTGCTACTTCGTTCTGAGTATTGCGCATTTGGTAGCACGCTTGCTTGATGAGCAAAATGATACGGGTTTGACTGTAGACTTTTTTGGCACAGAAACAGACGTTAAATGCAGCCTAATTATTCCTGCTAGAGTTCAAAAATAGATTCTAGATTCTTTTAGTTTCCGCGTTACGTATCCCTTAAAATTTTCTTAAAAATTCCTCAATTACGTTTCATGTGGTTACTACGAAAGTTGATTTTATTTAAATATGGTATAATAAATGTCTTCATTTTCTCTCATTGTATTTTCTAGCGGTATATGCATGGCATTTGACTCTTTCACTGATCTCCTTGCAGTTTTTTATTTTGCACACAGGAAAAAGGTAAAATACTAACCAACCTCCCTTAATTTGGTTTGCGTCTTATTCTTTTCCCAGGTAATATCACAACTGCTGATCACTTTAAATAGAGCATGTCGTACCCATATGCTATGCTTATTTTAATGCTAAATAGATCTTTTCTTTCACTTGCTGATGTTTTCTGTTAATTTAAACTTTTGTCCTATTTCTCCGATTGCCTAACTTGCAGTTCTTTTCTTGGCTGAACTGATTCTACAAATCTCAGTGAGAAAACAAAATGGTAATTTAGGCCATATCCTGAGTGACGTACTCTCTCCATGGTGATGTTTCCATGACTACTGTTTAGTTGTTCTACTACTTAGAAATTAAATTGCATTCTATTCTAGAATTGTTCTATTTAGAATTGTAGTAAGTCAATGTATTTTTAGAATTGCATGTTAGTCAATGGGCAGTTAATTCTAATTATATTATTGGTGACTGATATACTGTCTAAATAAATTGCTACAAAAATTTAAACGAATGAAAGTGTCTCAAATAGGGGATTGACTGATGGGCGATATGATGTAGGACAGAGATGATTTGAGTCAGTCTATTCTTATCCCGACCCCAGTTAAACTGGGATTCAAGGAAAGATGATGATGATGATATACTGACATAATACTATCTATATGCTGGAAAGCCACGTAATGCTCGTGATTTGCTGCAGGCGCTGGAAGCGAATCAGTTCAAGCTGAAAGAGGAAGTGGATGAGGCGGGACGTAGACTCAGCTTTCTACTCGACTATGCTATGCTACCACGTGAGTATCATATTACTTTCTGCTCGACTATGCTATGCTACCACGTGAGTATCATACTACTTTCTGCTCTACTATGCTATGCTACCACGTGAGTATCATACTACTTTCTACTCAACTATGTTATGCTACCACGCGAGTACCATATTACTTTCTGCTCGACAATGCTATGCTACCACGTGAGTATCATATTACTTTCTGCTAGACTATGCTATGCTACCACGTGAGTATCATACTACTTTCTACTCGACTGTACTGTGCTACCACGTGAGTATCATACTATGTATTCCGCACTAATTAGCTATAAATGTTTACCTCACACTGTAGAGATCAGTCGTTAGGCGTGCAATGCTTGAGTCTTGAAACTTTCAACATAGTAATAGGAGAACACTTGAAGAGATTATTTTAGCATTTAAATATATAAGACATTATGCTTGATATTAACGTGGACGACAGTAAAGTCTAGATATATTGTTGATATTAGTTTTTGAAAGGCAGATCCCGAGATATATGCTAGAACCAGGTTTGAACCTGGGGAGGAGGAGGAATATATGTTTATTTAAGAAAAGGAAAACGTCACACAAAATGCATGCAATCAGGCAAAAGGAATGCAAAATACACTTAAGCATTGTAACAATCTAACCATTAATAAATACACGAACAATAGGCCTTCAAAGAGAACGCGACCCGTTCCATCTTGTTGAACACCTACGTGTATCATCCAGAGTTAAAATGAACTGAGTCATAGGCCTATATCCAAAAAGGAAAGAAGTCACAAGAACAAAACTAAAGAAACAGTTGTCATTATTTACCAATAGAGTTAGTTTCATTTTAATTAGGAGGTTTTAATAGATAATATAAACAGGAAGAAACAGTTTTGGGGCGAATGTACTAAGCAGATTTTCGTTGTTTTATTAAAACAGATCTCTATGCATACTTAAGGTTGCATCGTTTGCGGTTTTAAGTTGCTTTAAATCACCTCATATCAAACTGTATTATTTTCATAATTAGAATTAAGCAGTGATATAGTTATTTAATATAACAAAGTCCAATATTTATTGTTTGAAACCATCACTAACGTCAAAAAGAGAAATTGCGTTGTTGTCAAATCTCCAATAGGTGATGATAAACGATGTATCATAAGTAAAGAATACCACTTACTGATTGATACATAAACTGTGGCTCTATCCCTCATTGTACGACTGGATAATAGCATTCCTATGATCTGAGACGAATAGAGAACTCCTGCACTGAATTAAGCGATTGTTTGATAGACGTATTGATTGATTGATTGATTGATTGTTATTTAAGCGATGGATATTCGACTGAACAACACGCTATTCCAGTGGCCGGAGAAGATCAACGCCACCCTGGAGCTGAACACTAACCGCGTGCAGGTGCGGAGAGAGAAAGCTGAGGAGCAGCTGATCAAGGACTCCGCCTTGTTCCTCGACCTGCTCAGCGAATACAACAAAGAGATAGAGACGTTCAGGAAGAAAGAGGTTCCAATTTCTCCTCTCAATGTTTCATTGTCTTTCTGGTACTCGTTGATCTCCTTAGTTAACAGCTTCCATACTTGTGATTATTGATTACCTTACGTGTAATTTATTCTTAGTTTAAATTTTAGTTACTATTTTTGTGGTGTTTGATTAATGCTGTATGTATACTGTAACATATAAATGATGGCTAGTGTAGATGAGATTGTTAAATAATTGTTTAATAATATTAGCAGTAATGCTAATATTACTGGACGTCAGAAAGGGCATTCGGTTGGTGAGCGCCTAGTCTCTAGAAATTGATTAAAAATTCTAATTCCGACCCTAGTGAAACTAGTTTGTCACGGAACTGTGTGTGATGTAACAGATGGCTAGTTTAGTTGAGATGAAGAACAATGTGGAGATCTTGAATAAGCTGTCACTGAACTGTGTGTGATATAACAGGTGGCTAGTTTAGATGAGATGAAGAACAATGTGGAGATCTTGAACAAGCTGAACTGTGTGTGATATAACAGGTGGCTAGTTTAGATGAGACGAAGAACAACGTGGAGATCTTGAACAAGCTGAACTGTGTGTGATATAACAGGTGGCTAGTTTAGATGAGATGAAGAATAACGTGGAGATCTTGAACAAGCTGTCACTGAACCTGGAGGCGGCGAGGAATGAGATGGACAGACTGAACAAGGACGAGCAGCTGTTGGGTAAAGACGTGACGAGATATCCTCAGCTTCAGGTCATGTTCCAGAACAAAGATCCCTATGACAAGCTGTGGATCAACGCTCTGAGCTTTACTGTTAAATATGAAGAATGGATGAATGGTAAGAGTTTTTATCCTTATTACATTTATGACACTCTTTGGGTCTGAATCGAATATAGTGAGTCATTCTTTATAATCCAGTTTCTCACGCGAAGGCGATGTAAAAGTTTTACGTGTAGCCATTTGTAGCTTGATAGTGACAGATCATACCTGCGCAAATGTATTCAATACAAAATTGTGATCTTGTAATTGTACTCTATTAGTTTTGACGGAAAGAATTGAGTTATTAATGTAGTCATACCTTAAAGTTTTGCTTTCCAGAGGTTAATAATATTTAAAATGACCTTTATTATAATTATAGGGTAAAACGTTTGTTAACTCGGAATAGGAAGAATAAGAATAAAGCTGAAAAACTGGTAAAGCTAATGTTAACGTCAGTTTCCTCGCTCGATAGCGATGTCAGTGACGGGCGAGCCCAGGATTAATAAACTTATAAATGTCGCTGAAAATGTGATTTTTCTGAAAGTCCTAAATCTTTTGCAGGGCCATTTGTAAAGATCAACGCAGAATCTGTGGAGCAGGAAGTGGGGGACATGTTTCGTGTCATGTACAAGCTAACAAAGTCATTCCTCGATCAGCCGGGTCCTCGAAATGTCGCTGAGAGAATGAAAGTCAAGATCGAAAAGTTTCGGCAACATTTGCCTCTGCTTAACATTATCTGCAACCCTGGCATCACAACCAGGCACTGGAAACAGGTTTAGCCTTCTGTTTTGTATTTCAATGTCATCGCTCAAACAATCTGTCTGTAAAACTTTCAAATATTGAATTATGAAATATTATTTTATAAGCCACGGCCAAGTTTATTGTTCAATTTCTGTCTAGAAAGTATGTCACTGGCGGGGAGTGCGGCGGATATATGAAGATGCTCCTACCGATCCACAGTAGGATAAGTTACTAACATGGTACAGGCCCGCATGAGTATTTATTATTAACCCTTATGAATGACATTTTTCGTAAGTTCTATTTATAGATCCCTCTCGCCTGATATAGTCTGCAAATATGCGATCCGGCTCATCTCTTCAATGTATAGTAAACACGATAAAGATCAAAAATAGGATTTCTAATTAAACGACTATGTCAAGGGGTCACGGTTCGACAATTAGACTTTAAAAGCAGGTTGATTGTCTTTATATATTCTTTGCTTACTGGTGTAGCGTTCAGTCTCGATGCTGGTGGTTATGTTTTTATCATATATTTCTGTCTTCAGCAGATCTGGTCAATTAATCGCTATTACGATCATCCAATCACTAAACCTCTTACAACATCTTATCTGCCTGTCTGTCTGTCTGTCTCTCTCTCTCTCTCTCTCTCTCTGCAATGTTTTCTTTTAACTTCATTGTACACTGGACTCCTGAGATCTCTTTCCACTCATGCTATTCTTTGAACTCAACCTATTTTTAATTACCTTTGTCTTTAGACGTATGTGATGCTCTATACTATTAGACGGTTTTATGTGTTGTGATGTAGATCAGCAAGGTCGTAGGCTTTACTCTAAACCCGCCTCCTGAGACCTCGCTCAACAGCATGCTCGACTATGGGCTCAGCAAATATCTAGACAGGTAATTGACCTTGTTGTGTTTAAAGAGTAAGATGACGATGATCATGTTGTGTTTAAAGAGTCAGTCGAGATTGAGATGGTATGGTCGTATTGTGAGAAAGGCGGATGAGGTTGTAGTAAAGAGAATTTGTAGGGAAGAGCTGGATGTTAAGCTAGAGAGAGGTAGACCACAATTGACGTGGGATGCGGTAATTAAAAATGACATGAAAAATACAGGATTGACTGATGATATGATGTGTGACAGGGATGACCTGAGAAAGTCTATTCGTATCCCGACCCGGGTTAAACTAGAATTGATTAGATGATGATGATGTTGTATTTAAAGCGTTGCACTGATGTCTAATGTTTTATATAGTACGTCTTTCTTCTTCTGTCTGCTCTTAGTTGGACTAGCTGGTAGATTCTTTGTCAGAGATTTTCATGGAGTCGTTCTCAGACGATGAAACTTCTGCCAGGTCGCTCATTATGACTGTAATTTATTACCACTTGCTGAACAAGAAAAATTACTAACTTTACAGTGAAGTGCATCATGTTCATACAGTGAGCCATTAACGGCTGCTTTATCATATTTAATGATCTACTATCATAACGGTTTGGGAGAGGATATAGCTGAACGGTTAGAGTGTGAGAGTTCGACTCGGAAGCCAGTGGCTTGGTTTCAAAATTCAGGTCAGTCAACAATAATTGGATATCTCCTAGAACACCTGGAAGGTTAATCATGTATCGGACCTTTCTGCCATTTGACTCTATTACAAAGTGAGGTATAATTAGTCTGCAGAGTAAAGGTTCGAAGATCAGTCACAGGCCATGACACTACTATAGAATTGGTCGATTTAAAAAAAACTGTTATGGCCTTTGGTAGGTTCTCATTGTTAATGTCAATTCATTCTTTCTATCATTCATTCAATCTATCATTCCAGAAATAAATGTCAATTAGAATTATTCAATAAATAATAAATAACAATGAATTTAACAAATTTAACACACTTAATTAAGAACAAATAAATAAACGAAAAAATGGAACGAAATTGGAACCGGGTAGGGAGTTCCAAATATTTATATCATACTATAACCGATGTTGGGAAATGTGAGACTGAAATATGCAGTAGGATTGCACAAGCAAAAACGGCCTTTGGTAATAGAAAAGAACTGTTAACAAAAAGTCTAAAGAAAGACACAAAGATAAAGATAGTGAAAACTTTGGTTTAGACCACGCTATTGTATGGATGTGAGACATGGACCTTAAGGAAGGAAGATATTAGGAAACTGGAGGCGTTGGAAATGTGGATTTGGATAAGAATGGCGAGGATTAGCTGGACTCAAATGTTACAAATGAGGAAGTTCTGGAGAGAGTTGGCACAGATAGACAGTTGATAAGTGTATTAAGAAATAGTAAGTAGAGTTGGATAGGACTCATTCTATGGGGGGAATGTCTATTAAAAGAGGTCATAGAAGGTAGAATGGAAGGAAAAAAAGGCAGGGGCAGGCCGAGATAAGGTATGTTAGATGATTTTGAAGACCCACTCATATGTGGAAATGAAGAGGAAGGCGGAAGACAGAGAAGAGTGGAGGCTTTTTATACCATGGACCTGCCAGTAGGCAGTGCACTAAGAGAGAGAGAATTAAGAACAATCTCACACTCTAACATTCAATGTTCTCTTGTGGTCTTGATATACTCAGTCGACATCTGGTGGTGCTTTGGTGTTGATGTTTGTGGTACTGAGTCTGCAAGAGACGTCCCTGACATTACCTTATGGTAAGGAATCGGACGTTAAATTCTTATTGGTTAATATAATAAAGTAGTGCATTTGTGAAGCTCGTAAAATGGTGCATTATTGCTAAATGGACAGTAGATAGTTAGAGACCATAGAGAGAAGTAGACCAACAAAATAAGTCGTAACTGATGTAACTGCTGAAATTCTGCTCGTCTAGAATATGAGAGACCAGTTGATCTCAATTTAAATGATTATTTACCACGTAACTACCAACCAAATCAACGATTGCTTTGTAGACTGGAAGAGATTGGAGCAGCTGCAGCCAAAGAATACTCGCTGGAGAAAGCGCTGGAGAAAATGAGATCTGAGTGGAAGGATCTCAAGTTTGAGTTTGTACCATATAGAGACACTGTAAGTCTATCTGTGGTTCATTGGCATAAAATCTTAAGCTCAGTTCAACGTCAGTTTCCAACCTCGAAGGTTTATTAATGGAGTCAGCACTGGACGTGAATCCTGCCCCGATAAATCCGCAGTCAGACCAAGTACTTTCACTCTATGTTCTCTGCCCTGTAATATTCTTATAATTATATGCCAATACTTCTATTTGTTGGAAACCAGTTATATAGCTTAAACTAATTAATAGTTAAAGATTTTTTAGGATATTTAATTATATTTTTAAAATTTATGTTACGAACTATAATTATTGTATTAAATTATAGTTAATATTTTGCTAAATGTTTTTTAGCAATTATTATCTAATTACATTTTTTAATAATAATAAAGTTGATTATTTGCTTGGTTAATTAATTAATTACTTTTTTGATTGATTGAGTGATTGATTGTGTAGGGAGTGTCTAAACGGACGGCTTTAGACTACATACAGATGCTGCTTGACAACCAAACTATCAGTGTTAACTGATTGATTGATTGTGTAGGGAGTGCCTATACTGACGGCAGTGGACGACATACAGATACTGCTCAACGACCACACTATCAATGTTAACTGATTGATTGATTGATTGATTAATTGATTATGTAGGGAGTGTCTATACTGACTGCAGTGGACGACATTTAGATACTGCTCAACGACCATACTATCAATGTTAACTGATTGATTAACTGATTGATTGATTGATTGATTGTGTAGGGAGTGTCTATACTGACGGCAGTGGACGACATACAGATACTGCTGGACGACCACACTATCAAGGCCCAGACGATGCAGGGCTCGCCGTTCATTAAGCCCATAGAGAAAGACATGAACGCCTGGGAGAGCAAGCTACAGTCCATGCAGAAAATCCTCGACAACTGGCTCAAGGTCTGCATTTAAACAACGTTCATTGCTAATATGAAAATAGCAGCACAATGCTAATACATTTGCAGTGACAAGTTTCACAGTCGCTCATGACAAGTTTAAAGGCTAATTACTAAAGCCTTGCTTAAAGTTAGTTTTCTCTATCGGAAGGATGTTAGTGACGGGACTAGCACGGATTTGAACCGGTAGACGAACAACTTGTCGACATACTACTGGTTCAGCCCCACTTGACAAAAAGGACAAGCTCAGCGATTTGTCAATTTCTTTACCATAGGATTGTAATATTCTTGGGCGTGATTATAATTTGCAGTACAGTGTCCTATGATGTGGATCTATATTATAGTACTGTTTCATTTTTTATAGAGGCCTATGATGATTATGTGTTATATTACAATGTTAAATGACGTGATTATATGTTGTACTACTGTATCAGGTGAGTACATGACAATAAATGTTCAGATTGTGTAGTTATATATTACATTGCAGCCTCAGGTGACGTGGTTATATATTTATTACATTTCAGTGTCAGGCGACGTGGTTATATATTACATTACAATGTTAAGTGACGTGGTTATATATTATATTACAGTGTCAGGTGAAGTGGTTATATATTATATTTCAGTGTCAGGTGAAGTGGTTATATATTACATTACAGTGCCTGGTGACGTGGTTATATATTACATTTCAGTGTCAGGCGACGTGGTTATATATTACATTACAATGTTAAGTGACGTGGTTATATATTATATTGCAGTGTCAGGTGAAGTGGTTATATATTATATTTCAGTGTCAGGTGAAGTGGTTATATATTACATTACAGTGCCTGGTGACGTGGTTATATATTACATTTCAGTGTCAGGCGACGTGGTTATACCTGGAGCCCATATTCAGCTCTCAGGACATCATAGCTCAGATGCCTGAGGAGGGGAGACTGTTCGCCATAGTTGACGGGCACTGGAGGAGCATCATGACGGAGGCGGTGAAGGACACAAACTGTCTGGTGGCCACTGATCAACCCAACATGCTCGCCAGGCTGAGGGAGGCCAATGAACTCCTAGAGGATGTTCAGAAAGGCTTGAACAACTATCTAGAAGTCAAGCGACTTTATTTCCCCAGGTCTGATAATATATTTTATATAAGTGATTCTACGTCTGTGTCCTAGTCTGACTGAGACGTTTGTCTTGCCTCTAGCAACACATTCGCTGCACGTTCAGTGCAACAGAACATGAAATTACTTTTCCATATAGTATTTTTGCATTATTTTTCATGCAAATACTATGCCAGGTGATAAAAGTGAATTTTGTTTGTATAAGTAATGATTCAGACCTAAGAGGTTCGGATAGTCAATGGTGATCAGTTAAGTTTCAAATTACGGATCAGTACGATTCAATTCATAGATTCTCATGCCACTGTTAGTTAAACTCAACAAAGATAAAACTGACGTTAAGCGGTGGTAGAGTTAATGAGTTAGTTTATTTCAAAACAACAACATATAACGTAGAAACACAAAATATTCAAAAGGGTAAAAGTATATATTTTGTAGTCATCTATATAATTAAAACTTCTGTTACTCTTTGAAGATACTCTAATACCTAAAGAAATGTTTTTCCTGAGTGATCGTACGGCTGTGCACTTCATTACACTGGTAATAGTGCAAATTAATATAAACAGAAACACATATTTAAACGAAAAAATTGACATTTCTTATGGTAATGTAATGTAAGAGTCGGGACCACTGAAGAATAGACTACCGTAAGCCACATGAGCTATAAGAGGCGACTAAGGGACAATTAACGAAAGCTAAAAGAAGTCAATTAACTCATCTGAATTTCTGAAAAACTATAAGAGCTCTGAACGAAAAGTTGTTTCTGATGACGTATATTTTAGATTTTTCTCATTTGGTAATGATAAATCTTAACAAGTGATTATGTTAGTGATATTTTTGTGCACCAATATTAACTAACTGATATGTTTACACAGGAATTATGCATCTAAGGACAGACTGTAATATCCTGGTTATGTTTAGAAGTCTTGTGCCTGCGAGGAAGATCTTTAAACAGAATTTTATATTATAGATTTTATTTTTATTATTTAGTAAAGCATTGATTGCTGAAAATCTTTTTTCTCTGGTGATAGGTATTAACTATGTTGATAACCCTACACTAAAAGCGCCAGTATATAATAATAATAATTATACATTTATTACCATGATATGTAATTATATATATATATATATATATATATATATATATATATATATATATATATATATATTCCTTTTGCCTAATTCTATAAGTAATTGTCTTAGAGCTCAATTTAGCTCAATTTATGCACAGCCTATTTGCTTTTGTGGTTCTTGTTTCATTGTTCATTGTTGTATGTGTGAGATTCATGTATGGGTTATTGTGCCTGAAATAAAGCAATAATATATATATATATATATATATATATATATATATATATATATATATATATATATATATATATATTTGGTATATAATAGCGTACTGATGACTAATCGGTAGTGCTGAATTGACTGCACAGGTTTTTCTTCCTGTCTAACGATGAGCTGCTGGAGATCCTTTCTGAGACGAAGGACCCACTGCGGGTGCAGCCACATCTCAAGAAGTGTTTCGAGGGCATTGCCAAGCTCGAGTTCACTCCGGCTGATCTGGAAATCATCGGAATGATTTCATCGGAGGCCGAGTCAGTCGCTTTCGCTCACAACATTAGCACCAGCGCAGCCAAGGTTAGTCCACTAGTGCATTCAGGATTAGTCCACTTGCCCAACCGAGATTAGTCCACTAGCGCATTCAGGGTTAGTCCACTAGCTCAGCCAAGATTAATCCACTAGCGCATTCAGGGTTAGTCCACTAGCTCAGCCAAGGTTAGTCCACTAGCGCATTCAGGGTTAGTCCACTAGCTCAGTTAAGGTTAGTCCACTAGCGCGTTCAGGGTTAGTCCACTAGTTCCAGAATTTTAGTCCACTAGCACGGCCAATGTTGTTCCACTAAAGCAGCCATAGTAAGTCCACCAGCTCATGATATTCCACCAGCGTTGCCATGATTTGTCCACTAGCTCTTGAATATTATTCCGCCAGTGCATCTAGGGTTAGTCCACAAGTGCATGAATACTAGGCAAACAGCTCAGCCAAGGTTAGTCGACTAACTCATGAATGTTAGTCCACCGTCGCAGCAGCCAAGGTTAGTCCACTAACGCTTGAATGTTAGTCTGCTAGCACATTATGTAGTCAGAATTACTTCTGTTGATTGCTTAGTAATTTGCTGATGCAGTCAAGGTTAGTTAATTTTTGTAGTTAGGGTTAGTTCTCTTATGTAGTCAAGGTCATTGCACTTGTGCAGTCAATTTAGGTAGCTTATGTTGACAGGGCATAGTCACTTTTGTCCTCAAAGTTAATGCACTTGTGCAGTCAGGGTTAGTGGACTTGTGCAGTCAGGGTATATTCACTGTTTTAGTCAGAGTTAATACACATGTGTAGTCAGGCTAATCCACTTACACATACAAAATATTAAAAAAAATTGGAGTATGAACTTCCTGTTACAGCTCCTGGCTTTGAATTTACGCTTCAAATCTATGGTCTTTTAATTCACTAACTGGTATACATGTACGATAAAAATCCTCTAAATTTCACTCACTGAAATTAACCATGCTTTATTAATTTTTCTTTCTTATGGTTAACCATATTATACGTTAGGATTTGCAGTTGAACTGTTCTAAAGAAGTCAATTTAAGATAGCATTAGATGAATTATAATTTTTTTAATTATCTATAATTTTTGTAACTACCTGCAACATTAGGCGTAATTTAAACGTAATTCAAATGTTAGAGGTTGATATAATGTGTTATAAGATTATAGGATTTTGTTATTTATTGTTGTTGTTATCAAGGCATGGTGGAGAAGTGGTTACTGCAGGTGGAGGACACTGATGTTGTTGTTGTTGTTATCAGGGCATGGTGGAGAAGTGGTTACAGCAGGTGGAGGACACTGATATTGTTGTTGTTGTTACCAGGGCATGATGGAGAAGTGGTTACAGCAGGTGGAGGACACTGATGATGTTGTTGTTGTTACCAGGGCATGGTGGAGAAGTGGTTACTGTAGGTGGAGGACACTGATGATGTTGTTGTTGTTGTTACCAGGGCATGGTGGAGAAGTGGTTACTGCAGGTGGAGGACACTATGATACTAAGTGTACGTAAGGTGATCAGTGAGTCGATAAACTCGTACGAGACGACTGACAGGAAGAGATGGGTGTTGTTGTGGCCCGGTCAGGTCGTGCTCTGCACCAGCTCCATCTTCTGGACCACCGAGGTCACTGCCGCCATGACCGCTCAGAATGGCGTGGCGGTATGTGTGTCTCCTATAATGTTGTCTTTAATTATACACCTATATATAATTATCTGCTTGAAAATAGGCCATATATTCAGATTCAACAGAAGCGCTAAGTCTTCAAGCTGTCTCACTGTAGTAGCGCTATAGTCTGCTTCTTGAGGCATTGTTTAGCAGCCCTTTCTATTAGCATTAAATTCGTGTAATTCGCCTGATCCAAGAGCGAGAAGGAGAAAGAGAAAGCTTAGAGGGTAGCCGAGAATTATTCATTTTTGTATAATTCTATCCTTACCGAGAATATAGAAATAAATTGATGCGGTATTTATACAAATTTAACACATACATGTTCTCCAGGACTACCTGAAGAAGTGTAATCAGCAAATTGAGGATTTGGTGGATTTGGTGAGGGGTAAGCTGGACAGTGGAGTGAGAATAACACTGGGGGCTCTCACCGTCATAGATGTGCATGGTAAGAGTTCTGCTTCATAAATCAATCAATCAATCAACCAATCGATAGGTCATTATATTGATAATTGCATCATCAGATGAGTCATGATGAAATGATGAACAGGTTTAGCTGTTCATCATTTGAACGAAATTAAGCAACGTCGCTCCCGGTTAGTACTTTGTGGGAGAGCGTCTTGGAAGACCGCGTTTTAACTTAATGAAAAATAATTCCCAGAGTGATGGAAGGTTATTCTCAAATCCGCGCCGGCTGCAATAGATACGCCAACAAAAGACAACGATTACCAATAATAATGAAGGGAAAGAATTAAATAACGAAAACAACAAAAACAGCAACTAAGAAAGGAAACTTTGTAAGCACATGTCATGTGCGTACTCATACGAACGAAAAGATTTAATTATTCATTCACTGATTTATTGACTGATGTATTCATTGATTGATTGATTGACTGATTGATTGACTGATTGATTGACTCAGCACGTGACGTGGTAGCGACTCTGGCAGCTCGAAACATAACGAATGCAAACGACTTTGACTGGCTGAGTCAGCTGCGCTACTACTGGACAGGCGAGGACGTGATGGTGCGCATGATCACCACCGAACTCGTCTACGGCTACGAGTATCTGGGTAACACACCCCGCCTCGTTATAACACCCCTCACTGATCGCTGCTATAGGTGCGTATCGCTCTCCCTCTCTATGTCTATGTGTGTGTCTCTCTCTCTGTCTCTTGTTTCTTTCTCTGTATCTCTCTCTTCCTATCTGGGTAACACATCCGGCCTCGTTATAACACCCCTCTCTGATTGATCGCTGCTATTGGTGCGTATCAATCTCCTTATCTGTCTATGTCTCTTTCTCTCTCTCTCTCCTTCTCTCTCTCTCTCTATATATATATATATATATACCTAAATCTCTCTCTATCTGGGTAACACACCCCACCTCGTCAACACACCATTGATTGATCGCTGCTATAGGCTTTCATCTCACCGTCTCTCTCTCTGTCTCCCTCTCTGTTCTCTCACTCTCTCTTTCTTCTCTCTCTCTCTTTCTCTCTCTCTCTCTCTCTCTCATTTCAAGGCCTGGATATTACGCCCTGTCTGAGACTGTCTTTTTATTGGTCACTGCGATAGTTGCTTATCTCTCGCTCAGTGTACTCATTGACTATAAATTTACGACTATGTGTTACAGTGTCTCAGTTTTCTGATCAATTCCCTTTAATCTGTCCTCATCTGGTGGTACCCGACTTCTGGTGAATTACGTTGACGTAACTAGTCAAAGTCTTCGCCACTGGCTGAAGCCAGTGGCGAAGACTTTGGACCGCGGATCAGTAGGTGCGGGGTTTAAATCCTGGGCTCGCCCGTCACTGACATCGCTTTTAAGTGAGGAAACTGACGTTAACCTTAGCTTTACCAGCTTTTTACTTTACCAAAGGACCTTCCAAATGACAAAATATTGCAGAGTTAAAGAGAGAGAGAGAGAGAGAGAGAGGCGTAGATTCTGTGCCTCATTTAGATCATTCGTATAAACCGTTAATCATGTGTATTTTCTGGTATTTTTTGCATTGGTGTATTTTCACTATGCTGGATCGTATAACATAATCCATATCTTGCACTTTTTAAATACGAGTGTTCTCAATACTGTTCGCTGTGCAGAACGCTGATGGGAGCTCTGAAGTTGAACCTCGGAGGAGCGCCCGAGGGTCCGGCAGGCACGGGCAAGACTGAGACATGCAAAGATCTCGCCAAGGCTGTCGCTAAACAGGTGCCAGCCTGACTTGTTATTAGTTACTTATTATTAGTTATTGTTATTAGTTATTAGTTACGATTAGTTACTTGATCTCTGAGGTTTGCATATAGGTAAGTAATTTGAGGAATTACTAAGCTTTTATGTGCAGTATAATGCAATACAACGAAGTTTTAACGTCCATGTTCCTCATTCAAAAATAATGGCCGAGATTTCTTAAGCGAAAGTTTTAACTTCAAGCCACTCCACCAGAACGCACTTAAATATGCACAGATCGAAAAGTAATACTTAAAAATGGAAGTACCTAATATAGTAGTTAAGTTACATTTTAATTCACACGTCCATGACATCTAGTTCAGATGTGAAAGTTAGGCCTCTATTAAATTAAAGGGTTGTTAATAAATTCTATAATAATCAGTATTATTGATAAGCAGATAACATAACTGTTAGCCCACTGTTAGGTAATTGTTAGGTAGTTGTTTCTAATTGTAGTAGTTACGTACTGTAACGGTGAGTTAATACAACCGTTATGTAATTTAGTAGCTAGGCTATCTTGTAATTAAGTAAAGAGTGCATAAGGCTATAGTTATTGGTGTTATTATTCAGAGGTAAATTATGCAATGATCTTGACCTGTAGAGAGCTATACTTGATTTATTTATTTTCTACTTGATCGTGACACTGTCTCTCTCTCTTCGGTTTGAATGTTTTAAAATCTCTCAAAATTTTGATGGCGCAGAACTGTTTGTAGTTATACGTTACTCTTGCACTCCCTTAACATCGTTCTCGGGCGATGAACTGGACGTTAATTCTTTATTGTATTGTAATCCAAACGTTCAGTGCGTCGTATTCAACTGCTCTGACGGCCTGGACTACAAGGCGATGGGCAAGTTCTTCAAGGGACTGGCTCAGGCAGGCGCCTGGGCGTGCTTCGACGAGTTCAACCGCATAGAGCTCGAGGTGCTGTCTGTCATAGCGCAGCAGATCCAGTGCATTCAGATGGCCATCAACGCAGGGCTCAAGCGCTTTGTGTTCGAGGGGACGGAGCTTTCGCTCAACCCAACCTGCACCATGTTCATCACCATGAACCCGGGCTACGCCGGCAGGCAGGAGCTGCCAGATAACCTCAAGGTTTTTCTGAATACTTAGACAGTCTTTACACCCTTATATCGTCTGTTACAATATACTGACGAAGCTATTTCTGTTAGTATGATAACGTTGAATATGTTCACCACTGTTATTAATGGAGTTTAGATGAAATTTTTAATTTGTAAGAGGCGAATAGTGGAGGTATTGCACACTTTAGCGTGATCTCTGAAACTTACTCTGTGTCATAGATCCTTTGGTCATTCAAATTTTAGTCCTACAGAAATCTTACCACATCGGTCGCAAGCTACAGAGGGCTTAAGTACTTTGTACTTTACTGCTCATAGACCAGAGATTTCGTTTAGAGTGTGTTCTAAATTATTCTGATTAATTTATTTCATAGATTGATTGGTTTATTTCTGGTCACTGTTTTGTTCAATGATTTATTTATTTAAATGATTGATGGTTTTGTATTTGTAGGTACGGTTTCGCAAAATGATTTGCTTAAATATTTGATTGTTTGATTTGGTAGGTACTGTTTCGCACAGTGGCTATGATGGTGCCTGACTATGCTCTCATTGGAGAGATCTCGCTCTACTCCATGGGATTTGTTGATGCTCGCAGGTAATAACATGCTATCAGTCAGTCCACCAGTACATTCAATTGTCTGTAAATCAATGGCTGAGTCATTGGTATGACTGATTAGGCTTCGTACTTGCAGATCATTATATTGGGGTTCAGATGCTTGCTTGGCCCATCTTAGATTTTCTTTTTCAACAGATGAAACTGACTTTGAGATTTAATCAATAAGTGAAATCCATTCAAATCTATCAGTAAGATCCTTCAGTCAGTGAATTGTCTCAGGTAGCCAACTCTATCATTTAGTTCTTTTCTGCCTAGTTATACTATTGACATAACGCACCTATTCGCAGAGTTTCCTTGATTAGTTGCTGGTTTTGTAAATGTTATTTTTTCCGCCACTCTGTGAATATTAGCAATAGTTGCCTACCCACTGAATTGCTGCTAGTCGCTCATCTAAGTACTAAACGAGTCCGTTGTTGCATAACTTCCGTTGTAGTGCACATGCTCTATCGTGTGCGTTAAACTGTGCTTTGAATTTGTCCGATAAATTTGTGCGTTGACTTATCGTTAAAGTGCGTTGAATTTATGAGAGATATCGTCATTTATATATCGCTGCAGCCTGCCTATATATCGGATAGTTAGACTTATTAACTACTTTCTTATGACAATGTGTGCTTACAAGTGCCACTAAAGGATAAAGATGTCACTGTACCGATGCATATTTCTCCTACTGTATGCTTCAATCCTTCTAAAACCTACTTCATCTAAAAGCATATCACCCCCGTCACAATGGCTCTGATTGACTGATTGATTGACTCATTAATTGATTTATTTATTTATTCGTTTATTTATCGATTGATTCTATAACTGATTGCTATATGGTAGTCTGTCACAGAAGATAGTAGCCACGTACAAGCTGTGCTCAGAACAGCTCTCCTCACAGCATCACTATGACTATGAATAACTGATTGAATGATTGACTGATTGATTGACTGATTGATATGTTCAATGATTGATTGACTGATTGCTATATCGTAGTCTGTCACAGAAGATAGTAGCTACCTACAAGCTGTGCTCAGAACAGCTCTCCTCACAGCACCACTATGACTATGGTATGAGAGCCGTCAAGTCTGTCCTGACGGCCGCTGGTAACCTGAAGCTAAAGTTCCAGCAGGAGAATGAAGCCGTGCTGCTGCTCAAGGCCATCATGGACGTCAACTTACCAAAGTTTCTTGCGCAGGTTTCTACGATAGTACTACGTAGAGTAGTTCTGCTAACAGGTCTGATGCATGAGACATAGCATGGAGATCTAGAGAACAATTACTATCTACAGGCTACAGCTACGTTTAACGTCAGTTTTCTCCCTCGAAGGAATATCAGAGACGGAATGACACTGATAGTTGATTTAATTGTTGAACTTTAAATCAACTAAGATACGATGAATCTTTAATGTCATTTAAACTGGAAATCTCTTAGATGAACCAGTAATTGTTGTCCATGCTCCCTGTTGCCTCATGCGAACTCAAAGCCTTAGTGCATCGAGTCATACGTTAAATTTATCTTTTATCTTTATGCTAATATTGTGTGCGTGCAAGATATGTTGTCAATGTGCACACAGTAGTAACTTTGCTGTTTGAATATATGAAATAACATTTCTTTATGTAGATTTTCCTTTTTTGTGTTTTACGTTTACAGGACAGCATTTTTATTCATACAGGCGTATCATTGCATTATGCTTGCACTAATGCAAGGTATGCATTAATGCAATGCAAGGATAAGCCATTAAGTTATGCATACATGGCATACCATAATGTTATGCTTATAGAAAATACTATTCTGTTAAGCATATAGGAAATGCCGTTGCTGTTGCAATAGATAGCGTAGCGTTGTTTTGAGCATAAGGTTCAGTTTATAACTTTATTTTGTGCATTCTGAACTTGCTGTTATTTCTTTTTCCTTTGCATTTAGGACAACCCATTGTTTTTTGCATACAAGACATACCGTAAGTTTTGCATGCAGGACATGTACCCTTTTTTATTGCATACAGGACATACCCTTATTTTTTGCATACAGGACATACCCTTGTTTTTTGCATACAGGACATACCGTTGTTTGAAGGCATTATCTCAGATTTGTTTCCAGGCGTTGAGAAGCCTCAGCCTGACTTCGGTGTCTTCCTCACGGCTCTCAAGAAGCACATAGAGATACGAAAACTGCAGGCTCATCCGTGGTTCATTGATAAAATCATTCAGGTACATTATCTACATGGATGAATCAGGTGTAAATCAATAAATCAGTGCACCAATCAGTCGATCGACCTATTATTCAAAAAGGCAATTAATTAAATATTAATTGCCTATAAATTTTTGACTATTGACTATAAATGATTCATATTTGGCAAATAATAAAGTAATAAATAAATAAATCAGGCTGCCGATAGATCACTTAGTTAATCAATCAATCGATCATTCAAGCAAAAAACGAATCTGAGTATACCCAGGTTCATAGAGAAAATCTCTCAGCTGTTACTAGTCCAGGTTTCCACTTTCCACAAGCTGTTGTGCGAATCTCAATTTAGGTGATGGTTTACTATACATGTAAATATTTTTACACTATTTTCAGCAACTGCAATTAAGTAAGATTGATATTTTGTATGGTTACACCACTCCATATGGTCATTTATCATCAGCTGATGAATTAAAGCTTGCCCATGCTGGCTAACTTATATTAATTGTATTGTATTTAATTGATTAATTTAGCTCATTGAATGAATTTAAGATAATGTTATTTTTATATAAAAAATAAATAAATAAGTCAATTAATTAACTAATTGGTGTGATATATATTTGGTTATATTTCAAAAGATTTTTGATGAATTTTAAATTATTTTTTTAAAATTGATTTCTTGATTGATTTATTATGTATTATGTTGATTTATTATGTTAATTTCTATTATGTTAATGATAAAAGGAGCTGACGTTGATGACGTAGTAGAGTGATTTTAATTAATGTACAGGGTGGTCCAGTATAAATGAAACTACTTTGAAGGCTAATAACTTTGACAATTTTTATCCAAACGTCTTACACGATACATTAAATTAAAGACAATTCTCTTTTTTCTATTCACCTGCTAAACACCTAAGATATACTGTTACACATGTTTGAGCAATTATCATTAGTCGCCGATATGTAATTTTGAATGAAATTGCGTGAAAACTCAAAATCTAAAAATTAAGAATTCAAGATTATGAATTAGGCCTTAACTATTTTAAAAAGCGCATTGCAATTTCTATCAATGTCCTAAATGAATTGAGAATTAATTGAACAAATGTTCAATGTGTCCACCATGTGCCCGAAAAACTGCATTCACCCGCTGGGACCTCTGACCAATTGCCGAGTCCACGAGTGTCTGACCGATCTCAGCCCAACGGAGGACAATGACTCGTTTCAAATGTTCAACGTCGGGAATTGGTTCACGATAGACTAATTGCTGAAGACAATAGTAATCGATCGAATAGTAAAAATCGGGTTAAAATCAGGGGGGGGCTATTAGGTGGCCAGTTCTACGGTTCAATAAACTCTGGCAGGTTTACTTTCATACAGGCGATCGTTGATATGACATGAAAATTACATATCGGCGACAAATGATAATTTTTCACACATGTGTAACAGTATCTACTAAATAGTTAGCAAGTTAATAGAAAAGAGAATTTTCTGAATTGCCTTTAACTTAATGTATAAAGTATGGCGTTTGGATAAAAATTGTTAAAGTTATTAGCCTTCAAAATAATTTCATTTATTCTGGACCACCCTGTATATTGCTTGACAGTAAAGTATAGTAGAGTGATTGAAATTAATGTATATTGCTTGATAGTAAAATTTAAGGTTATATTAACTTACAGTATTTTGCTGAATGACTGGTTCAATGACTTACTGATTTGATTGAATGATTGACTGATGGATGGTTTGATTGCTTCTGTGATTGATTGATTGTACTGGTAGATTTACGAGATGATACTGGTTCGCCACGGTCTGATGATAGTGGGAGAGCCACTGGGAGGTAAGACAGTGGCCTATCAGGTGCTGGCCGATGCTCTAACAGATCTCAAGGAGTCGGGAGAGATGACCGAGTACAACGTTTTGTATAGAATCATCAACCCTAAAGCAATCACCATGGGTCAGCTGTATGGACAGTTCGACCAGGTCTCACACGAGTGGACCGATGGTTAGTAACGTCTTGATAGCGTAATAATGTCTTAATAGCGTAGGGGCAACGTCATGAAGTTTTAAATGACAGATCCTGAGGTGAATTGAACCCTCGTGGGTTCGAATCCCAGCCGCGGTGATCTGAGAGTAAAATCTCGGACATTCACTGGACTGGTTATACAGAAAATGGTCTAAATTGCCTAACGGTTTAAACGTGTGCTATTAAAAGTGATAGATATCAATATAGTTGATCATTTCAATATAATACGTGTTTACTTTAACTTTAACTTTTTTTTCTTACTAAATATGCGTAATAACTTTAAGCGTATTAACTTTCAAATGATACGAAACTGGTAAAATGGCTGACTGTGGTTTGTGCCACCCGCGTACTGACTAATCCACAGTCAGAAACCATGCCTAACATGTTATAGATTTGGCTAAAATATAGAAGTTAATATAATTACAGACTTCGAAGAAGTTAATATAATTTACCGACTTCGCCACTGGCTCGAGTCAGTGGCGGAGTCGGTAAGATATTAGACCGCGGATCAGTAGGTGCGGGTTCAAATCCTGGGCTGGCCCGTCACTGACATCGCTTCGAATGAGGAAACTGACGTTAACCTTAGCTTTTAGCTTAGCTTTAATTAAAACTATTGACTATATGGTAATGGCTCTAATTTTGTGTGTATCTACACATGAATATCGTATCATCGATTCTAAATTCGATTACGACAGTGCATTGTTTGACAGTTTTATAAGAACAGATTGACTTTAATTAATTCTACAATTTACTCATATTTATAGTGTTTTGTATTGCAATATTATTTAACAATATTACTATCAATAGGCAGAACCTCGGAACAACTGTACTATTATGTAGGTGACAACAACAGCACCATGCATGACATACGAAGAGATTGTTGCTGATATAATGTTTGATGTTTCATAGATGCATCAGTTTATACACTATGTTTTTTATAACTGATACCCCGTATGTTTTAACAATAAAATCGTAAGGAGTTGACCGATGGTATTGAACGTTACACTACCTGACCAACAACCAATTCTACAAAACATGGAGAAATTTCGTTTGAATATTTTTAATTAATAGCATGAAAATAGTTTTCCGAACAGGAGTGGGGTCAGATAAAAAATTTTTAGTACAGATTACGGGCGTGTTACTTGCAGCTTAAAATTATTTCTATAAAAATAATAGCGAACACGTCACATAAACATTCAGCTAATGCCATTTTGAAGAGCAATCATTTATTTTCAAAGCGACGTAAAATACGTGCTGATATGTTCTTAATTGACAAAGTTATTGAACTTTTAATGCTTGAAATAAAAGCTAACCCCATGCAGGGATTGTTTCTCTTATCCTAAACGGATAAGAGAGCGGATAAAGTGGATCATATTTCATGGATCTCTGGGTGCTGTGTGATCTTATTGATGATTGAATAATTGATTCATCGACTTATTGGTAGATTGATTGACTGAATGATTGACTGATTGATTGACTGATTGATTGAAATAGGTGTGCTAGCAAATACATTCAGAGAGTACGCTTCTAATACAGAGCTGGAGAGGAAGTGGATTATATTTGATGGACCTGTGGACGCAGTGTGGATTGAGAACATGAATACCGTACTGGATGATAATAAAAAGGTATTTTCGCGATACACTTTAACATTCGTTAATTTCAATACAAATTACTATCTAATCATTCAACGCTAAAGTGGAAGAATTGTTTACTATACATAATATATTTCCTAAATTTCTGTTGGATAGATACTTTTACTACACTTCTGGAGGCATTCAAAATTGTAACCATACGACTATATGTGCAGCCAAAAACAATAAAAAGATAACAAAAATTTGAATGAAATACTATTATGATAAAATGTGATTGTATTATAGCTGTGCTTGATGAGCGGTGAGATTATTCAGATGTCAGTTAACATGAATCTGATCTTTGAACCCGCAGATCTGGAACAAGCTTCCCCTGCCACCGTCAGTCGCTGTGGTATGAGATGTCTGCTATACAGTAAAACCAAGAAGTAACCCAGACAAATATTAAAGCGAAAAGTAAATTTTGTAATAACACACGACTATAGTCTGCCTCTCAATTCTTGACTCTTAACGTGAATTTGCATCTTGAGATCGCTGTAAGAGAGAGAGAGAGAGAGAGAGATAGAGAGAGAGAGAGAGACAGCTAGAGAGGGAGAGAGATAGAGAAAGATAATAGAGAGAGAGCGAGAGGGAGAGAGAGATGAGAGCAATATTATTCAAGTCAAACAAGCAACTAAAAGATACTGTCTGTATGAGTATCGTTGTTAATGCAGACTGTCAGAGAAATTGCTACATACCCGACCTTATAAAGTAGAGCAAACGATTCATGTATACAAATTTTGACTGTAACATAACAATTTACAATATAGGCTATCCGGCATCCTGTACACTGACTTTACTTGCTGTGTTATAAGAAACACCCATGACGATGTAACAACTGAAGTAAAGGATATAATGATTATGACAATACAATCAACATCGTCGTTGTACTTCATTCTTCGACTCAATTTGCTACGTGTTGGTTTAAATAAAAAAATCATTACTCAATTTAATTTCAAAATCAAACTATTCCTTAATTTAAATCGAACGAACAATAAAACGAAATACATATTATATTAAATCAAATCAATTGATTTATTGTGATTTTTTTAATAGACTAATATCTTGTGCTGCTTAGGAATGATATACCTAGAGCCTGACCAGCTTGGGTGGAGACCCTTTAAGGATTCGTACATGCAGCATTTGTGCCCTGACACACTGACCGAGGAGCACCGCGAGTCGCTGAATGACTTGATGGAGTGGCTGATACAGCCGAGCCTCGACTTCATCAGACTCAACTGTAAGATGTTGATAGAGACGTCACCGATACATCTCGTCGTCACACTGCTGAGGCTCTACCACTCGTTGCTCGATGAGATAGCAGCCTCGGGGCAGGATGGGCACGAGACCCTCAGTGGACCGCAGGTTACGTGGATTATATAATGCAATACTATGTTATGTAGTAAAATATAATATAACTTAATACGTTACTATACGATATAATAATAATAAAGGTTTAACATCCGTTTCCTCATCTACGGATGATGTCAGGGACGTCCCCACAGCACACATCACTACAAACTAATTCGCCTAGACCAATCTGCAAAAGAAATGTGCTGAGGAGAAAGATGTGTGCTGAGGAGAAAGATGTGTGCTGAGGAAAATACAATAGCCTATACATGTATATAATACAATAGATTGCAATACAATATGATGCCACTCGGTGAGATAGTAACCTCTCAGGCAGAATGGGCACGAGCGGTCCACAGGTAACGTGTATAATACCTATACAACTCTGTTCAGTGTAATATTTGACATGCATAATGTAATACAGTACAATGTAATGTCCAAGCGTGTAGCATGTAGAAGATTTCTTAGTTATAGGTCAATCTTGAGATAATGTTGTATTGTGTATTACAGATAATGTTGTACTATGTATTACAGATAATGTTGTACTGTGTATTACAGATAATGTTGTACAGTGTATTACAAATAATGTTGTACTGTGTACTACAGATAATGTTGTACTGGGAATTACAGATAATGTTGTACTGGGAATTACAGGTAATGTTGTAATGTGTATTACAGATAATGTTATACTGTGTATTACAGATAATGTTGTACTCTGTAATACAGATAATGTTGTACTGTGTATTACAGATAATGTTGTACTCTGTAATACAGATAATGTTGTACCGTGTATTACAGATAATGTTGTACTGTGTATTACAGATAATGTTGTACCGTGTATTACAGATAATGTTGTACTGTATATTACAGATAATGTTGTACTGTGTATTACAGATAATGTTGTACTGTGTATTACAGATAATGTTGTACTGTGTAATAGAGATAATGTTGTACTGTGTATTACAGATAATGTTGTACTGTGTATTACAGATAATGTTGTACTGTGTATTACAGATAATGTTTTACTGTGTATTACAGATAATGTTGTATTGTGTATTACTGACAGGTCTATCATGCGATTTTGTGTACTGATGATTCTGTGTTGTGTATTATATATAATGCTGTATTTATACATGTATGAAGGATGATGGTGTGATCAAGTGTTTCAGCAATGATATGTTTATGTATTTCATATAATGCTGGTTTTTTATTACAGATAATGCTTTGGCTACAAGGTCTGTTTCAGTTTGCGCTAGTCTGGTCAATAGGCAGCACCATCACTGGCGACAGCAGAAAGAAGTTTGACGTTTACTTCAGAAGCCTTGTCAATGGGTTGGATGCTAACTATCCAAAGCCAAAGAGCTGCAAGATATCTAAGGTAATTGCATGCTCTCGTAGTGTGTTCATATAAAATAGGCACCAACTCTTTATGATTATGCGGTGTTAATAATAATAATAATAATTGTAATAGTATTAATAATAATAATAGTAATAATAATAACCATAACTATCCATAACTTTGCAAAGATTTAATACAGTCTGCTTCAGCAATTCTTAAAAGCAGCTGCGATTCAGCATGTATTGCTCGAATCGTTTTTATCAAGCCTCTGGTTCATTACACCCGGGGTAATAATTTAAAAAAGAAATAATAATAATAACTGAATAATAATAATACAATAATAATAACATTAATAATAAAGGTTTAACGTCAATTTTCTTATTCAGGAATGATTTCATTGACATTTTATAAATAAGTTTGTCAAAATTCTATCACAGAAGTCAATTAGAAAATAAATAATTGTCTATTGGCTGTTATGATTGGCTGTAACAAGAAATAAGTGGCTGTTAAAAATTATGTTGAAAAATACACTTGAAGCATACCACTTAGTCTATTGGTTTATTATTTTAAGTTTGATTGATTCTGAACAGAACAACACATTCCCAGAGAAGGGTAGTATCTACGACTTCAGCTTTCAGAAGTTAGCCAGTGGACAGTGGATTGATTGGATGGATACATTTGATAAAGCCAGTCAGATTCCAGCCACTGCCAAAGTATGTTTTGCACACCACATACACATTCACAAACACGCACGATAGGCGGGCTCTCGTAAACGCACATACGCACATGTATGTGTATCTGCAAAGTATCTCTGAAACTCTTATTTCATACCTCGTAATGATGATTCGTTTACTAAATTTTAGTATAGTAGTTGTTCTGAAAAAATTACTGTAGAATTATTTTCTCTTTGTCTTCATCACTCCTGTTTGGTTGCTTTTAACGTAAACTAGCTTCGGTTTGTATTGGTTTGGTTGTAACCAAAACTAGTACTATTGTATTGTGGGTACCGGTACTGTGTACTCACAGTACAATAGTCCTAGTTATAAAGTTAGAAGCAGGGTTAGCGGTAACTTTATCGTTGGAAGGTTATCTTAAACATTTCAGTTGGATTATATATCAACTTCTTCATTCGTCAACACTTGACAGGAAGAATAATAACAGAGCATAATAAACATAAAAATTAGGATAAAAAATTAAACCACCATCAAAAAGTAAACACGCATTATAGTGAATAATCAACTATGTTGATATCTATCACTTTTAAAGGCACATGTATAAACCGTTAGGCAATTTAGACCATTTTCCAAATAACTAGTCCAGTGAATGTCCGAGATTTTACTCTCAGATCAGCACAGCCGGGATTCGAACCCACGAGGGTTCAATTCACCTCAGGATTTGCCATTTCAAACTTCAAAGCGTTACCCCTACGCTATTAAGACAATTATAAACTGCCCTCTTATTTATCTATCGGTGGATTGCTTAACCTTTACAAAACACTTAGCTGAACACTAAATCGATTGAGTTCAGATATTTATTATTTATGTTCTATCTTAACAAACCTGTGCAACTTTTCTATATTTTACGCATCTTCGATACAGACTTCTATTTTTAATTCAGTTTGTTTTCTGTTAACTTTAAGCTTTATTTGAAGGCCTGCAATACTAACTACGATTAATTTAAATTCACTCGTTATCTCATTTTAATAAAACTTTTACTTGCCCTGTAGCTCAATTACTTTCTGTTGAATAAATGTTAACTTTTATTGTTAAAGTTTCGCTTTGTTTCAAAGTTTTGCTATTATATGGTTTATTAATATGAACTCACTTTTTTATTTATATTTAAGACTAATTTTGTATTGACTGCAACTTGTATTCAAAATCTTTCTTTAAAAATCTTTCTGTTGATATTTTTATTTCAATGTTGTGAGTCCTTTTTTATAGAATTGGGATTTTGCTCGAGATGTAAGTACTAGCAGCTTATTTAATTTCGGCTTGCTTATTTTAGATTACTTTTTTAGAGATTTCGATTTGCACATTACAACGTTACGATAAGCGGCATCAACATACATGTATATAATGCATGCCAAATAGCAGAATCAGGGTAAACCTAGGGCATATGGCACTTATTAGTCAACCATTATATTATACAATTATTTGGAGTGAATATATTTGGCTATGCTAGATATTAAATTGCTATTTCTTTGCTCCATTTGTCATCGTCTGCTTTACATTTTAATAATTTATTATTCAAAGTAAAACTTTACTGCGGACCAATGGACGTTAAAGAAGGAAGATAAGCGAAAACTCGAAGCACGGGAATGCGGCTATGTAGACGACTGGAGAAGATTTAAGTGAATCCACAAATGAGAAATGACGCAGTGCTTAACAGAATTGGTACAAGATATAAAAGGAAGTGGTTCGCTAAACGATGCTATATAAAGGTAAAATATAAGGGAGAGAGTTAGGGAAAATCGAAACTTTTAGTGCTAGTTGATTTGTAAAACATGAAAGAAGATAGAAGTATGTAAAAGCTAAAAAGTTAATGTTAACGTCAATCTCCTCACTCGAAAGTGATGCCAGTGACGGTCGTGCCCAGGATTTGAACCCGCACATACTGATCCGTGTTCAAAAATCTTACCGACATCGCAACTGGCTCCATCCGGAAGAATTTTGATGTAAGAATTGTACGCTGTGTACTTGTCAATTTGCAATACACTAAAAGAGAGCCCAGGGGTCAGGTGAAATAGGTTTATTTGCAGGCACTGTTTCTTGCTAGGTGACGTTAAATGTAATTAATTTGAATTTATTGTTCTTATATTGTTATTATAAAATCTTCCGTCTAAAACTAGCCAGGAAAAGTTTGACATTTTTCCATAATTCGTCTATATACAACAAGAGCAGTTATCTATTGCGACTGCTCATAGAAATGATGCGAGGCTAAAACGTCATGTTTCTGAGAGATTCGAATACTAATAATGTCGCCTTTCATAGACCCGAATTTCCTCACAAAACTGCGAACGAGGGATCAAGAGAATTAGATAGTATTAGCTGTAAGAGCAATTCGTTTCTAGAAGTATTGTAGATATTTAGAAAATTGATGACTAATAGTCAACGATAGTAGTTATAACGATGGTTTTTATTGATGATGTTGATGGTGCTGTTCAATTAAAATAATTATAACTTGACTAAGATTACAAGCAGGTTATGAAACTTAATCTCAAATAGGGGAATGAATGACGCTGCTTTAAAGTTTGCGATTACTTTTACCTTACCATCTTAGGTTCTACTATTGGTTGTGTTATATAAATTTGCAAGCTACAGTGATTGCTTATGATCACTACCTTCATTAATGTCATCATTCTTCCTGTGAGAGTCAGACTTGGTTAACCGTTTCTATTGATTGTACCATTAGCGTGCTTTCGATGCTTTGCATATGTTTTGATCTTAATATTTTATAGCGTGTTTATTTGATGTCTTATGTGCATCTATAAAGTGTAGCTATATATCGACATGGTGTGCTCTATTTCACATAGGTCAACATTGTTTAGCGTTAATAAATTTTGAAATCGTTGAGATCTTAATATGTCTATGTCACGTCGAGTGGATATTACATTTTCAAAGGTTATTTACTATATTATGAAATGAGCTTTCGAGTTCGTTATGAACCTAATTTTTATTTAATTTTTAAAAAATTATTTCAGCATGACCTATTTGCAGTTACACTATGGGTTTCGCAGATCAAGAGAGTCACAAAGTTGAAAGTCAATCAGTCAATCAATAAGAATTTAACGTCGGGTTCTTCGGCATAAGGCAATGTCAGGGACGTCTCTTGTAGACTCTGCAGAAACAGACGTCAAAATACCACACGATGGTGACTGAGTATACAAGACTACAAGGGAAAGTGACATCGAAACAGTGCAAGTCCAAGATCCAAGGAAGAGTGTCAACATTTAGACCTATGGTGGAAGGAAATGGCTTTTAGCTTGCCCTGGAAAGTACTAATGCAGTAAGAAGATGGAAGATCTTGTGGCAGTGAATTCAAAATTATAAGTGCAGAAAACATGAAAGAACTTTTGCCAAAAGAAGATCTAATGTTTGGTGCAGTAAGAACGTTTTTACTGGAGGAGCGAAGTCTAAGAGAGGGAGGGTTGAAAGCCATTGTCTTTTGTCGTCAAGTTAGGAATATTAATAATTGCTATTCATTAGATAAGATACAGCCAGATGTTTGAGCCAGTAGTTTGATTATCCTGTTGATTTGCAACTAGTGATGAACGACATTCACACAATTGTATTCCTGTAGTTTGTTTCAATTGGAAAAAAGTTCTCTTCAGTTAGGTAGCGCATTAGGAGCTCACTCTAAAGAAAATACTCACTTGAAGAGACTCATTGTTTAAATGACCTGCCTGATATATGTTTCTCACTAGTCAGGTTATATTACGTTATATTGTTTAAACGATTTAACATGACTGCATCTTTTATCATCTTTACAATTGACTATTGTTTAAATGCCTTGTCTGGTAATATACTTATTTATCGGTATGTCCTGCAAATAATCAGAAAGCATGTTTACATAACATGCTTTACGAGTATTACATGTACATAAGTTTGCATGATCTAATTGCCCAATTTTTTAATTATCTGATGGGTGTGATTAATCGATTTACTTGTTCATTAGATGAGTGAATTGATAATACCTACATCAGAAACAGCTCGTCAGTCGTTCTTCCTCAACCTCTATGTTTCTCACAACATTCCCGCCATGTTTGTTGGGCCCACGGGTACGGGCAAGTCAGTCATAACCAATAGCTATCTCGTCGCCCTACCACGTGATCGGTACGTAAACAGCTCGCCGACTAATATTATCAGTCTGTGAATCAATCAATAACGTATTTAACGTGCGGTTCCTTTTCCTGTGTGATTATTAATTAATACTTGAATCTGTACATGTAACTCTTAACATACGGCAACAAATTGTCATCACTCGATGTACAAAATTGTTCATGTATGTATTCATTGAAGCTTTAACGTATCTTTCCTCATCTGAAACTGCGTCAGGGCGTCTCTTAACTTTGTCTCCGTCATTATCTCTCTGTAGTTTATAAGCTGCCCTTCTTTTCTATTTCCATTTTCTTCTTTACTGACTGGTGCCAGTGACGAAGTCGGTAAGATACTCGACCGCGGATCAGTATGTGCGGGGTTCCAATCCTGTGCTCGCCCCTCACTGACATCGTTTTTTTCGAGTGAGGAAACTGACGTTAACCGTAGCTTTCTAGCTTTTTATTATTGTAGTTCTACACTTGTTCTTTTTATGAATGATGGAATTATCACTCAATGGTATAAGTGTGGTCCTTGCAGTGATCTTGGAGCGCCATGTTATTGAGCAGTGCTTTTCTGTAAATTATTGTAGTTTATTTATTTATTCACTTATCACACGCAGTCCGCATGAGCTACATGACAAAATTTAAAGTTCAACAATAGAAGAAAAAGCGTATGAACGGAAATAAAGGCCTTATTGAAGCACTTACATATTCCGAGAGGATAAATCGTAGGAACCAAATTGTGTGCATATAAAACATAGCCCATATATTGTATATTTTAGTTTTGTCTACATGTATTCAGGTATTTACCGAATTGCATCAACTTCTCGGCTCGTACGTCAGCCAATCAGACGCAGGACATCGTCATGTCTAAACTGGACAGGTATGCGCTTATTTATATCACTCAAACCAGAGTTTGCCTAATGGGCGAGTCCTAAACTTACTTTCATTTACTTTCATTTACTTACTTTCATTTCATTTCACGATGGCTAATGAGCGTTTCTTGATCTAGCAAGGTAATCCTGTAACACTGGCTGGAGCCAGTGTCGATGTCGGTCAGATATTCGACCGCGGATCAGTATGTGCGGGGTTCAAATCCTGGGCTCGTCCGTCACTGACATCGCTTTCGAGTGAGGAAACTGACATTAAAGCATTAGCTTTAACATTAGCTTTTAACGTTAGTCTAGTTGATGCGGCAGAGGCTTGGTTTTAAGGCATAGTTTTCTGTGTGGCTCTGCCACACCATGAAGTAGCATTTAAGTTGAAAAATATGACCCCTGTTGTGTTTTCACATTTCTCTAGTGAGTATCTGATTTAGATTGCCCTTACAAGTCAAGTGCAGCTATCAGTTGGTATATTATCGAGCTTCTAGGTCAAACACTGGTTGCTTTGTTTGCTTACATACATTTTTAAATAGATAATCTGTACACATGGACTAGAAGTATACATACTGATCTAGATATTTGTCGTATCGTGCTATTTCTAATTCTCTCACACAGACGACGTAAGGGTGTGTACGGTCCTGCCCCGGGCAAGCAGTGCATAGTGTTTGTCGATGATCTGAACATGCCTATAAAAGAGAAGTACGGCGCTCAGCCGCCCATAGAGCTGCTGAGGCAGTGGCTGGATCATGGGCACTGGTATGATCGCAAGGACACCACCAAGCTCTTCCTCGTCGACTGTGTGGGTGTCTATGTTATACTTATAATATAGTCTATATTATTGGTCTCTCATACATGTATGTGGTCGTTGTAAGCTGATCGATTTTTTGTTTCGTGAGATTATTTTATGAATTTTATTGCTAATTTTTGGCTACTATTAAAAACACTCGTTAAACGCTACGCTTATTGAACTATCGTGTCTAACTATTACTGTTCGATATATGTTTTATATGATGTCTGTACTAATTGTGAATTTCACAGGGTTATCAAATTCGTATTATTGGCCTTTCTAAATTCATTGTAAGAAATATGATAATATCTGTTGCCTATCTGTTCTAGTTCAGATGTTTAAAAATTTACGTTTGACAGAGAGATGAATTAGACCATTTTAAAAGATAACGAATGTATTATACGTAATGCATTGCATTTCACTGCATAATGTGAGAGAGAGAGATGTTTATTCAATTCAATTCGAAATAATAAACATAAATAGAAATGAAAAATAAATAAATAAAAGTGAGCAACATACGTATCATACTATACTTTTTCGTATGTCGCAACGTTCAATTATCATGGCTGTTGAAGCGATGGCTGAAAATCTTTTTAATGCAATTCGTCTACCTGTTACGTTCTATTTTGCCGACAATATTCATGTTATTTAAGCATAGCAATCCCGAGTTTTGTACTTGTTCTATGGGTAGCTAGCGGATTTTTTATTCAAAGCTGTCAACAGTCGTTGTGTCATTTCCAGTTGTCACTCAACCATGTATTGACCGAACTCGACGTAGCTTAACTTCTAAATTCGTTCTGTTGACGCATAGCTTAACCCACTGTGCTAAATCCCGACACATTATTTTATATTGCATTTATACCATAATATGGTATTGTATTGTATTGTTTGCGTTGCAATTGTTGTTTAGTAGTTGCAAATCCCTGTGTTGTTTCCGTGTTGTTTGAAGAATAGACCAACTGATGACTGCACGTGTCATAAAAGACGACTAAAGCACTAAGATCCAAATCAACGTTAGAAAGGACTTTCGGTTGGTGAGCGCCTAGGCTTCAGAAATTGCTACAAGATTTTGTAAAACGAATAGAAGAGAATGTAGGGGATTGACTGATGATGTGGTGTTGGACAGAGAGGAGTGTAGAGTGTCTATTCTTATCCCGACCCTAGTTGGACTGGGATTAGGGGAAAGATGATGGATGATGATGATTGTTTGTGTTGCATGTATTATTATTATCATCATTACGTTGCATTGTGTTGTGTTGTAGCTGTTCTTGGCCGCCATGGGACCACCAGGTGGAGGTCGTAACGACATCACGGGCAGGTTCACTCGACACCTACAGATCATCTCCATCGATGAGTTTGATGAGAGCACGATGATCAAGATCTTCACGTCAATCTCTGACTGGCATTTCAGCAAGGATGGCTTTGCTGCCGGCTTCCTCAGGAACGGAAAGGTATGCTGCTAGATATAGCTAATACTTCAATTGAGTTATTCTTCAATATAATTGTTTGAAAAATAATAATTTGAAACTACGTTTAATTTTATTATTATTATGAATGCAACCCATCGTCTCTTTAAGTAGACTAGAATTTTATCAGATTTTTGTTTTTGGAAATAGATATTGATATTTTGTCTACTGGAAAGACAAAAGTCCGAAGGTTCGATTTAAGGATCTCATAAAATTCTTAACCACCTAATAAAATTACTACTTGTTTAACCAGCGAATCGTTGTTTTATTGATCGATTGTTTGAATGATGGACTGACCGATTTATTTTTTACTGAACGATTAAAAAATGATTGATTGATTAGATAATGGTACAAGCCACTATGGAGGTGTACCAGGCTGCTACGGCAGGTTTTCTACCCACCCCATCTAAGAGCCACTACGTGTTTAACCTTCGAGACTTCGCTCGGGTCATCAGGGGCGTGCTGATGATGCCTTCGTCCCGCCTCACTGAGTTCGATAAACTCGTAAGACTATGGATACACGAAGTCTACAGAGTGTTCAATGATCGCCTAACTGAAGATTCCGACAGGTTAGTAATCGATCAATCAATCAATCAATCAATAAATCAAACAAGCGATCAAATATTCAGCGGATATTCCATTTCTAGAGAGTGGTCCGTCGTCGGCTTGCCGAGGGTTGTCATGCTTTGGAAGTGATAAATTAATATCAGTATTGAGAAGTACTACTATACTACATGTATATCGATCCGCTAGTTGCGGCTAGTATGTATAAAGATGCTAGCTTTAATTGCTTATTCTGGCTGGAAATTATAAAGTCCTTATGAAAATTACAGGACAGGACAATTTTTGTACGCTTGTATTTTTGTCAAATATGCAAAATAAGAGGAAAATAATAGTAATGAACAGTAAAAATTTAGCCTTTCTAGAAAGGTATTAAGTAGGAAGGTGAGTACTACTTAAAACTCTTGATTTATTTAAAAGAGTCATAGAGTATTATTATTTCTATTATTTCTGTTGGATATAATTGAAGCATGCAAATGTTCAAACCTGCAAAACATCTGCAAAAATCTGCAAAACATGCAAATGCAAATCTGATGCTATTGTTTGGAGGTTCCTATAATTATCACATCCTCGTATTTGGTTTTCAGCTTTTTCTTTGTTTTTGTTTATTCTCTTGTAATTTTTTAGAGAGAAGTTCTTTGAGATTGTAAAGGCGACTCTGCAGAATAAATTCAACGTGAGTGTGGACAAGACCTTGGGTCATCTCTCTCCCAGCGGCAAGGTGAAGGACGATCACGTGCGAAGCCTCTTCTTTGGGGACTACATGAGTCCAGATGGAGAACGTGTTTACGATGAAATCACAGATCTGAAGCTGCTCAATAAAACCATAGAACAGTTTGTTCTTGTTGTTCCTAGTTAGCTTAGAAATATGATTATGTGTTATAATCGTAACACATCTTCTTTGTGCTTGGTTATTATAATATAGCTAAATCTGCTTACTTAATTTGGTTCTTTTAATGAAGACAGATTGTGTAAAATCAACTATCATTGCTATTATTATCATCAGATTTTTCAGTAAAGTGTAGTGTCTATATATGAAAATACATTATTACTGTTATTGTTTAAACATTATTATTGTTTATTACCTGATAAACAATAGTATTTTGTATTTTCAGGTAATAGTACATACTAGCTATATGAGTGTGTCATTGTATGTTTGTCTCACAATGTATATCTGCATATGGCGATGTATGTTCATGTGTGTATCGTTGAGTATTATTACTCTGTATGCATTACTGTATAAATGTGTTAAATTTATACTGTGTATTTGAGTATAAATGGTATGTTTACGCGACTGTATGTGCCTCGGACACTGTATGTTTGTCCTTGTGTGTATCATTGTATGTGTGTTATTGTACGTGTGTGTCACTCTATGTGTGTGCCACGGTGTGTGTGTTACTGTAGATGCCATGTTATTGCAGATGCATTCAGCGTTACTGTGGCATAGAGCTGCGCTTCATAAGTATAAATGATACGACTTTAAGTTATGGCATGAAGATTAATATAAAGAAGACCAAGGTTATGAGAGTGTCCAATAATAAAGGTGAAGCTAATATCACAATAAATGGTACGAAATTGGAACAGGTAAGGAGTTTCAAATATTTGGGTCATACTATAACCGATGATGGGAAATGTGAGACGGAAATATGCAGTAGGATTGCACAAGCAAAAACGGCCTTTGGTAGTAGAAAAGAACTATTAACAAAAAGTCTAAAGAAAGTCACAAAGATAAAGATAGTGACAACTTTGGTTTGGACCACGCTATTGTATGGATGTGAAACATGGACCTTAAGGAAGGAAGATATTAGGAAACTGGAGGCATTGGAGATGTGGATTTGGAGAAGAATGGAGAGGATTAGCTGGACTCAAAAGGTTACAAATGAGGAAGTCCTGGAGAGAGTTGGCACAGATAGACAGTTAATAAATTTATTAAGAAATAGGAAGAAGAGATGGATAGGACACATTATAAGGGGGGAAGGTCTATTAAAAGAGGTCATAGAGGGTAGAATGAAAGGAAAAAGAGGCAGGGGCAGGCCGAGATTAGGTATGTTAGATGATTTAAAGACCCACTCATATGTGTAAATGAAGAGGAAGGCGGAAGACAGAGAAGAGTGGAGGCGTTATGTACCATGGACCTGCCAGTAGGCAGTGCACTAAGAGAGATTACCTGATACAGCTATTGGAAAGATTTCATAATGGTAATTGCTGCAGTGGTAGTGTCTGTGTGATCAGATTAGTTACTGCAGGTGTAATGTCTGCATGATTACATCGCTACACGTGTAGAGTCCTTATAATTAGATATAATGCTGGGGGACATTATGACAAATACTAAACAAGTTGTTATTGTTGATCTTGTACAGCTACCTGGACGAGTACAACATGATTAGCAAGGCTCCGATGGGTTTGGTCATGTTCAAGTTTGCTATCGAGCACGTGTCGAGAGTCAGTCGAGTGATAAAGCAGGATAATGGGCACGCTCTGCTTGCTGGTAAGTCTAGCTGTCTTACATCCTAGAGTAGAATAGAGAAAATTATTATCGAACCTTTCTGCGACTACACCTGTTTTTTAGAGAGACTATTGTTGAAATGATAGCGAGAAGAAGTGTGGCCATTAAACAATGACTTCTTCTATATTTAAGGCTTATTTTCTCTCTATATCCACATGAATAGTAATTTGTCAGGCTGTATTAATATTTCCTGTGCCACTTTGCTTCTGGACTCTTCGCTGATCATTTAGCACCACCGACGTTTTTCCATTGCTTAGTGCTTTATAAACAAAATTATTATTATAATTTTTGTATAACTTTTTTATACATTATTATTATTATTATTTTTTGATTGAACCACATTTTATCATCATATACGCGTAAGAATATTACTAATGATCTATGTGAGATATGTCAGTGACAGGTCGTCCTATAGGGTTCATACCTCGCCCATATTAATTTTGATCAAGAGTCTTGACCCCAATAAATAATGCCGTGGTCAGTAAAACTGCTTGACCGGTAGTACTATTAATCTAATAGTAATTTTTAGTATGTAATTATTAAGATTCTAAATTAAAATATGCAGTAATACTTCAGTTAAAGTATACATTATAATTGTACAAATTTAGTAATTTAATATAAATAACTGCTGTTTAGCAAGAAAAAAAATACAAGAATACAGAAGTAATTCTTTCACAGAATCACATATGCGATGACCAGATTTTGTAATTCAATTTAAATTTCATTTCTTTAAACGGGTACTGGAATACTGAATACTTTGTATTTTTCTACTTTGTTACACATGGTTAAAGCATATTTCTCATTGTTTATTACATTACAAGAAGCTGAGTTATAAGTAGGAGTTGTATTTAAGTATGTTTGTACGACGATGACTTAATCTATCAGAGCGAAGCATAGAAAACTTCAGCATCATTGGCTGTTAATCTTTGCAATTGATTGAAATCATGCTCAATTGAATCATATGTCACTGAATCATATACTAGAAATCATATGCAGTAGAATTCTTTGCATATATTTATACGAGAACTATAATAGATACTTGTATGAGAGCTTTGCCATTATTTTGCGTAGTTTAATATAAATCGCTATATAGATTTTATAGTACCTTTATTATATGCATTATTTTATTATGTTACTCTATAGATTTCACAGGCCATATAACAAATATGGCCCTGTTTTATATGGTCCTTTTAATATATTTCACTCTATAGATTTAACTGCGCCATTATAATATTCAATGTTTAATAAAAATCGTTCTACGAAAACCTACAGAGATTGACAGTTACTTATATAACAGCCATCATGGTTATATTAAAAATGACACAGACTGTTAATAATTATTTTATTATTGCTGTATCATAATATTATGATGCCAGATTAATGGTTCGTGTACTTTAGGTATTGGCGGTAGTGGTAGACAGAGCGCTGCTAAGTTAGCGGCGAGTATGGCTGACTATGACCTCTTCCAGATTGAGATAACAAAGAACTATACTACCTACGAGTGGAAAGAGGATCTCAAGAGGGTGAGTGAGTGAATGAGTGAATGAGTGAGTGAGTGTGTCAGTGAGTGAGTGAGTGAGTGAGTGAGTGAGTGAGTGAGTGAGTGAGTGAGTGAGTGAGTGAGTGAGTGAGTGAGTGAGTGAGTGAGTGAGTGAGTGAGTGAGTGAGTGAGTGAGTGAGTGAGTGAGTGAGTGAGTGAGTAAGTGGATGGGTGGGTGGAAATAAATAATGGAACCGGTATGACATTTCTATACAAAATTTAATATTTAATCTTCGATGAATATACGATACGTTGATTCACATGCTTGGAGACTCTTTGATTTGATTGTTTGGTTACAGGTAGTTGATTAAGGGTAGTTACGGTACGGTGCTAAAACATAGTATTTCTATTCTCTGACAGATAGCTTAAGATCTAATCGTTCATGAAGGCATCACTTCGATTGCATATTCGATTGACTAAAGTTGATGGCATGCTTGCTTGCTGGCATGATGGATTGATTGATTGATTGATTTATTGATTTCTTGATCCCCGTGTTGTGACCGGGTTCCTTGAAGAATAAACCTACCGTGTAAATATGCACGTGTCGTAGAAAGTGACATAAAAACTAGATCCAAACCAACGTCAAAAGGGGCATTTGGCTGGTTAGCGCCTAGGCTCCAGAAATTGCTACAAAAACTTAAATGAATGGATAAACTTAGAAAGTCTATTCGTATCCCGACCCTTGTTAAACTGGGATTTAAGGGAAGATGATGATGATGATTGATTTATTGACTGATTGATTGTTTGATTTAGCTGCTGTTGAAGGCAGGCACTGAGGGAAGGCAGACAGTGTTCCTGTTCTCTGACAGTCAGATAAAGGATGAGTCGTTCATGGAGGACATCAGTATGATACTGAACGCCGGTGACGTGCCAAACCTCTATGCGGCTGACGAGAAAGCTGAGATCATTGAAAAGATGCAGAACATTGCGAGAAATGAGGTAAAGTTATGATATTACGTCACGGTTGATTGCTTAGATTTGCTCAGTTTAATTATATAATAATAATAAAGGTTTAACGTCCGTTTCCTCATCCAGCGATGATGTCAGGGACGTCCCCAACAGCACATCACTACAGATCAATTCACCCAGACCAATCTGCGAAAGAAATGTGCTGAGAAGTAAGGTCCTAAACGAAAGCCAGTCCGGTGATCAAAAAATGGTCAAGGTAGATTGATTATGTCTATTGTGGGAAAAGGTATACACACACACACACATATATATATATATATATATATATATATATATATATATATATATATATGTGTGTGTGTGTGTGTGTGTGTATGTGTGTGTGTGTATACCTTTTCCCACCATATATATATACATATATATATATATATATATATATATGTGTGTGTGTGTGTGTGTGTGTGTATACCTTTTCCCACCATAGACATAGTCAATCTACCTTGACCATTTTTTGATCACCGGACTGGCTTTCGTTTAGGACCTTATTTCTCCTCAGCACATTTCTTTCGCAGATTGGACTGGGTGAATTGATCTGTAGTGATGATATATATATATATATATATATATATATATATGTATCCGTGCGTATGTTATTTGTCTGATTTCTATCATACTCATGAGATATTATTTAAATCTGATTCACATTTTATGTAATGCCATTTCTCTCTGCAGTCAAGCAGGGAATAAAATCTCTTGCATACATCTACTCAGCCAAATCCTTCTTTTTTTTAGAATTTTTGCCGTAGTGAAATTTGTAAGTAGCAGATATCTACTGATTATGTTGATTTAATGCTCAGAGTTAGTTCCTGAGTGGAATCAAGAGCCTATACGTGATGAATTATACCTTTAAATCGTATTTTTAGTCTGAAGCATTTTGATTAAATAGATTAAGTTTGATCAGCCTATACATACATATTATGAAATCTTTTGATAAGTTAGAGAGAGAAGTTGCGCTAAGGTAATTCTTCGTTTTAAGAGTGCACTGCCCAATGATGCAAGTCATGAGAGGCTTGTAAACAGCGATTAGCTTACAATTTCAGCTACCGGAATTGCTTTGATTTACGAATCTTTGTAATTACTTAGATATGATTTACTTTTCTTTGCTAATACTTTGCTATGATTTGCCTATAGCTACTAATACTTTGCTGTTGTTTGCATACTAATACTTTGCTATTATATACATATCTTTGTTAATACTTTGTTATGATTTATTTATCTTTGCTAATACTTTGCTACGGCAGGCTAAGAAGATTGACTCAACTCCTCTAGCTATGTATAACTACTTTGTTGAGCGGGTGAAGCAGCACCTACATATAGTGCTCGCCATGAGTCCCATAGGTGACGCGTTCAGAAACAGGCTGAGGATGTTTCCTTCACTCATCAACTGCTGCACCATTGACTGGTTTCAGGTATCTATCTATCAATCAATCAATCAATCTGGCAGACTATTGGAAGACTTTTACTTAATATATTTCAATGAAATTTTGAGACAATCCGTGTAGTTGGACCAGGAATAATCTCTGAAATCTACCTGACAAACAGATATCAGGCAAAAAACAGAAATTTTCTTTAGGGGTGTCATTTTTTATAAGGCAGTCTCTCTCTTTTTCTCTCTCTCTATCTCTCTCTATCACTCTCTCTCTCTCTCTCTCTTTCTCTCTCTCACTCTCTCTCTCTCTCTCTCTCTCTCTCTCTCTCTCTCTCTCTATATATATATATATATATATATATATATATATATATATATATATATATACAGATAGATAATATGATATACATATGCGTTGTTGTAGTATACAACATTGTCATTTTATGTTTGTACCGCTGTTTGTAAGTGTGTCATTGTATGTTTGTCTCACTGTATAACTGTGTATTATTATTATTTAAAAATTATTTTTTAATACCCTGGGCTGTATTTGGCCCTGGGCTAAACAAACTATTACTATTATTATTATTATTATTATTATTATTATTATTATTATTAGTACTACTAGTAGTATTGGTATTAGTATTAGTATTATTATCATTATTAATATTAATATTATTATTATTATCATACATTATTATTATTATTATTATTACATGCTATTGTACGTATTGTTTTATATCTGATGTAGGCGTGGCCTGAGGACGCTCTGGAGATGGTTGCTAACAGGTTTCTAGAGGACGTGGATCTTGACGACACTGTCAGACGTTCGATGGTTGTCATGTGTAAACACTTTCACGAGACTGTCGCCGTCATGTCCGGTCAGTTCTATGAGGAACTGCGTAGAAAGAATTATGTCACGCCGACCTCGTATCTAGAGCTCATTCTCACCTTCAAGAAACTTCTGCAGCGTAAACGTGACGAGATCTCTATGATGCGCAATAGGTTAGCTAATCTTGTCCCTCGCATTGTATTTAGTGCCTCTCATTGTATGTAGTGCATTTAAAAATAAACTAGCTCAAGACCCCGGTACCAAGTGAAATGCTTGCCTATAAAGAAAGGCACAGTTGTTTATGATGAAATGCAAACGTCACTCAATATGCAAATTACCATAGGGTTCGGCGATCAGATCGTCTTCTTTAGTTTTGGCCTAATGTCTTGATAATATATAGGACATAAGAATATAAAGAAGAACTTAAGTTTGGTTTTCTTCAAAGTATATAACACTTACTGTATGCCTCGTAAGAGCCTAATGCCGGGTTGCAGATTGTTAGTACAGTTTGGCCTGCTTGATCTTCACATATTTCTATTTGGGTATTACTCACATTGATATCTTTAGTTGTGCATAATTTTCAGTTAGACTGGATCCTATTTGAGGGGCTACGAATCTCATAACTTAATAGAGGGGAAACATAGGCCTAAATCGATTTCAACAGGGAACCGTCTAATCTAAACTATAAGAGCTTTTTATGAATAATTTTGATTTGTCGTTCGATTATTTAAAATGTTGTTCTAAAGAAGGCCTGATTATATTATAATAATTGAAGTATGCATATATTTTCTACTATCAGACTGATTCTCTTGTAGTTACTCTGAATTTTATTAAACTATACTGCAATGATAACATTCTGGGATAAGAATAATGGACGCTAAGCCATTATTCTTATGACTATTAATCAAATTGTATACAGAAGTCACTTCATAATCTGTGATGTACCACATACAGCACAGATTTAGATAAAGCCACAGTTAACAGGATGTTAGATAGATGTCATGGAGCGTTATCTTATATATTATGATAAATTGACCGGTTGAACTGATATCGATTGTTTGTAGGTGACTGACAAGCTTAAAAAGCTTAGGTAAAATTTGCAGTCTATCCTGTTTTATTATGCAGTTGAAGCTAACATATTGATTGATTTATTAATTAATTAATTGATTATATTAATTAATTAGTTAATTAATTAGTTAATTAATTTGTAGATCGATGGTAGACTGATTGATTGATTGTAGGTACCTGACAGGTTTAGAGAAGCTGCAGTTCGCAGCTGGTCAGGTGGCTGTTATGCAGCAGGAGTTGACTAACCTCCAGCCACAGCTGGTCGAGACGAGTGCGGAGACTGAGAAACTGATGATTAAAATAGAACAGGATACAGTCGAGGTGGAGGCTAAGAAAGAGGTACTGCCATTTCTTTGATCGTTTATTTTCCTTTCGTAGAATTATAAATTATTTAAAATGTATCTTTTCGAGCGTAATACACATAGCAAAACGGCGTGTGACTTCATAATTTTTCTTTCATTTGAAAGTCTTATGTAAAGAGTGCAAGCTGAACGCAATGGTATTCATAAAATGTGCTTGATTGATCGATGATTTGTTCAAAGTTGGAACTGATTGGTAAAGCGAAGCGCTAAATTAGTTTGATTGCTAGTTAGATATTTGCTAATGTAAAAATTGCTAACACCCAATGGAGTGCATTTTACATTTTGAGTAGTATTTTATTCAGTTTCATCTTATTGCCTGGTGTTATATTGGATTGTATTTCTTTACTGTATTATATTTCTGTTTTATATTATGTGTATATTATTTTTTGACAATATTTCTTTCTTTTTTATTTTGTATTGTATTTATAATTTTATTGTATTGCATTATATTTTATGAACATTTTTGCCAGTGTTATGTCCAGATTGTTGAAGAATAGACTAACCCTGCGGTTAGTCTACTGCACGTATCGTAAAAGGCGAAAATGCACTAAGCTTCAAACCAACATCAGAATGGGCATTCGATTGGTGAGCGTCTAGGCTCCAGAAATTGCAACAAGATTTTCTAAAACGAATGAAAAAGTCAAGGTCTATTGGAATCTCGACCCAAGCCAAACTGGGATTCAAAGGAAGATGATGATGATGATGATGATGATGATGATGATGATGATGATGATGATGATGACGATGATGATGATGATGATGATGATGATGATTATATTTTATGGAATTATATTGATAATTTCATTTTATGCAATATCGTATTGTATTTCATTTTTGTATTTCATTGTGTTGTACTGTTTCATTGTATTTTGTATTTTTCTGTATAGGTCGTGGCCGCTGACGAAGCCCTGGCGAATGAGTCAGCAGCCATCGCCCAGTCAATCAAGGACGAGTGCGAGGGTGACCTGGCTGAAGCTGTGCCTGCCCTAGAGGCAGCCATTGCTGCCCTCGACACTCTTAAACCTGCTGACATAGTCGAAGTCAAGGCTATGAAGGCATGTTATCAATTAATTAATTATGTAATGTTGTTAAATCAAGGAATCAAATCTGTATATACTTAAGATAACTGACAAGATACACATGAACGTGCTGATGTCGTCTAAATCGCGAGTTTTTAATAAAACGATCAATCTTTCAATCATGTAATGAGTCAATCAGTAAATCAAATTAAAGTTTCACTTTTTTTGTATCCGTACCGTATATAAATCTAACATGAAATTATTGTAGTAGGGAAAATCTTTCATTAACCTTTGTCTTTTTTATTTTTGTTAATAAGGTTTAATTTTTATTATAGATATTTAAATTACAGCCAGAGATATTGATGAAAGTAAGTCTTTATTTCTGGAGCAATCTAGAATGCATAAATTTAACAATTCTGTGGCAAAGTTGCACTTTGAAAGGTTCTGTCTATTAATAGTCTAACTAGGTAGAAAGTAAGTAGAAAGAGAGTATAAATACAAGAACAGTTTTCTGAATGGTTCAATAATATGAACACTCTTATTTCCTGGGTTAAGCCACTAGCATATTGGTATATAGTTGAACCGTTGATCATAAGTGCTGGGTTCAAATTTCAAATCCTTTGCTCGCCCTGATACAGCATACTTTCGATAAACTGTTTAATGGGCCAAGTTTAATAGTTGGCTTTTTAGCTTAAATTGTAGTCGCTCATCAAGAACACGCGGTTTAAAGTTAGGAAGAAATTCAAGAGAACTTACGAAGATGATATTGTGCAACTTTAGTTCTATATTGAATGACTACTTTGAAACATGATATTAGATTTGCATGATTTTGTGTATTTTGTTGATCGACGCACCACATGTTTTATATCATAATGACGTCCCAAGGATGGCGTCCCAAGGATGACGTCCCGACATCATCCTTGTATGGGGAAACGGACGTTAAACCATTATTATTATTATTATTATTATTATTATAATTATTATTATTATAAGATTGCTACAGTTACTTGGTTCATAATAGTTAGATGTTGTCATTATTCTGTTCTCCTGTAGAACCCGCCCAGTATAGTAAAGCTGGTCATGGAGGCGGTCTGTACCATGTTGTCAATCAAACCTGATCGCAAGCCTGACCCCGCCACTGGAAAGATGATGGAAGATTTCTGGGGGCCGTCACTTAAGCTGCTCGGAGATATGAAATTTCTCGATAAACTCAAAGCATTTGACAAGGATAATATACTACCAGCCAATATCAAAAAGCTACGTGAGAAGTATGGCAACTGTTTTATAATTAGCTCATTTTTAATAACGTTTATATCTGTATTTTGAAATTTGTTAATTCTTCTGCCATTTCATATCAACTGACATTTAATTCATTAACAAACCGAGCGTTCTCGAACTAAAATAAATATATTCTCGAAGGATTGTGGCCGATAACTGACTAGGCTTCTTTGTTGTGTTCAACGTGTCCGTAAAAGGCAAGAATTTCGAGGTTCTACCAACATTAGTTAATTAAATACCTAGCTTTTGTCTAACTCACAAGCTACATGATTGCGATATATGCATGATTACACTGTATATCGAATACACACTTGTAAATCGCGTCATAAATGTAAATTACATGTATAGAAATTCAATGTGAAAGAAAGCATGATATTTTGTACTTAAAGTTTAGAATTCTATTGGTTCTTACTTTGTGGTTTGTGCGTTGACTTTGAATCCTAATCGCAACCTCTGTTGTCTTCAGGTTTATCCCACACCCGGACTTTGAGCCGAGCATAGTGAAAAAGGCGTCGACAGCCTGCGAGGGGCTGTGCAAGTGGGCGCGTGCCATGGACGTCTACGACAGGGTCGTCAAGGTCGTCGCCCCCAAGAAGCTCAAACTCGCCGAGGCTGAACAAGAGCTCGCCACGCAGATGGAGACGCTGAATGTTAAGAGGCGACAACTTCAAGATGTTAGCAAAATATATCTCTCTCTCTTAGTGCACTGCCTATTAGAAGGTCCATGGTATATAACGCCTCCTCTCTTCTCTGTCTTCCGATTTCCTCTTCATTTCCACATATGAGTGAGTCCTTAAATCATCTAATTTCGGCCTGCCTCTGCTTATTTTTCGTTCCATTCAACCTTTTATGATCACTTTAATAGACCTTCCCCCTTAGAATGTGTCCCATCCAACTCTTCTTTCTATTTCTTAATACATTTATCTACTGTCTATCTGTACCAACTCTTTCCAGAACTTCCTCATTTTAACATTTTGAGTCCAGCCAAAATATATCCAGAGATTCTCAATTACGTGTTACTTCTTAATCTTTTTTAAAACTAGTTTTTCTCTACCTAAATGTTGAGATAGCTATGTATATACATATGTTCGTATGTGTATTTAATAGTTTGAGTTAAGGTTGTGATTAATATTCCAAATCTTATCGTACTGTAAACTTTTCTCAACTGATACTATAATCCTATCATAACTTGATATCACGTATATTACTCCTCACTTTTTATTTTCCATAGTTATCTCTTATCTCTTGTCTTATTCTCATCTCATTTATTGATATTAATTCGTAGATTAATTTCATCTTATAACTAACTCTACGCTCATAGTTTTAACTTATCTTGTAATAAAATTCATAATATTGCTAAGAAACTGACAGATTGTTTGATTGATTTGATCGATTGATTGATTGATTGTAGGTCACTGATAAGCTACAAGCACTGAGCGACGAGTTTGAGGTGATGACTCAGAAGAAGAAGGACCTGGAGTTCAACATAGACCTCTGCTCTAAGAAGCTCGTCAGGGCGGAGAAGCTGATCGGTGGACTGGGTGGAGAGAAGGAGAGATGGACAGAGAATGCGAGGAGCCTAGGCGAGCTGTACGTTAATATCACCGGAGACGTGTTGATCAGTGCAGCCTGTGTGGCCTACCTGGGTGCATTCACCGTCAACTACAGACAGGTAGGCAGTGGCTTGTTATTTGTGTTTAACGTTCATTACGTGTCCATTACAGGCAGGTGAACAGTGGCTTGTAGCATGTGTTGAACGTTCATTACATGTTCATTACAGGCAGGTGGGCAGTGGCTTGTAGCGTGTGTTTAACGTTCATTACATGTCAACTACAGGAAGGTGGGTAGTGGCTTGTTGTATGTGTTTAACGTTCATTACATGTCCATTACAGGCAGGTGGGCAGTGGCTTGTAGCGTGTGTTTAACGTTCATTACATGTCAACTACAGGAAGGTGGGTAGTGTTTCATAGTGTGTTTTTAACGTCCATTAGAAGTCCATTAGAGGCGGTTTAGTAGTGGTTATATTGTGCATATAACGTCTGTTACAGACGTTACAAGTCCATTACGTTCTGATGGGCAGTAGTTTATAGTACGCTATTAATGCCCACTACATAATCAAGTGATAATCAGTGCCGTTCCAACGACCTCACATGTGTTGTTGCACTATAGATAGATTGGCACTCTTGGTAGAATAAAGCTTCCTGATTTCTGCTCTCGTAGACTACAGGATTCAATTAATATCATAATCTTAGCACTTGTAAGAGGCGTGGAGGCGTTATAAACCTTGGATCTGCCAGTGGGCAGTACACTAAGAGAGAGAGAGAGAGAGAGAGAGCGCACTTGTAAATGACTGGCACTCAGTAGGTTTGATACAGGCTCTGTAAAGTAGAGCCATACTACCCCTGCAATTCGTGAGCAGCTCATTTATCCATTTATTACATTATATTAATAACATTTATAAGAGAATACGACTTCCCATTTTCTTATTTATCATGGCTCAAGATAAATAAATCAACTGAAACTGGGTTACCGAAACAACAGGGTTCTATAACACTATTAACACTCTTTATCATGTTCTCCAAGTTAGCTTAATTTTCTATCGATTAAGCCTCTAATACTGCGGCATTGTAGCATTAAGTATAACCTTTAAATAGATCCAAAATAATAATTTAACATAGTACTTTACTAATATTTAATTTACTATTTTTATGGTATGGCCATGTTGTATTGGGTTGTACTGATTTGTACAGAACGCAGTCAGTGAGTGGTTGGCTAGATGTAAGAACATGCAGATACCCTGCTCGGAGGTGTTCTCTATGAACCAGACTCTGGGAGAGCCGGTGAAGATACGAGAGTGGCAGATCGCCGGGCTGCCCGTAGATAACTTCAGCATAGACAACGGTATCATCGTCTCCAACTCGCGCAGGTGGCCCCTCATGATCGATCCACAAGGTCTGCTATCACTACGTAATCAATCAATCAATAAGTAGTCGATACGCAAGGTCTGCTATCACTGCGCAATCGATCAATCAATAAGTAGTCGTTACGCCAAGTCTGCTATCACTACATAATCAATCAATCAATACGTAGTCGATCCGCAAGGTCTGATATCACTAAATAGTCAATCAATAAGTAGTCGATCCGCATGGTCTGCTATCAGTACATAATCGATCAGTCCATAAGTAGTCGATCCGTAGGTCTGATATCAATTCGTAATTAATCAGTAAATCAATTTTATAAGTATTCATATGTAAAGTCTCTTCTGTGTAAAGTTCAAAATAGCCCCAAGTAAAAAAGCTAAAAAGCTAAGGTTAACGTCAGTTTCCTCACTCGAAAGCGACGTCAGTGACGGGCGAGCCCAGGATTTGAACCCAGCACCTACTGATCCGCGGTCGAGTATCTTACCGACTTCAAGTGGTCAATGACAAGTTAACAGCGTTGCTGTTTGTGCATTTAAACACGGAAGAATCACGTAACAGCCTCAGGAAGTATCGATCGCTGCTACTATTATGTTCTAGTCCAAGGCACATGTTTCTCTATCTTGATCACAGACTTCCTCTCAGGCTTCGCAGGTTACGTTATAGTTCACTCATCTTCGTCCCTAACACGCATAAGCCATTATCCTAAATCTTAGCGAGAATGGGGGGAGGAAGAATAGTGAGACCATACTACTAGGGAGACGGTGAAGTGGGCGTAAATCCTTAACAACGACACTCAAAATTTTAACTGATACGCAGACGCTGACGTCCTCGACCAATGACCTTTTGATATCGTATCATATCGACCAATGAGGGTTTTACAATCCCCTATGATACAACATTTTCGGAAATAATAATTTTTCTAATTTTCAGTTGTGTTGGTATGTCATAATAAGGTCAGGCCAACAAGTGGATCAAGAACATGGAGCGAGACAACAAACTGAACATCATCAAGCTCTCGGACTCGTCCTACATCAGAACTCTCGAGAACTCCATACAGTTTGGTTTACCGCTGCTGCTTGAGAGCATTGGCGAGGAGCTCGATGCCATACTGGAACCTGTGCTGCAGAAATCGACGTTCAAACAACAGGGCGTCGAGTACATCAAACTGGGCGATAATGTCATCGAGTAGGTTCACTTTTCATCACGAGAAATAAAATAGACAACAACAACTACAGAATTAGAGTGCTGCTGTCGTCGATGACAACATTGAGCACTATATTAATAACACAATAGTAATAATAATAATAATAAGACAATATTAATTGAAAACACATTGATGTGATCTATTGCTTGACATTTGAAAAATTAATTTGGCCAATTTATCTCCCTAAAGTCTCGATGTTTTAAAGTACTGCATGGAACTTTAAGCAGTAGTCCTGTCTCGAAATCATGGGGTAATTAAAATTTGTAATTGTAATTATTTTTAAATAATTACAATTTGTAAAATAATTACAATTGTAATTGAGTTTTCTCATTTCTAAATAATTGCAATTGTAATTGAGTTTTTCATGTGCTAAGTAATTGTAATTGAGATAAAAATAACTGTAATTGTAATTGAAAAATGTTATTGGAAAGGCAATTACATACATTTTTATAAGTCTTCCAGCATACTTTCGTACAATTCAAAATTTCTTTTAGCAAATTTGGAAAGCATATATCTGTATAGCTCATTTAGTTTCCAAGTGAAACACTCTAAGCAAATCACATAACAATTTCATTATGCAGACTTACTGCGGGCCCATACTTTTGAAACATCTTGCATGTATTTGTCATAGATAGAAAATATGGCAAAGCTTAACTATTGATGTTGGGCACTTTAGTTTCAGTTTTTAAGTGTTAATAAATAGTTATAACTTTTAAGTGTAAATTAATAAGTAGCTATAACTTTAAGTGTTGCTAGATAGTTTTAAGTGTACAGGATATGTTTAATGACTATTGTAACTACACAAAAGAGAATTTGACATGTAAATGTTTAATATGATTTGCTATAAGAACACTGATAAAATCATCATCATCACTGATCTGTTTATTGCAATACGAGTGTTTAACTGGTGGAGTCAGACTGCTAGTACAACTGTTATATGTCAATAGAACTATTTGATAGTATGCTAAGCTATTTAAATATCAATATAACTGCGTAATTTGTATCTAAAATATAATGTTCAAAATTAGCAACTAAGAGCTATATATGTGCATTACATGCTTACATATCAAAAACAATCATTAACCGTCGGTATAAAAAATACAATTGAAATGTAATTTGCAATTAAAGAAAAGTAACACAAATTGTAATCGAAGAGAAAGTAGTTTTGAATGCACTTGTATTTCAATTGCAGGCTACCACAGTAATTGAGTGTAATTAATTACTTTCTAAAATATAATTGCCCCACGCCCGATGTCGGCAAGTTGTAGGTGTATCAACCAAGAAATTATAGACTGAAATTTAAATTCAATGAAAATGAAATAATGAAAATAATAAATAATAATAAATAATGAAATGAATGATATATGGACTGGATACACAAAGCCTACTCTAGAATCCAGACTGTTGGATTGATCGACCGATCTACCGATATCGATTAATTGATTGATTGATTGATGGATTAACTGATTAACTGATTGATTGAATGTAGATACTCGCACGACTTTAGGTTCTACATGACGACACGACTGCGCAACCCTCACTACCTGCCTGAAATCTCTGTCAAAGTCTGTCTGCTAAACTTCATGATCACCCCTCAGGTCTGTGGTTCCATTCACAAATGTGTCGCTTAATCCTTCAGAATTGCTGTACACTCTAACAAAGTCTAAGAAGCGCATAACTACGACGAAGCGCATAAGTCCAGTAGGAATATTTTATGTAAATTGACCTCTGCAAGTCTGAAATATGACTTGAGTTTTCCTTTCACATGTTGTATTATTAGACTTTTTGAATAAGTTCGATTTCAGTTGGTTTTATTGCGAAATGTTCTGATAACCATATATGTAGCTCTAAGACAAAAACACTGTATTTCGTTTCTAATTTTAAGCCATATTTCGGTGTACTAGCGTAATTGAATTTTTGAGCTCGGTTAAGAATTAATCATTTAAGCCTAAACCAAATGAATGGAGTTTATGGGAGAATTATTGCAGCAGACAATACTGTCCTTAACAACCCAATAGTTTAATTTAGCTACTTTAAAACTTTCCTTCCAATATTTCCAAGTGAATACGTTGCTAGCCTACTTTGTAACCTGGAAGTATAACGTTCAAGCCTTCATAAACTCCGCAGTAAACTTCAATAGTTTTACTTAACTACAGTAAAACAAATAGTACACATGATCCTATCAGTAATTCTACAGTAAAACAAATAGTACACATGATCCTATCAGTAATTCAGGTACCTCAAATCTTCCTACTCACTCCAATACCAGCAACTCAGCTGGTACTTCACAACAAAACCACGGGGTTAAATATAAGAGCTGGGCGGATATGGTTAATTCCCCTCCACCCTCTATCTGTGAAACTATTCCTCCCCCATCTAACGCGCCTTCAAAGGATGTGCCGAGGATTTTATAGTGGTTCAGCGGCGCAGATCTAAACCAGCATCCATCACTGGAAAAAGGATATCCTGTGCAGACAGCAAAATCAAAGCTGTAGCATAGAAAATCACAATCTTTGCTGGCAGGCTAGAAAAAAACACGGAAGTGGACGATCTTAAGGAATATCTAAAGAGCAGTGGAATCCCTGATTGTTATTGTAAGAAATTATCTGGAATAGCAAAGGATGGTAAGGAATTTAAATCCGCTGCCTTTATCATCTCATGCGACATAAAATATAAAGATATCATGTTTGATGAGAGCACCTGCCTGAGAACTGTTCTGTTAGAGAATGGCAATATATTCAGAAGAACTCTTAAGTCAAGTTAATCTACATTCTGTTTAATTTGTGTACATGATATACCGAATCGATTAACCTTTTGACATAATGTAATTTTCTGTATCTCTATCAATGGCGTCTGTCTATACTCCTATTACCCTTAATGGTCTAATTAATAATGAATTAATAACCAATGCCAAAATTGGCTATTGCACTCCTGAATCTTCTAATGATGTTATTAACGACCTATACAAAAATTTTAATCTATCGTTATTTCATGTTAACTTTAGAAGTTTAAATGCCAATTATATGAAACTCATAGATCTCTTAAATTCGTACAAAAATAAATTTGATGTAATATTACTTTCTGAAATTTGGTCTACTAATTTACGATTTTTTGATGATGTATTTCCTAATTACAAGTTTGTATATTGCCCCCCGACTATACAAAAAGCTGGGGATGTGGCTGTATTAATCCATAATTCTATCACCTTTAACATCATTGATTCATCCAATATTAATAATTTATTTGATAATACAGCAGAATTCTTGGTCGTTGATATATTACTTATGCATGGTAAAATTAGACTCTATTTCATTTACAGACATCCGAGTCAATCGGCTACTGTCTTTATTGATAAATTTTTCAAGTTCCTTTCCATATGCAAGCCTTTAAAAAGAGTCTTATATGTGGTGATGTAAATATTGATTTGTTAAAATTTAGTGTGTTTAATTTCACTGATCGCTATGTTAATGAGCTGTCCAATTTGACCTTTATGCCGTTCTCGTTAATTCCTACGCATTATATTAATAGGTCGCGTAGCATAATTGACCATGTCTTCGCGAACTTCGGTTTTGATTATACTAAAGGCATCAGTGTAAAGTCCCTAACGGTTACAAGCGATATTACTGATCACTATGCCAATGTTGTACTACTGGTTTCTAAAAATGAAAGAGTTAACTACTGTGATCGCCCTTTCATTAGAATTTATAGCACTCAAAACATTAACAACTTTCATGATCATCTCTCGAAAACTGACTGGACACCGATCTATAATTTGATTAATATTTATGAGGCTATTACTCATCTAACGAATTCCTTAATTGCTGCCTCTGAGCTGAGCTTTCCTTTAATTCGGTGCTCTCGTAAAACATATAAGGATAAACCCTGGATCTCTAAAGAGTTTAAGTTTAGAATTAAAATAAAAAACAATCTATACCATACTTTCAAAAAATCTAACTTACCTCTTGATAAAACTAATTATCTGAATTACCGAAAAATACTTGATAAGGATATCAAAAACTTCCGTCAATGTTATTATAGAAATAAATTAGACATAAGATTTAGTTCAATTAAGAACATTTGGAGAACTTTGAATAATATTACCAGTTTCCGTGGTAAAAATAAGAATCAGACTATCGATTACTTAACTACAAATGCTGGTGTTATTAGAAATAACAAAGATATTGCGGAAGAATTTAATAAATATTTTATACAAAATAGTATACGGCTAGCAGAAGCGATTCCACGAAATGATGTATCATATCAGAGTTTTCTTAGCAGGGGCTTACACATACGCAGCTCTATTTTACTGAACTCCAACTTCACGGTGAATCTTAAATTTCTTCACGTCATGAATAAGAGTTATGCTATGGAAAGTGACTAATAGTACAGTTAGGTAATGTTACAATTATCTGAGAATTACATTGCAAAACCCAGTTACCTTTGGCATTAATAAATCGTTAGAATTAGGCTACTTTCCTGAGAATTTCAAATTAGCCAAGGTCATCAAAAAAAAAAAAAAAAGGTAAACATGATTTTGTAGAAAATTATAGACCAATTTCCCTCCTTAATAATTTAAGTAAAATATTTGAGAAAATCATGCATAAACGCATTACGACATTTCTAAATAAGTACGAAATCCTTAATGAAAATCAATTTGGTTTTAGATCCGGCCATTCTACCACTGATGCT